>CM055278.1:511643-700410 GCA_029237695.1 Conchocele bisecta | reverse complement strand
CCTCTGTACAGAATCGGAATTTCAATTCAAGAGACGCCACTGTATCGAATCTAAGTTTCAGTTCAAGAGACGCCTCTGTACCGAATCTAAGTTTCGGTTCAAGAGACGCCTCTGTACCGAATCGGACTTTCATTTCAAGAGACGCACTGTACCGAATCTAAGTTTGAGTTCAAGAGACGCCTCTGTACCGAATCGGAATTTCAATTCAAGAGACGCCACTGTATCGAATCTAAGTTTGAGTTCAAGAGACGCCTCCGTACCGAATCTAAGTTTCGGTTCAAGAGACGCCTCTGTACCGAATCGGACTTTCATTTCAAGAGACGCACTGTACCGAATCTAAGTTTCAGTTCCAGAGACGCCTCTGCACCGAATCTAAGTGTCAGTTCAGTCAATAGGCGCCTCTGTACCGAATCGAACTTTCAGTTCAAGAGACGCCACTGTACCGAATCTAAGATTCAGTTCAACTGACGCCTCTGTACCGAATATAAGTTTCCGTTCAAGAGACGCCTCTGTACCGAATCGGACTTTCAGTTCAAGAGACGCCACTGTACTGAATCTAAGATTCAGTTCAACAGACTCCGGACGCCTCTGTACCGAATCGGACATTCAGTTGAAGAGACGCCTCTGTACCGAATCTGAATTTCAGTTCAAAAGACGCCTTTGTGCCGAAGCGGACTTTCAGTTCAAGAGACGCCTCTGTACCGAATCTGAATTTCAGTTCAAAAGACGCCTTTGTGCCGAAGCGGACTTTCAGTTCAAGGGACGCCTCTGTACCGAATCGGACTTTCAGTTCAAGAGACGCCTCTGTACCGAATCGGACTTCAGTTCAAAGGACGCCTCTGTACCGAATCTGAATTTCAGTTCAAGAGACGCCTCTGCACCGAATCTGACTTTCAGTTCAAGGGACGCCTCTGTACCGATTCGGACTTTCAGTTCAAGAGACGCCTCTGTACCGAATCGGACTTTCAGTTCAAGGGACGCCTCTGTACCGAATCGGACTTCAGTTCAAGAGACGCCTCTGTACCGAATCGGACTTTAAGTTCAAGGGACGCCTCTGTACCGAATCGGACTTTCAGTTCAAGAGACGCCTCTGTACCGAATCGGACTTTCAGTTCAAGGGACGCCTCTGTACCGAATCGGACTTTCAGTTCAAGAGACGCCTCTGTACCGAATCGGACTTTCAGTTCAAGGGGACGCCTCTGTACCGAATCGGACTTTCAGTTCAAGAGACGCTTCTGTACCGAATCGGACATTTCAGTTCAAGGGACGCCTCTGTACGAATCGGACTTTCAGTTCAAGAGACGCCTCTGTACCGAATCGGACTTTCAGTTCAAGAGACGCCTCTGTACCGAATCGGACTTTCAGTTCAAGGGACGCCTCTGTACCGAATCGGACTTTCAGTTCAAGGGACGCCTCTGTACCGAATAGGACTTTCAGTTCAAGGGACGCCTCTGTACCGAATCGGACTTTCAGTTCAAGGAACGCCTCTGTACCGAATCGGACTTTCAGTTCAAGAGACGCCTCTGTACCGAATCGGACTTTCAGTTCAAGAGACGCCTCTGTATAGAATCGGACTTTCAGTTCAATGGACGCCTATGTACCGAATCGGAGTTTCAGTTCAAGAGACGCCTCTGTGCCGAATCGGACTTCATCAGTTCAAGGGACGCCTCTGTACCGAATCGGACTTCAGTCCAAGGGACGCCTCTGTACCGAATCGGACTTTCAGTTCAAGAGACGCCTCTGTACCGAATCGGCTTACGGTTCAAGAGACGCCTCAGTACAGAATCGGACTTTCAGTTTCAGGGACGCCTCAGTACCGAATCGGATTTCCAGTAAGCGTTTCCCAGCACCACTTTTATAAGCACGGTTCCAGTATTCTCGAGCAAATAAATTAATGTTCACCAGCATACACCTGTCAATGCGTTTCCTGTCTGTGGTAATGGGGGTGGGGGATTGTTCAATGTCTGACCATACTGTCACACGCCCTTTGCACTCAGACACAACTTTAATTATACAAGAGCCCGAAAATAAACAGCTTATTTATGAATGTGTCAAATTAAGATGAAGCTGCCCATCCAATCGAACCATCACACATTTCGTAGGTGCAGTATTTGTCTCATCACTATTAGATCTACATTTTGATTTAATTCATAATAGAATTACATAATACGTGTCAATTAATTGCACATGCCGTAGAACTAATCCAAACCAGGCACATGGTGCAATATCACCTACTTGGTTGCATATGGCATAACAATGACAGTCATACATTTGACTAACAGTGGAACAGTTGGTGTTTGGTTATGATAGGTGTACTGTGAATGCACTCGTACACCTTCTGATGATGTTTCAGGACCAATCGTCGGGGCGCTTATAAACAGATTCGGGTGTCGATTGACCACAATCATTGGAGCGTTTATAACATCCGGGAGCTTCATAATCAGCATTTTCGCGCCAAATCTCTATTTCCTCTACTTCAGTCTCGGTGCTATGACAGGTAATTGTAGAGCGTTTCCTATAGGTGTATATTATAAAGAGTGTATTCAACTACCATTTTGAAGTACCGGATTTATTTCCCGAGACATCTGGGGCCCGTTTCACTAAAATTCGTACGACTAAGAAGTTTGTAAGTGCGAAATTGAAACTTAAAAAATACATTTACACTGATAGGCGTTATTGGTAATAGTTAAGTGCATGTGTTCACGTGTGATGATGTGTACATGTAGGCGAACAATTGTAGTATGAGCCTAACCCTAGCCATGTTAATGTGAAAAGTAGAGTAATAAGAATCTTCGTACGAACATTTTTATCTTACGAAGTTTAGTGATACGGGCCGCTGGAAATACGACAAAGAAACTAGTGCGGAGCTCGAGTTTCTTTGTCTCATTTACAGATGTCAAGGGAAATAAATGATGTATTTCAAAATGGTAGTAGAACACATTTTATATTACGTGTTCTTCGAAAACTGTGAAATTTGCTCTTAGATCAGCTTATAACGTTGTCAAAATTGACAATTTTGACGTTAGCATATGAATTGTTTCTTAGCCGGACGGAAATGACGTCAATTATGTCTCGTGAATGTCTAGGAGGAAATATGTCCTTCAAATAAATAAATCCTACCAGAATCACGGTAAATCAATGGGTAGCATGTAATATAATAATACATTAACCTATATGTTGAAAAATAGTAAAATATGCGTATCCAGTGGAACCCCTCTAAACCGAACACCCTGGGGACAGACTGAAAAGTTCGGTTTATAGGGGTTTTCGGTTTAGAGGGGTTTTCTAATTAGTTTCTCGGACGGGCCACAAACTACGTTGTTTTAATGTAAGATAGCAATCTACACTGAAGACAAATGAGACAAGCCATGTGATTTTGTACTTAAGAAGATGTGCGATATCTCCTGAAAATATTTACAAACTTTACAATAGTTTCCGTAAATGAAGGCGAAAGTTAACCAAATGTTCAGAATATAATTACGCATTTGCTCTCAGCTAAGACTGGTACTTCAGACGTCATTTACAGAAAAATATCATATATATTTTTCATAAAATGTCGCACATCATCTGATGTACAAAATTACATGGCTTTGTCACATATAAGAATATGTGGATTGTGTCTATTCATCACAGTGAAGTTATTCCATATATATATACAATGTATATATATCCATTGTCTCTCACGACTGTCCTCGCCGAAATATCCATGAGAATGTTCTACGTAGACACGCGCACACGTTCAAAACAAGCCCCGCTCTTAACTCTACACTCCACTCACTTTTTGATTACTTCATATTTTACAGGAATAGGCTACGGCCTCGTCTACCTGCCGTCCATCGTCTGTGTGAGCCAGTATTTCGAGAAACACCGGGCCCTCGCCACGGGACTTGGCGTCTGTGGCAGCGGCATCGGCACCTTCATCTTCAGCCCATTGACCAAATACCTCATCGACACGTACACGTGGAAAGGCGCCATCTTGATTCAAGGCGGCCTCGTTCTCAATTGTATAGCATGTGGCGCCGTCTACCGGCCGTTGGCTGATAACAATCAACAACTGTCAGGCGGCGGAATACGGTCAAAAGTTAAAAAATCAACAATTAGTAGTATTGGGCGTGTTAATAAAGGCATGGAATTGGAAGAGAATGTCAGTCCAATTAGCCGAAGCATTATGAGTATGCCAAGCAACATGACCAATCACCAGGACACCCATGTGAAGGACGCACCTTTGAGAATCTCTAAGTCTTTGCCACTGATGGCTGAAAATACGGTGAATAGATTATATCCCACCGTATCTCGGGCTCGATTCATTGTGAGACAGGAATCACTACTTGCAGATGGTCAGGACAAACACCCTGCCGTTCTTAATGAAATTTGGATTAGTATCAAACAATCATTCGCGCTGTATAGAAACACTCCATTTTGCATGTTTGTCGTCTCTATAGTTTTCTACAGTCTAGGCTATTATGTGCCCTACATCTACCTACCAGATAAGGCGAAGGATGCAGGTAAATAAATAATAATAATAATAATAATTATTATTATTTCTGTCATTCCTAAAACGCTAAACAAAGTTTAGATGTCAGACAACAACATTTGATTATTATTAACTTGTGTTATGTAAAGTAGTGCTATATTTAGAGAATCATGAACTAAATTAAAATAGATCCATGATAATCACCCAACGCGATTACCAGAAAATAATTGCATTGTACGTACGGATTTGATTCAATTAATTTTATTCATTTGTATCACGGATTATGTCGATACTGTTACATTGCATGACGCAAACGGGCCCTGGCACCAGATTAGGCGGAACACAATGTAAAAGAGAGTGCACTCAATAAAATACATTTACAATTTTTATAAATTTATAATGCAAACGCCCATTCGACGTATTGTGTTTACATTAGACACAAGCGATGTGGTTGATTGGTTAAATTCCGTTTGACGTAATTAATTTCCACGAGGTTGTCAACAACTGCACGTCATTGACCGGCAATGTCGCCGTTCCAGGAATTGCGAGAAAATGACGTAAAACAAGATGAATCCTAATTTTATATTTGATACATACATTTTTTAAACTATCAGAAAATTCGGTGTAAAATCAAGATTTTTATACACAGTAGAAAAATATATTTATGCACACTGTGCCTGACACACACCACTCTGGAGGGGGTGCCTTTTTCTACGATTGTCATCTTTACGGTTTTAGTACCTTCGGGAACATATACTTATAGAGCTAATTATAATACTGCAGTTTCTAGGCACCCCTCACCTTTATCATCCTCGTGGTGACGTCACAGAAAACTACAACTTTGGATACTGTTTCTAGATCCCCAGTCGAATTCGCATAAATTATTTGAGAAAACGGATTTGCAATTTTCTTCAAAGTTTCCACATCCACCCCTCCACCCGCCTGTGGTTTACACTGGCCAACTTTGTGTCTTCAGCTTTGCTATTTTTTGTCTCAATTTGTTACATCATAACTTTAGAAAATAATTTCATACAATATTGAGATTAAAATAAATTGCGTCTGACAGGAGAAACATGTTCTGCTGTCAGACAATTACAACATACTCGACACCAGTCTTGATTAATGTTTCCAAGCCACAAATTAACCCGGACACCTGGTACAAAACCACAAATGAACCTGGACACCTGGTACATTATATATGTACTTTTATGTTCCAAATGCAAACATCGGGGTAGCCCCGGGTCTGCGTTGGGATATTATTACGTATGGCTCTTGTATCACCACAGACCAGATGGCCATCTGTGGTGGGGCTAAGAACCATATGACCATCATATTCCCAGTTCTACGGTGGTGCTAAGAACCATATGACCATCGTATTCCCGGTTCCAATACCGGCAGGGGTACATGTCCGCCTCTGTTGGTGTTGGTAACACATCAAGTAAGGCCCTGTGCCATAATAGGCCTTGTATACCTATGTTGGTGCAGGGACCATTTTGCAACAGAAACAGTAAGCATAAATATTAGTAATAAAACCATGGGCTGTAGCGTTTACTGGGGTGTACAATACATTTGGTCTGTTTAAATTTTGCGAGGATTCCTTCGGACTCCACGCACTTTAAACAGACTAAATGTATTCTACACCCAAGTAAACGCAACAGTCCATGGTTTTATTCCTTAAAATAAAAAAACGTCTGACTGTGCACAACAAATCAAATGACAGTCGTGCTCAACGACAAGCAAGGATCGGGAAAAATAATTTAATTTAACATCGATGAAACAATATATGTCAGACGCGGTATCTCATAATGTTTTCACAAAGGCTTAGTAAATAATAATTCTTCTCATTTTCAAAACATCATGTAGCGCTATATAAAACCAGATATGCCTGTACATGTAGGCGCTTCTCGAGTGTACAGACGAGACACACGCACGTACATCCATGGGTGAAATTTAACTTCACACTTGTAAGTAGTACCTACATAATATTATGTAGTAATCATTCAATCCATTGCACTCTGTTATTCTATTGAGCGCCAATTTACTTATTATAATTTAATTTACAATGGTACTTCACGATTTTCAGGAATCGACGACTACAGAGCAGCATTTCTCGTGGCCACAGTGGGGATTACGAACACTGTCGGACGGGTGGTATTCGGATGCATCTCGGACCGGAAGTGCGTGAACCGGATGTACCTGTACAGCACGGCTCTAGTTATCTGTGGAATTGGTACAAGTCTAGCCGTGACCTTCGAGACGATGTTGCTGTACTCTGTCGTGTTTGGCTTATTCAGTGGTAGGTTACAAGTGAGACAAAGATAATCAATATAAAGATACATTTCTAGTTTTGTTCGTTATATGGGCTAACTGTTCCAGCCTCTCCGAACATCCGAATACCTGAGTATATCATCAATGTGTGCATCGTATTAGTTGATATGTGTTACATTGCAACCTATCTACAACAGCCACCCATGGGAAGACGCAAAACTGGCTGTTGTAGAGAGGTGGCTTGTGTAAGGAGGTTAATGCTGATTAAATTTTGTCGTCCGTTGTTTATTTATTTTCTTCGAGAATTCTCATCAAAAACATGCTTTGGCAAATTTTTTGTAGAGGAAATCATCCATTTTGGGATATAAAATGGCGGCAGTTATAGAGAGGGTGTTGTTGTAGAGAGGTGGCAGTTCGGTGAGGTTAGACTGTAATAAAATAAATTACTGACGTTTGTATTGGAAAAGGTTAGGGGCACAGAAGCTAGCCTTAAATTCTTAACATATTTAATGAATACTGCAACGTGACTAGCAATGACAAAACTTAAAACAAAAATGAGGCACAGTTCATGAAACTGTCTATACCATCACGTTTGCATTTTTTAATCTCCTGTGACCGTTGTCTATTGGGGGATACAGTAGCATTTGGGTTCTCAGACGCACCTGTTGTTTTCATTTTATATACTAATTATTTGATACTAATTAATTGGTATGTTATCAGTTTCCCCGGGCACTGGCATTCATTCACTGGGGGTAAGGTGATATCCGTAACTGCAGTTACGGACATCCCAAGATGACGGACGTGAAACGAGGTAAGTTGAAATATCGCGATTTTCGACTGTTTATGCTTCTGCATTTAATGGCATTCGATGGTTAGCTCAATATGTGGATATACTATGATTTTAATGCCTATGTATTCCCCAAATGTTGCTTATTCCGCTTTTATAGACGTTTGAAATTTCACCGCTGATACGGGTAACGGAGCGCAGAGAAAATTAATGAGATGGGTAACTAGAGGCAATGAGATGGGTAACGGTCACACGATCTCCGTAACTGAGCTGTCGTTAATAAACGTACACTGTGTTATTTGCTGTTTCTTGAGAGGATTTTAGAATGGTCTGTTTGGACACTGTTGCCTGTTTCAAGGGCCTCTTCTGCTAATGTCTCATTTTCGTGGATCCTTTTGAAGATGATTTTGAATTCGTGACCATCTTCGCGAATAACGGGATTCAATCCCTCTTTAAGCTTGTTGGACAAATCGCTTATTTTTGTTGGGAAATGAATAGATTTTAATGTATATGTCCCAAGTTCGTCATCTAAGACATATCGTCTCATACTAAAGTTCGTAGTTTCGACATTATGTGACGCAATTGTGTGCTCGATAACGGCTGTGGCGTCCGAGAAGAACCTGCAGTGGTAACATCTGAACTTTCCTGCAGAATATATAAAAGTATTTAAAGATGGGCACCCTCAATTTAGGTAAATATGTTTTTTACATATATTGCACGGATAACTAATTATGTAACTATTCCACATGTTTTGAACATACACAAATGTACCCTTTTGTGCAATATTTACTAATACTTCTTTTTTTTTCGGGACGAAAAAATTGTGGGTTTGAATCTAGCTCCAGTCAACAATTGTTTTTTTTTAATTGTAAGTTTAGATTGCAAATATGATTAATAAACTAGAACTATGCCGCCATGTCAGAAAAGGAAATTCAACAAAGGGGAATAACTCCAAAATTAGCGATCCGAGAGTTGTGGTTCTTGTGCGCGACACGTCGTTGACTCGTTATTAATTTATTTTTTTTTTTTTGCATGAATGAAGTTTCGTTAAAATATTCCATACGGTTTCAAACTTATAGCCCGGACACGATAACAAAATCAACAAAGGGGAATAACTCAAAAATTAGCGATACGAGAGTTGTGGTTCTTGTGCGCGACACGTCGTTGACTCGTTATCTATGCATGAATGAAGTTTCGTTAAAATATTCCATACGGTTTCAGACTTATAGCCCGGACACGAAAGTGTGTGCGGCGGCGGCGAACGCGGCGGCGGCGCCGTGACGACGTCAAATCCATAGTATCCCTGACTATCGTCTGGGGGATACAATGACAGTACCTTTGGTTAATATCCCTCATATATGATTTATTAATCATTTTTTGCAATTACAATATTTTTCACTGTAGTGAGATTCGAACTCACAGCCTTTACATCTAAAGTACAACGACCCAACCACTCGGCCATTGCTGCTGGTTTTGTATACCAAATCCGTTGCCAAACAGACGGACGGATGCATACGACGCAGGGGTTATGCCATAAGCATCCCTTTCCTCGGAAGGCACGCTAAAAATGACGTGACAGTTACTGGCATCGTTCGTAGTTACGGGCATCTTTCTACAGTTACGGGCATCATTTACAGAAATACAGTCAAAGTTACGGATGTCTCTGCGCTCCGTTACCCGTATCATCGGTGAAATTTTAAACGTCTATAAAAGCGGAATAAGCAACATTTGGGGAATAAATAGGCATTAAAATCATAGTATATACACATATTGAGCTAACCATCGAATGCCATTAAATGCACGAAGCGTAAACAGTCGAAAATCGCGATATTTCAACTTACCTCGTTTCACGTCCGCCATCTTGGGATGTCCGTAACTGCAGTTACGGATATCACCTTACCCCTAGTGATTCATTGGAAACATACGTAGCTCGTAGGATAACAGTCAATGTCGTCAGGAGCAAACGTTATTATGTCTTTGTCGAGAAGCGTGTTGAGTGAAATACTTTCTACACGCTCTACGACAATTAATTACTTAACCTGTTTCGAAATATGGACTCTGGATAGCGATCTGAATGAGACGCACAATGACAGTTATGCACATTTTGCTTGTTTTTCGTGTTAATACCGCATTTGCAATGTACACATTTTCTGATGGTCGTGTTGGGCGAATATCATGGGTCTCTTGACTATGTATTTTAATCAGCGATGTTCAGTGCAGTGTTGTGTCTGTAGAAAGTCTCCACGCGCGGTATTATTTTCCCGATCCTTGATAATACATATAATTGGGTACGACTATCATTTCGATAGTTATTATTTATTTCCTACGTTTTTCTATTAACACTGGTATGCTCACATTGAGTTTCGCTTAAGCTATAGCTCGGAAGCACCAGATCTCCAGTTAAGGTGCGTAATTGGACCAAATTTCCGGGTATTTTTCTTATTTCTTCACGAAAAATGGCAAGTTGGGATTGCTTTAGAATCGTCTCATCGAGACGATTCTAAAGCACTCCCAACTTGCCAATTTTGGCGAAGAAATAATGAAAGTCTCCCCAAAGTTGATTACGCACCTTAACAGGAGCTCTGGGCCGTTGTGTCAATGACTGTGACAATACAGTATAGCTGTGACAATTTGCAATGTCTACATTTTCTCGTCGTCGCGTGGAGCGGTTATCATGGATACATTGGGTATGTCTTGTAATGTGGTTCCCTTCTCGTCTTCCTTGTCCATCCGCCGGTTATGACACGGTCAGTTGGCAATTCCCTGTCCTGTTGGAATAGTTGAAACAAGGGTTCATACAAACGTGTTGATTATCGGGAACTTAATCAATGTGTATGATCACGTGGTACTAACAACAACAACAAGTACTGAAACTTCCAGAATCCATCTGATTCAAAGTACGTATTATTTTATAGTGTCCTTATTACGTAACGGATTTTGATGAAATATGGCGCATCAAACGCGTCTTGTTAAGCTGCATTTGGGTGGTCTCTGTATTCTCGCCCAAACTTCTGTCGTTTTTGCGAAGAATCGATTTCCGTGTCTACCTTGGAGTGAGCGACGTTGTTGTTGTTGTAACCACGTGCTCATACACCTTGTTAACTATGCCATTAACATAAAATCTTACCCATCACGATCGTTCTGATTTATAATTGTTTTAATTTGGTATATAATTGATTTAAATCAATACATATGCAAATGAGATCGGTACAGAAAACACGCTAGATGGTCATTACAGCTTTTATGTGTTGTGATGTGCTTATGCAATAAATATAATCTAACATTGGTGTAGATTTAACGTGATATATATATCGGCATAATCTCGTTTCTTATGAAATCAGTAAACTCGTTTAATAAATATATTAAATCCTTACTCATGTAAGATTATATTTATTGCATAAGCACATCACTTCACAGTATTTATCTTATTGGCTCATTTATCTCCTTCTTGTATATTGTTTAACTTACTACAGTGGAACCCCTCCAAACCGGACCCCCCTCTATACCGGAATTCGCGCTATACCGAACATACGACCACGTCCCGAATATTCTGCTATATAAACACATTAGTTTCTACCCCTCTATTCCGGAACCCCTCTACTCCGTAATCCGGACGCCATTTCAAATCCCAAATCCATATTGCAGCGTTAAAATAACCCCGGAAAACCGGAAACACTGTCACCTGTCATCTGTCAGGATGTCATCCAAGAAATACACCGCGCCCAATTTCAATGTTGTTGTTTCAAGCGGGTCTCAAAATCACACCGTGTTTACAATAGACTGGTTCCCGGTAGTATTGTTCAGCTCTGGTTCCCAAAATGCGGAGCCACGAGAATGAGACGATTTTAACGGACTCCCAACTTGACATTTGTGTTGAAGAAATAACAAAATTTATCAAATTACACACATTAACTTGAGCTCTGTACAAGCGCTATCCATGCGAGTAATGCGCTAAGCGGGTGTGTTTTTTTAACGTCAATAAGCGGAATTACAAAGTTAGGAATCTATTCAATACATGCGACCTAAATACGAGACATGTTTGCTGTTACGGAAATAAATAATCGGCACATTATTTGTGAACCAACCGACCGATTAATTTGAGATAATCTAATAAACTTAACGAGGCTGTAAACTCGTGACTGTAGCCTGTGGGCTATTGCAGCAGCTCGCGGTAACTACACAGCACAAAACGACGCGAAATGTGTCATATGCTCTTTGCGACCAGTGTAGGCCGTAGACATTGCGAATCAGCACTATTTGCTATACCCCTTGCGAATCTGCACTAATTGCAATGTCAATAAAAAAAAACACATTCTGGTCTTAAAAGAGCGTTCCAGCTGATCGAGAAAGTTCCACAGTGGCACAAAATACTTAGGGGCCTTTATCCCATGTCATCTGCACTCTGTTTATTGGGAATTACAGGTGGATGGACGTAGTCTCCAAGCCTGGAGTGAAATGTCTGACATTACCAAATATGGCAGCATTAGAGACTAAAAGTAACCGAGTCACGACGGGCAGACGGACATTACCAAATATGGTAATACCAAAGGCGAACTTGTCACATGAAGCTAAATGTATAGTCTGTTTCAGATTATACATGTTACGGGAAATACTATGAATTGACAACAATGAGACCACCGGCGATAAATAGTTTAATGCGAATAAAATACATAGAATGGCAATAAAATCATCTGCTACACATGTCGACATGATAAAACACAACTGGGTAGCCGAGCCCCCTTTAAGGTGCGTAATTTGGGGGTACATTTCTTATTTGTCCATACAAATGGCAAGTTGGGAGTGCTTTAGAATCGTCTCATTGGGACTTAACTTTTTCGGGTGGAGAAATATGAAAATACTCCATAAATTTACTATACTGGTGGCTGGTCCACAACTAAATTGTCACCTTGTTGTGTAGTTTTATAAAAAAAAACACTGGTTTTTATTTGTTTGTTTGTTTCCAATGAAAAAGTCATCATATCAATTCTCAGAATAAAAAGAAACTTGACATATTTATTGAAAAAATGTGTACATATGCTTTCAATATGGTAATAATGGTATATACTATACAAATCCAAGAGTTAATGATGGAAAACATACATCCTTAACTGGAAATAGAAAACCCCTCTAAACCGAAAACCCCTATAAACCGAACTTTTCAGTCTGTCCCCAGGGTGTTCGGTTTAGAGGGGTTCCACTGTACAACTATCGTATGTATACAGTCAGTGATTAGAGAATGTCTCCACGATGCCGTTATTACTTCCGAGGCATCGGATATCGTTGGGTCTCGTTTTCTTTCACATTCATATTTTCTATATCGATTTATCATTTATGATTCCAATGTTGGCTCTGCATGTTTTTAGACTTTTTTGTTTGAATTGATTCATTTATACATACCTGATTTCATGTGAATCATGTCGATTCATAGTTCAGGAGATCATTTTTACTTTTATTTTAATTGTCCCCGTTGGTCATAATGTTTACGTATGTGCCGTTGACGACTAGGACACCTTCAGCTAGCTAGTAGGAATTAACGCATTAGGTAACCGTTCCTTGGACGGAAGGACGATTAGGCGACTTTCAAGACGTGTACATATCGTCCCCTCAATGCAAAACTGTGCTATTACTTTTTTAGAAATCAATGGCAAATAATAATATCTTGCTGCCAAAAAATATTTGAACCAATAACCTGAATATCAGAGGTGAAAAGGGCAAATGCAAAAAGGTGATATTTGTAATTTAGGTAAATTCTTCCTGCAATAACGTGCTATCTACATACATGTTTGTGCAAGTAGGTGCTATTTGTCAAATAGCCCCTTTTTACATTCTATTATTTTCTCTCACTGTGATATGTTTGATATCATAAGGTGATATTTGTCTAAAAAATATTTGAACCAATAACCTGAATATCAGAGGTGAAAAGGGCAAATCCAAAAAGGTGATATTTGTATTTGTGGTAAATTCTTCCTGCAATAACGTGCTATCTACATACATGTTTGTGCAAGTAGGTGCTATTTGTCAAATAGCCCCTTTTTACATTCTATTATTTTCTCTCACTGTGATATGTTTGATATCATAAGGTGATATTTGTCTAATAGCCACTTTTTTTCAAGAACAACCCAAGTCATATTACATTACTGTATGGGCAACACATAATTTATCACCAATTAATTTGGACACTGAGACTGTGTTTTAGGAGAAATTACACTGGGATCGTATGTTTTGCAACATAGTTATACAACAGGTGCTACTACAGAGCAAAGTTATATAGATTTGCACAGATTAGTTACTAATGTTACACAGTTACTAAAGCTTTCTAAAAAGAGAGTAAAGGCTGCAAGAAATCGTGCTTGGATGAAAAGGTGCACACATGTTACAGTTGAACAAAACAAACCTCGATGAACACAGAATAAAGACTATGCTAACAAGATACCATGTTCAGCGACTAGACAATTTACTTGCAAGCAATGGTGTTAACCGTATTTAAGTTACACCTGGCGGCGATTGTCTTATGACTGCACTTTTTTCACAGCTTGAAACTACCACGACAGTTGAAGATTTACGAAATTAGCTTTCTGTACATTTGTCAGAAAATGTTGACCAATATATACATTTTTTACATGAAGACACACCAGGGAAACATATAGCTACACTACTTAATGAGCAGGTGACAATGTTAAAGTCACCCTGACAGTGGAAATCGGAATTGTTAGATTGTGTTCCTCTGGCGGCTGCAAAACATGTCGAATCCTGTGTATGATGTCATATTTTCCAGTGACATGTCGTATCATGTGTATGATGTCAAGCGAGATCTTGGTGAAGGTGACGTTAGTGGAAATTACATATATTTAGCATATATGAAGATAAAAGGAAGAGAACACTATGACAGTGTCGTGACGAGTGATAAGTCAAGTGTTAGAGTTACTGAAAATGCACAAAATGACCAAATGGCAACACCAACAAAGCAACGCCAACATCGTGTTCCAGAATTGACTCCACACAAAGAAGCTGTCTACCACAGCCCTCAACATAAAAAGCTTAACCGAAAGAGAGTAATCCGCCGTGAGCTGTGGAAACGAAACTTTAGGAAACAAAACAGAGCATCTGGTCGAAAATATATATCTGTGAAAGGAAAAACTGTTCCTAGGCGCACAATGAAATTACAACCGTGTGGAAAATGTAAATTTAAATGTACATCCAAAGTAAATGAAGACACTAGACAGAATATGTTATCATCATTCTGGGACTTACAAGATTATAATCGACACATTGATTATATTTGCCAACGTCTTGAAACTGCTGAAAGTAAGCGTACGGAAACTGGGCGCAAACACAATAGTTACAAATATGTTTGTGTTGTTTATTCTGAAAGAATTAGAGTGTGCAAGACTTTCTTCATGGACACTCTTGATATTGGAAAGAAAACAATTGAGTGCGCAATGAAGAAAAATGTGTGTAGCACATATAGTGGCATTGATATGAGAGGAAAATCTCCATCGGCTAATACAACTCCTGTGGCAGGCGTTGAAGGTGTTCGGCGTCATATATAGTCGTTTCCTACCATGTAAGGGCATTGCGCAGAAATCTAGAACGATCGTAACATTACACAGATGTGGCATTAATATAAAAGTATGTATAATGATAAAGGTATAAACCAGTAGGTCATGCAATGTACAGGAAGATATTTTGTGAAGAATATAATTACTCTTTCTTTAACCTAAAAGAAAAGACCAATGCTCATTGTGCACAAAATGCAATATAAAATCTGCTGCGGGTAATATAAATGACGAGCTGAAGGATCAACATGCCACCCACATGACGAAAAAATAAAAAGCAAAATAGCAAAAGTCATCGACAAAATTCATTTTATGCTGCAACATTTGACTTTACAGGCTGTGTTCAATACACCATGCACAATGGTTGGAGAGGTGTATTATAAACGCATATTATCGTGTTACAATTTATCATTTTATTCATTGGGGAATGAAGATGGCAAATGTTATGTTTGGGATGAGACACAGGGTGGGAGGGGTTGTTGTGAAATTGGAACAGGTCTCCCGATGCGAATCAATGAGATACCAAAAAGAACAAACAACTTTAGAGTGAATGAAATTACATTTTACTCAGATACGTGCTGTGGACAGAATCGGAATAAGTATGTGGTCTCTGTTAGCTATTAACAAATGTACCAGCACACTGAAAACCATCAACCATAATTCTTCGTGTCTGGGCACTCACAGATGGAATCAGACAATTTGCATTCAGCCAAGGAAGAAGCAAAAATGAAAACAGTTGTTTATGTTCCATCTCAGTGGCATACGTTTATATCTCTTGCCCGACGAAAGCAACCTTATGTCGTTATGCCAATTAAATATAAGGATATAGTCGATTTAAAATCATTCACAAATAATTGTTGTTGAAACATGAAAATGAGTACCACTGGCATCAAAATAAATTGGTTAAAGCATTTTTGGATGAAAATACAGAAGTCATCACCAGGTAGTATCTTTGTGAATGAGTCGTATGATGAAACACGATTTGTTGAAATATAAGTTACAAGTACACGACCAAAGCATCAATTATGCAACATACACGGTGATCTTTCACGGTGTTAATAGGTAAAAATACCAATATCTAGTGCAAAGAAAATAGACCTAATTTCACTGTGTAATAATGGATTGATTCCCGAAGTCTTTCACCCATGTTATAACAATATTTCTACAACCAAACCAGTTACAGACCGTCTCCCGATGCAAGACGTTTCAGAGTATGCCGAAGACTCTGATCATGCAACTGATAATGAGTAATTGCCGTGACTATTAAAACTACCGTATGTCTGTAACACGGCTACTACAGGAACACTAAATACAAGGTCATGTTTGATTCATATTGTTAATTTGTGACCATAATACTCTGTTTTTTTCGATATGCAATAACAAAATGGGGGTGTTGGTATTCAGTTGTAAGAAATGCGTAGTAACCTATAGCTCCACAAAATAGATATACTTATGTAAGTCAATATTGAATGTGGACACTGAAAAAATGTGCCAGACATAATTTTGCTGTGGACGATAAATTAGATAAATAAATATAGAATACAGAGTGTAATGTGTAGAAATTATATGATTTATCCAGTTATTTTCAGCATAATTGCATAGTATAGATAGTTATATTGGACTTGCATGCATAATATTAGTCAGTAGAATCTGTAAACATACACAATTAATAAATATCCATTACTGTGGACATAATCATGAGCATTAGTATTGATAACTTAAGCACCAAAAGGTGTTATTTGGAAATAAACACATTATATATTGAAAAAGTGTGCCTTCAAAACAGTGCTATCTGGCAAATATCACCTTTGTACTTCATATATTATATCATTTGTTTGTGCAAAAAGGAGCTATTTGGCAAATAGAACCTATTTACATGGAACATATAGACAACGTGCATTGTGCAAAAAGGTGATATTTGACAAAATGAGGTCAAACTCATTAACGCATGATTGATTTCCAAAGTTCTGTTCATGGTTAATAGCTTTCATATTGACATATTGTAAGGTACACACGTATTGGCCCTAATGTACATAGTGCACATACAATAAATTGTCAAGCCTTTAAACTCATTTATCTCGAAATATCAAAATATGCAGATAGCACCTTTTTGCATTCAGGGGGCTATATACAGTCCGGATTTGCTCCTGTTCCAAAAACGAACTATTGCCTATAGTATCATCGAGTTTAACATAGTTTTTTATAATTAGAAAACAATAGCTTCATTTGTTTAAAAGTGTCACATGTAAACCAACGAAAACATAATTTTCTAATTAAAAACAAGAAAAACAATGTAAAAACGATGCCCTGAAAGAAACCACAGGCGTTGAAATAGTTGAAAGCCGGGTATTTAAACGAACATATTGTAAAGAAAAACAAACGATAATCGTATATATGCATATGTTGTACAAACCGATCGTTTTCACTAGGTTTTTGATTCGTTTTAGTTTGTGTCGTTTGGGAACTGTCAACAAATCTTTAGGGTTATCCAAATTAACACTTGACCAATACTAGACAATTAACCAACACCAATCGCATGTCAAAGCTAGTAGTACACTGGCACATACACAAAACGAATACTTAAAAGAAGTTCTTCAAAGAGACCATGTCTCCAATTATACGGGTGTTCAAACTTGTGCAAAGTTCGGTCACTATGAGACACATACCCGGGAGCATGCAGTATATATAACATTGAAAGCCTCCAGTTATAAACGTTAAGTAAAGTATGAAACCGGGATGATGGGACCACAAAAGCGATTATTTTCATATAAGATTTAACAATGTTGGAATTCAAATGAAATCCAATAATGCTAATTGCTGCTGTATATATTGCAGGTGTGACGATATCCCTGACCTCCGTGATCATCACTGACCTTGTCGGCATAGACAGGCTCGCCGATGCATTCGGGCTATCCAGCATGTTTGGGGGAATAGCGGCCTTCATCGGACCGCCAATTGCAGGTACAACCGAACTCGTTCACCCATTGATTTGTTGAAAGTATCCAAATGAAAACGTTTTCTACAACGACATGCCCCACCACGATAGTGGTCCGTCCGTCCGTCCGTCCGTCCGTCCGGGCAACGAAACGGGAGGACGGGGCCATTGGGAGGAGCCTAACACAAACTAATCCTTTGATTTATTCCGTTTGGCCAGTCCGTCCGTCCGTCCGTCCGACGGACAGTCCGTCCGTCCGTCCGTCCGTCCGTCCGTCCGTCCGTCCGTCCGTCCGTCCGTCCGTCCCCGTCCGTCCTCCGTCCGTCCGTCCGTCCGTCCGTCCGTCCGTCCGTCCGTCCGTCGTCCGTCCGTCCGTCCGTCCGTCCGTCCGTCCGTCAGTCCGTCCGCCCGTCCGTCCGTCCGTCCGTCCGTCCGTCCGTCCGTCCGTCCGTCGGCCCTCCCGCCCTTCAGCAAATATCTTCATATAACACACATGTATTACTTAGTAACACTACATCCTTTCACATTAATACAATTACCCTCCGTCCATCTGTCTGTTTATTTTTTTGAAAGTTTTTGTAAGAGTTTCTCAAATCATAGTAATGATACGTCCTTTCATATTAATACATTTAGTCTGGCTACAGATCATACGTCCGTCTGTCTGTTTATGATTTTGAAGGTTTCTGTTTGCCTTCAGCTAATTCTTCATATTGCACACATGCATTACTTTGTAACGATACATCCTTCCACATTAATACAATTACCCTCCGTCCGTCTGTTTGTTTGTTGTTTTTGAAAGTTTTTGTAAGATTTTCTCAAATCACCTATGATATAACTTTGCCTTCAGCTACTATCTTCATATTGCACACATGCTTTACTTGAGTAACGATGCATCCTTCCACATTAATACAACCACCCTCGCTACCGATCGTACGTCCGTCCGTCCGTCTGTCTGTTTATATTAAAATTAACTAAAAGGGCCATAAGTGCGTCGACATACCACATTTTCTAGTTAGTATTTGTTTTGCCCTATGGATGGGTTGTGGCCTAGGGGTTAGAACACCTGACTTCCAATCCAGAGGTTGTGGGTTCAAACATCGCATAGGGAATCAAAAAATGCCTTCATTGTATTTCCATCCTACTGGTCTGTCGGATGTGACTTTAGATTGTGGTCCCGTCTCTATATGACCTTAGCTATTGCTGGGACGTCAAACCCTTTCAGTTTCACTTTTTGTTTGCCCTAGACCAATGAGAGACTAGTATTTCGTATCAAGTAATCAGATATTGCGACTCTAGTATCTATTAAAGTCATCCGTTGTCATAAATTCACGTGGCACGCACCTTGTTCAGACGTGTACATATGCGCTTCGGTGTTAAACAGCCAATAACGTAGTATCGCAGGTCGAGAGCCCGTTTATGGGCGAGGCTACATTTAAACACACATGTGTACGCGAAATTGGCGGGTCGAACAATAAGAACACCATTATCTATCATCGTCACTCCCACCACCACCCTCATCGCCATTTCCATCAATATTACACTACAATAATATGTTCATTTTCAGGCTGGCTATTTGACGCAACCGGAAGTTATGACGTGTCGTTCGTGGTTTCTGGTGTTGCCATAGCGATCAGTGGGGTTATGCTATATTTCCTTCCATGTATTGAAGTCAGGAAAAAGGTAAACGACTGGGAATGACCCGTTCTATAACTGATCAACGTTTGATTCAAATATAAATGCCCCCTAACCCCTTAACCCTAACCCCGATACTATGCATTACAACGAATGACTGAATGACTGAATGAATGAATGAATGACTGAATGAATGAATGACTGAATGAATGAATGAATGAATGAATGATTGAATGAATGAATGAATGAATGAATGAATTAATGAATGAATGAATGAATGAATGAATGAATGAATGAATGAATGAATGAATGAATGAATGAATGAATGAATGAATGAATGAATGAATAGATTTGATGGGATACTATGCATTACAACGAATGACTGAATGAATGAATGAATGAATGAATGAATGAATGACTGAATGACTGAATGAATGAATGAATGAATGAATGAATGAATGAATGAATTAATGACTGAATGAATGAATGAATGAATGAATGAATGGTTTATTTATTAAAGTGTCACAAATATAAATAAATATCGCCAGCCTTTGAGGGCTTACGAGATACTATTGACAACAATGAATCTATTTAGTACATGTATGTAAGCGGGAAAATAATTTTAAAAAAGGGTGAGAGGTTTGCTGTTTCCAACTCTCCGCTTTCTATATAAATCTGTGCCGGTTGTCGCTCATGGGATGGACAACATCCACTCAATTTACTGATATTACTTTGTGTCATTGTCCAGGGACCTATGTGCGTCATGTTTGGAGGGGCCACTCTGAGGAAGTTACATTCCGACACGAGGATAATATAGTTTGTAGATGTCACATTGCAGCAGTATCTGGGTGGATTCGTACATATCAGGGGTGACAACCTCACTAGTAATGCGTATCTGCTATGGAATATTGCTGTCCCTTGTTCAAGTTCACTTCATGTTACTGTATCCTATACGGCGCATGGAGTTAACATATCGGCCATCTTAGTATGTACATGCCAGTTTCACTTATTGTAGCGTTTGAAACAAAATATGACAGATACATTAATAAATGTTGGTACAACATGTTGCAAGGATACTCATCTACCACTTGCTATCAATTATCTCATACCAATGTATACATCATGATTGATTGATTGATACATTGGTTATATAGTTTATCATTTTAAAAATCAACAATGGCCATGTTACCCTGTGTAAATCACCAGGTCGTCCCACTCACGTAATGTTATAACTACAGGTATGATAATCTTAATTTACTCAGTCTGCTAGCAACATGTTTGTCATAGCAGCACAAGTCTATACAAAATCAATATTGCTTATTGCACTCAATACAATATACATGGTAAATACTATGTGTAAAGGTAAAATAGCCTAATATATGACTGTGCAATATCGATAGCCTGTGTACACAGTTTAAAATAATGGGCACAGTTATGGTCCGAAATTGGACATGGTATTCTCTTGATCTACATATAACGGATAGCATGTTGTAAACAATTAGTTTTAAAACATATTGCACTAAATTTTATATTTTTATCTATCAAATTCTGAGCTTTCTGTGTCCAACGCTTAAATAGGTGAAACTAGCTGATACATTGTTCATTCTGAGATGGCGCAGATGGCAACTCAATGCACAGTATAGTACACATTAAGAAGAACAGGGTCAGATACACAATGTAAATATCCTATCACGAAGCTATTGTCCTCGAATCAAAGGATTGTGTTATATGAAGTCAGTCATTAAGTGTTTCTCTTATTCACCTAGGGTCCGTTTCACTAAACTTCGTACGACTAAAATGTTCTTAAGTGCAAAATTAGGATCGTCTGGAAATTTATTTATAAATGTAAATCCAATAATTATTTACAAGAAAACAGTGTTAATTGAAACAGTGAAATTTACAGACTATTACTAGCACTTACGAACATTTTTATAGTAACGTACAAAAGTTTTAGTGAATTTCGGCTCCAGCCATAGAATAAATACTTTACTTAGGTAATAAATTTAGCAACATTTGTATTACCATACGTTTACATGTATGACCATATCATCAACGGCATTCAGTAAACATTAAAGGTACATGCCCACTCAGAGGCACAAACTGCTCTTTATATCAGAGACGTCATCTGATACATTTTCTGGCATAAAAACATTCATTCACCATTACCCCACGTATTGATTGGCATAATTATACATTTTATATCAGACGTAAATTTCTACACTGATATCAGGGGCGATAAATGTTTCCTTAAAAATGCTAACGGACATTATTTATTCTCTTTATTTATTTTTTGATGTGCAATGATCATACTTTATAATCTGTTGAAAAAATTATGTTTTCATGTCACGCATTTAATTAGTGTAAATAATTAAAGAATATCATACTCATGTCCATATGAAAATAGCCTGATATCACCGCGAGTCACTATCAGTAAAATAAATATTACTAAATGATTATATCTGTATAGTGGGCACTCGTAAGTTTTAGAACTGGTGGAATAGTGACAGAAATAAAAAAAATATACACTTATTTAATTACTATAAAGAATAGTTTGTGCCTACTGAGTGGGCATGTACCTTTAAATGTCGCTGTGACTGAAGAAATGGGGCTTATGGGTTTTTGCGACCAGCATAGATCCAGATCAGCCTGTGCATCCGCACAGTCTGATCAGGATATGTACTGTTCGCCATTCCATCAATAAAACACCCGACATGCTTGTAACAAGCAATATAGATCGCTATCAGATACATGAGTGTGTTATTTGATCAGGGGCTACGCTGGTCACGAATATCATAAGCCCCATTTATGCAGTCACATCCACAAATTAGGTCATGGAACACCTATGTCTGCAACGTTTTCATTATTCCTTACGCTACATTATTTCTTTGATAAAAATAAAGTTGCTGAAAATACTGAAAAGCATCGCGTTGTCAATGGCACAGGTGGAAGACTCGGACCTAGGACCAACTAATTGGCTGATTTGGTTCAAATGAGCCATTTATTGGATCCTAGGTCCGATTCTTCCACCTATAGTCAATCGCAGCATTAAGTGAATTTCTAAGTGTTTCCTCACATTGCCGGATAAAATTTATATCAAAACATACAGGACAGAGGCCCGTTTCACTAAACTTCGTACGACTAAAATGTTCGTAAATGCAAATTTAGGATCGTCTGGAAATTTCAATTAATGGATTTACATTTATTGAGTATAGGCTGCATATGCAGCCTATGCTCAATAAATGTAAATCCAATAAATGTTTGCAAGAAAACATTGTTAATGTTAAATTTACAGACTATCATAATTGTGCACTTACGAACATTTTAGCGGTACGAAGTTTAGTGAAACGGGCCCCTGGTGTTCTCAATGTAGATTCAAGTTTGGTTATATGTATAGCAGCCGTACTGTGATAATATAATTGAAACAACCGTTATTAAATGCCTTATCGCTCGTATGTCTATTTGGTGGGGTTGTCAAGATGTCAATGTTCAGCTACCACAGTCTGCTTTCATACAGAAATATAAACTACTGTCTGTTCCACATTTTTCTGTCGACAAACATTTGGCCATTAACTACATTAAATCTTAAAATATAAAATATGTAGGTACTTTTTCATCAATAACAAAACAGTCACCCTCCCCAAAAACGTTTACTGCGTGAAATTCCACCAAATATTGATTTTATTCCCATGGGAAGTTAACATGGCTAACTATATATTTTTTTAAATAATTTTCAGGACCGATTTTCAAAATATAACCTTTGTTTTGTTAGTTATATAATTTCCAAGCTATCTAGCGAAATTTCGGAGTCAATTTCCATTTTTGTTTTGCTTTTCGACTCCTTCAGCTGCCTCAGCTGCTTTTCCCCCATGTTAAATTCCCATAGGACAATCGTTTTTTTCGCAATAAAATCAACATTTAATAGATTAAATTGGGGAGGGTGACTGTTTTGTTATAGACGAAAAAGTACAATCATTTAAATATTGTTTTCGATTTATTTTGTTTAATAGCCAAAAGTTCGTCGTCAGTAAAACACGGAACAGACAGTAGATACATGTATGTACATTAGTCCACACATATACGTCCCGTGTTGTCCCTTTCAGTGGTAGCTATGGGCAAACTTTCAGGTACTACACCACGGACTACAGTACGTATTATATGTGGCTGTGATTGGAGAAATTGTAGATCCAGATCAGCCTGTACATCCACACAGTCCGATCAGGATCTGCATTGTGTGTCATTGCATCAATTAAACACACATCATTCGTATACCAAGCAATATAAAACGTGTGCTCTTCGATCAGGAGCTACACTGGTCACATATCCCATAAGCCCGTGTTTTCAGTCACAGCCACATATATGAAAGCGATTATCTTTTCTCCTTTTGCTATATTTCAATCAGAGTACTGAAAGTACTGTCACCAGAGCCTGAAGTATTATTTCCATAAAATAATAACATAAATTGACATGCCATGTGATCTGAGTGAAGAAACTATTATTATTTGTAACGCAAAATTGAGAGATAATATATGACCTGAGGGTCAAATAAAAAATCGATCAGCATGTACATCATCGCAGTCTGATCAGGATCTACATTGTGTGTCATTGCATCAATGCAACACATATCATGCATATAAAAAGCAATATAAATCGTGTGTTCTTCGATCAATAACCCGAATTCTCTGTCTGTAACGCAGGGCGACTTACAAGTCTGACATACAAGTCGCCCTGCGTTACAGACAGAGAATTCGGGTTATTCGATCAATAGCTACACTGGTCACATACCCTATAAGCCCCGTGTTTTCAGTCACAGCCACATATTTGACAACGATTATGTTTTCCAGTTTTGCTATATGTCAATAGAACGTCTGTATATCCACCGCCATGCCTAGCAATACAGCATGGATATGAATTGCAATGACTTCATAGAAAACATAGAACATGCACTTAATAGTGTATTAATTTTGGACTAACAGTGTAATGAATAGACAGTGACATCAAATTTATGACATTTTAGTTTTATTTAAATTATTTTCCAGCTTACATGTATGTGCCTGTAAACATTTATTGAGTCACATCAATGTCACTCATCGGGTCAGATACATGGTTCAGAAAAACGATGGAAAATAAAACTACTGTCTGTTTCACGAAACCTGTCCAAATTGTACGGCCATATAAACAATTCAAAACCAATATTATTTTTTTATAATAGAATCAGCCTTCTTTTTATTTCGTGAAATTTGGTCAAATATTGATTTTATTGATTGAGAAACAATTTCCCCATGTTAACTCCTCATGGATCCTATGGGTATTTAACATGGGGAGATTTTTAGGATTTCAGAAATACTGGACCGATTTTCAAAATTTAATTTTTGTTTTCTTAGTTAGATTATTTCCAAGCTAGCCAGCCAGGTTTCAGAGTAAATTTTTAAACTTTATAGATAGTTGGCTCCTCCCCAGCTCCTGCACCTCGTTTGCCCCCATGTTAAATTCCCATGGACAAATAATATTTTTATAATAAAATCAATGTTTGACAAAATTTCACGAAATAAAAAGAAGGTTCATTCTAAAATTTTGATAAAATTTAATATTATCAAAAAGAATATTGTTTTTGCATTGTTTATATGGCAGTCAAATTTTTGTAGGTTTCGTGAAACAGACAGTAAATTAGTTTTTGCTTAATTTAATCGCTTTATAAGCATATTCAAGATACCAGACCTATAAGAACTACTGGTACGGGTGCAGGTAAAACATACCTACAGCCCGGATATATAAGAACTACTGGTACGGGTGCAGGTAAAACATACCTATAGCCCGGATATATAAGAACTACTGGTACGGTGCAGGTAAAACATACCTACAGCCCGGATATATATAAACTACTGGTACGGGTGTATATAAGAACTACTGGTACGGTGCAGGTAAAACATACCTACAGCCCGGATATATAAGAACTACTGGTACGTGTGTATATAAGAACTACTGGTACGGTGCAGGTAAAACATACCTATAGCCCGGATATATAAGAACTACTGGTACGGGTGCAGGTAAAACATACCTACAGCCCGGATATATAAGAACTACTGGTACGGGTGCAGGTAGATCGGATGTGATCCTAACAAGACTCAGATTAGGCCATAATTGGATAGGAGCCAATCACTTTACAAAGGTAAACGAACAAACCCCTACATGTAGAGCATGCAATGACAGTGATGAAATAGAAACACTAATGCACTATATATACCACTGTCCTGCGTTGACGGAACATAGAAACGAGCTAGCTGCAACAATGCAAAAAATAAAATTAACAGACAGCATCTACACACTGCTATTTCCGCCACCAGAATTGGAAGCAGAAACATACCAGGCCCTATAAAATATATAAAAGAAACTGGATACTGGAGCAACATATAAATATAAATGGAATAATAATACATACTATATACAATAACCCCAGCCAGACCCCCCCCCCCCCCACCCCCCGGTAGTAAAATAAAATTATAAGACTCAGCAAACGCACCCTAGCGCAAGATGGGGAGTGTTGCAAAAGCAGGACACGTTTGAATGCGAGATCTAAGAGAGATCTACCTGTAAATAGAACATGCAATGCTTACTGGACCCTCTGACTACAGAACACAGGATAGACATTGTCTATAATCGCACAGTTAGCCAACAAAGTATAAATGTACAATCACGTGCTCGCGTATCAACACAAGCAAAACGGTATAATAACAGTGAACAACAATAATGGTCGCGAAATACTATATACAGTGGGACCTCTCTAGGCCGGACAGGCGATTTAGTGGTGTCCGATTTGGAGGGGTTACACGGTATTCAGTGAGTCCAATAAACCGCAACAGACTGAGCGGGATAATGTAAACACAATAATGTAGCACGTTAAATCATAGCGACCAGCCGCCGTGCTAATATGCAGGTAAAACAAATCTCATTATAAGTACAGGGTTGTTAAAGCATGTGTACCTAATCCGGCGCATCATACGAACCCAACTACTATATAATGGGAAATGCAAATAAATAACCGCATATATGGTCGTGAAATAATATATACAGTGGGACCTCTCTAGGCCGGACGGGCGTTATCGTGGTGTCCAGTTTGGAGGGGTTCCACGGTATTCAATGAGCCCACCAAACCGCAAGCAGAATAAGCGGGATATTGTAAAACACAATAAGGCAACACGTCATTATAGCGACCGGCCGCCGGGCTAATGTGTTGGTAAAGCAAATCACATTATAAGTACAGGGTTGATAAAGCATGTGAACCTAATACGGCACATCATACGAACCCAAATACGATATAATGGGAAATGCGAAGAAAAAAACCACATATGTGCTCAAAAAGAAGTATATGTTTTGTGCACCCTACGGGCTAGTGTGTTGGTAAAGCAAATTTCATTATATGTACAGGGCTGATAAAGCATGTGTACCTAATACGGCGCATCATACGAGCCCAACTACTATATAATGGGAGATGTAAAGAAATAACCACATATATGGTCGCGAAGAAAACAAAAACAAAAACAAAAATGAAAAGTCATGCAGAGCATGATGTTATTAGCCGATCAAATCAGGGTAAAGTGCATCGAACATATGTAGGTGTCTCTGGTAACATTGTCAATGGTAAACTATTTTCGACCACAGTTCTGTACCCAGCGTTGACATTTTTCTCGATTTTGTGCATGTTTTTTGGGAAACCCGTTCCCAAATCCATCCATAGCAGCAATGCCATAGCAGCAATAATGTTGTCACCATTATGTTGCGAAATATTCCAGCGTAACACCTGTACTGTATGCTCTATTTATCTACAAATTACACTCCGCAATACACAAAGTTGTAGTCACATGTGTTTGTCCGAATTCTGTGGCAGCACTCGAGTGGGCGGAGCTACCAGGGCTATATATCTAGCGGTTACAGTGTCATCTAAAAATAGACGCAAGCTCCTGCGTATTCAGGCACATGCCCAGATTGGCCTAATGTGCCCATCCGTGATTTTTTGCGCGATGTCGGGCGCAAGACAATCAATAATTTGCGGCATTGACAATAATTAAGGGGGATTGCCGCAATCGCGCGTGCTGGATGCATCCCTGCCATCCCTGCATGATACGTAAACAAATCGAAGTTGGCTATGAAGGGCAATTCTTCGTTTTGATTGGTGGAACATTTTGTGAATATTAACTAGCGTCAAATGGGATAAACCCGAGATGCTGGGATAAACCCGAAATGCTGAGGTTGCTAGTAAGGAGATTTTGAGCAGAGGGCTTTTATTATAAATTAGCCGAATAAACACATTTTACGCGATTATACGTGGCTGAACTTGTTCTGTTTAATAAATAAAAGCTTTAAATTAGCCCAATAATCGGCGTATGTTGGCGTATATGGCCATTAGAGCCAACTATGGACTTCAACAACAATAACTCCGTTAAATCTCTTCCGACGTTCAGCTCATTACGTATTCAAAAAATTGTGTTATTTGGCTATAAGTAAAGTTTTAAACGGAGATAATTGCCAAAAATGCAAAATTTATCGGTTGATGCAATTTGGAAGTGATACAGAAAAATTCGTGTTCGTAGATTACCGAATAGCGGAGAAAAGGGTTGCTACAAACTTTTTCGGAATTCGATGGATAACCAATATATTAGCCGATCTATAAATAGATCGGCTAATAATAATTATATATTCTGTGAGCCCACTAAACCGCAATAGAACAAGCGGGATAACTCAAACACAATAATGAAAAACTCTAAATGATAGCGACCGACCGCCGGGATAGTGTGTTGGTAGAGCAAATCTCATTATAAGTACAGGGTTGTTAAAGCATGTGAACCTAATACGGCACATCATACGAACCCAAATACGATATAATGGGAAATGCAATATTGCTCGCAATATTGACGGTCGGTCTCTCAGGCACGCGAGCATGTGAACAATATTGCCTCACTAACCATGACCTCACAAAAAAACAAAAAAAAAAAGGAAAATATATAGTAAAAAAAGGAGCACCAATGTGTAGACTAGAACATGTTACTAATGAAAACCATTTCTTTACACGCTTATATACTTATATTATTTATCAGCCTAAGTGTAAATACAGTGGAACCTCTGTGGGCCGACGCCCTGGGAGGTTCCAGGGGTGTACGATTTAGTGATATCCCCGTGCCCGATAATGACAAAAGCCGTAGGCACTCACCCGGCCTCACATGGCACACATCATCTAGCTGCATATTACTCATATTACAGGTACAAACACAATGTAGAGACTTATGGCAAAATAAAGGCTAAAACGCTCTCAACAACTAATTGAAAACGGGCAGGCCGGATCAGTATCTGCAGCCACTAACATACGAACGACAACAGGGTCACGTCATTCGAACGCACCCACAGTACAGTCACCTACGTAAACACCCGATCCAAATGGAAGTCATAGCACCATTCTGGGAAGAGGGCGGGGTCAACGTAATATATAGGCCTAGCAGCCTGTATGGAACACAGTTCCCGGCAGCAACGTGGTAACCCTTGGAAAACAATGAAATGAAAGAAAAACCTTCCACACAGGGATACCTAGCTGCCAACACGCCAGCTAGCCAAGCATAATATTACAGCCCTCACCCCCCCCCCCCAAGCACAAGTACACATGCGTATGTGTATAGTGTATATGTATATGTATGTGTGTGTATATGTATGGGTACATATATAGTATATGTATATGTATATGTGTGTGTATATATGTGTATGTGTGTGTGTACATCTATAAATATGGCTTGGATAATGGAAAACATCACATAAAAACATGGCGTGGCCCACAGTTGTCCATACAACAAACGGCACAGGGGGTGCACCATACCACCCCACAGCATCCTAGTCCCCGGGATGAAGTCTAAACAGACTACCTGATCCGGACTGCCTGTTTCCAAAACCCGGCCATGGAACGTGGGTGTGCGCCTTGATGATGGATGCTTGACCACCGAATCTAGTTACATGGTGCGCTCCGCTGGGCGGGCTCGGGTTGATGACATCGCGGGCGACGGGCTCGGGGTGGGCCTGAGGACAGGGGACCCACGGGTTTATTCAGCGGTGGAGCCAGAGGATTCTCCTCACACCACCTAACCTCACTATACAACAACAACAACAACCGCGCCTTACGAGTCCTTTATTTGCCAACACAATATCACTATACGAAACACAAATAGATCTAAGAACCACAAACAACTGTACCCAACAATAGGGCCACATGCGGGCATCACCACTTAATACAGACAATTGAACGTTGAATGTGGCGGCCGTGCACCGGACTACTGCGCAAAATTAGGTCACCAAATTGGTGGCCGCCAGCAGTAATCCAAATCGCACATTTGTCTCTGGGGCCCTAAGCCCGCGAACTGGTTCTACCCAGATTACACAGATTCAAAATTCAAAATTCCCATTCGGCCCAAGTTTTTATTCCGCCTTTTGCGGACGGCGTGCAAGTCCATAGAGACAGTGCGGCCGTTAAACGTAAGCAAAAGAAAGAAAGAAGTGCAGGTAAAACATACCTACCGCCCGGATATATAAGAACTACTGGTACGGGTGTATATAAGAACTACTGGTACGGGTGTATATAAGAACTACTGGTACGGGTGTATATAAGAACTACTGGTACGGGTGTATATAAGAACTACTGGTACGGGTGTATATAAGAACTACTGGTACGGGTGCAGGTAAAACCTACCTACAGCCCGGATATATAAGAACTACTGGTACTGGTGTATATAAGAACTACTGGTACGGTGCAGGTAAAACATACCTATAGCCCGGATATATAAGAACTACTGGTACGGTGCAGGTAAAACATACCTACAGCCCGGATATATAAGAACTACTGGTACTGGTGTATATAAGAACTACTGGTACGGTGCAGGTAAAACATACCTACAGCCCGGATATATAAGAACTACTGGTACGGTGCAGGTAAAAACAAAACTACCTACAGCCCGGATATATAAGAACTACTGGTACGGGTGTATATAAGAACTACTGGTACGGTGCAGGTAAAACATACCTACAGCCCGGATATATAAGAACTACTGGTACGGGTGTATATAAGAACTACTGGTACGGTGCAGGTAAAACCTACCTACAGCCCGGATATATAAGAACTACTGGTACGGGTGTATATAAGAACTACTGGTACGGTGCAGGTAAAACATACCTATAGCCCGGATATATAAGAACTACTGGTACGGTGCAGGTAAAACATACCTACAGCCCGGATATATAAGAACTACTGGTACGGGTGCAGGTAAAACATACCTACAGCCCGGATATATAAGAACTACTGGTACGTGTGTATATAAGAACTACTGGTACGGGTGTATATAAGAACAACTGGTACGGTGCAGGTAAAACATACCTACAGCCCGGATATATAAGAACTACTGGTACGGGTGCAGGTAAAACATACCTATAGCCCGGATATATAAGAACTACTGGTACGGTGCAGGTAAAACATACCTACAGCCCGGATATATATAAACTACTGGTACGGGTGTATATAAGAACTACTGGTACGGGTGTATATAAGAACTACTGGTACGGGTGTATATAAGAACAACTGGTACGGTGCAGGTAAAACATACCTACAGCCCGGATATATAAGAACTACTGGTACGGGTGCAGGTAAAACATACCTACAGCCCGGATATATAAGAACTACTGGTACGGGTGCAGGTAAAACATACCTACAGCCCGGATATATAAGAACTACTGGTACGGGTGCAGGTAAAACATATCTACCGCCCGGATATATAAGAACTACTGGTACGGGTGCAGGTAAAACATACCTACAGCCCGGATATATAAGAACTACTGGTACGGGTGTATATAAGAACTAACTGGTACGGGTGCAAGTAAAACACCTACAGCCCGGTATATAAGAACTACTGGTACGGGTGTATATAAGAACTACTGGTACGGGTGTATATAAGAACTACTGGTACGGGTGCAAGTAAAACATACCTACAGCCCGGATATATAAGAACTACTGGTACGGGTGTATATAAGAACTACTGGTACGGGTGCAAGTAAAACATACCTACCGCCCGGATATATAAGAACTACTGGTACGGGTGTATATAAGAACTACTGGTACGGGTGCAAGTAAAACATACCTACCGCCCGGATATATAAGAACTACTGGTACGGGTGTATATAAGAACTACTGGTACGGGTGTATATAAGAACTACTGGTACGGGTGCAGGTAAAACATACCTACAGCCCGGATATATAAGAACTACTGGTACGGGTGTATATAAGAACTACTGGTACGGGTGCAGGTAAAACATACCTACCGCCCGGATATATAAGAACTACTGGTACGGGTGTATATAAGAACTACTGGTACGGTGCAGGTAAAACATACCTATAGCCCGGATATATAAGAACTACTGGTACGGTGCAGGTAAAACATACCTACAGCCCGGATATATATAAACTACTGGTACGGGTGTATATAAGAACTACTGGTACGGGTGCAGGTAAAACATACCTACAGCCCGGATATATAAGAACTACTGGTACGGGTGTATATAAGAACTACTGGTACGGTGCAGGTAAAACATACCTATAGCCCGGATATATAAGAACTACTGGTACGGGTGCAGGTAAAACATACCTACCGCCCGGATATATAAGAACTACTGGTACGGGTGTATATAAGAACTACTGGTACGGGTGTATATAAGAACTACTGGTACGGTGCAGGTAAAACATACCTATAGCCCGGATATATAAGAACTACTGGTACGGTGCAGGTAAAACATACCTACAGCCCGGATATATATAAACTACTGGTACGGGTGTATATAAGAACTACTGGTACGGTGCAGGTAAAACATACCTACAGCCCGGATATATAAGAACTACTGGTACGGGTGCAAGTAAAACATAACTACAGCCCGGATATATAAGAACTACTGGTACGGGTGTATATAAGAACTACTGGTACGGTGCAGGTAAAACATACCTACAGCCCGGATATATAAGAACTACTGGTACGGGTGCAGTTAAAACATACCTATAGCCCGGAGATATAAGAACTACTGGTACGGGTGCAGTTAAAACATACCTACAGCCCTAGGATAAGAACTACTGGTACGGGTGTATATAAGAACTACTGGTACGGGTGCAGGTAAAACATACCTATAGCCCGGATATATAAGAACTACTGGTACGGGTGCAGGTAAAACATACCTACAGCCCGGATATATAAGAACTACTGGTACGGTGCAGGTAAAACATACCTATAGCCCGGAGATATAAGAACTACTGGTACGGGTGCAGTTAAAACATACCTACAGCCCGGATATATAAGAACTACTGGTACGGGTGTATATAAGAACTACTGGTACGGTGCAGGTAAAACATACCTATAGCCCGGATATATAAGAACTACTGGTACGGGTGCAGGTAAAACATACCTACAGCCCGGATATATAAGAACTACTGGTACGGGTGTATATAAGAACTACTGGTACGGTGCAGGTAAAACATACCTACAGCCCGGATATATAAGAACTACTGGTACGGGTGTATATAAGAACTACTGGTACGGTGCAGGTAAAACCTACCTACAGCTCGTATATATAAGAAGTACTGGTACGGGTGTATATAAGAACTACTGGTACGGTGCAGGTAAAACATACCTACAGCCCGGATTATATAAGAATACTGGGTACCGGTGTATATAAGAAACTACTGGTACGGTGCAGGTTAAAACCTACCTACAGCCCGGATATATAAGAACTACTGGTACGGGTGTATATAAGAACTACTGGTACGGTGCAGGTAAAACATACCTATAACCCGGATATATAAGAACTACTGGTACGGTGCAGGTAAAACATACCTACAGCCCGGATATATATAAACTACTGGTACAGGTGTATGTAAGAACTACTGGTACGGTGCAGGTAAAACATACCTACAGCCCGGATATATAAGAACTACTGGTACGGTGCATGTAAAACATACCTATAGCCCGGATATATAAGAACTACTGGTACGGGTGCAGGTAAAACATACCTACAGCCCGGATATATAAGAACTACTGGTACTGGTGTATATAAGAACTACTGGTACGGTGCAGGTAAAACATACCTATAGCCCGGATATATATAAACTACTGGTACGTGTGTATATAAGAACTACTGGTACGGGTGCAGGTAAAACATACCTACAGCCCGGATATATAAGAACTACTGGTACTGGTGTATATAAGAACTACTGGTACGGGTGCAGGTAAAACATACCTACAGCCCGGATATATATAAACTACTGGTACGTGTGTATATAAGAACAATACTGGAACGGTGTCAGGTTAAAACATACCTACAGCCCGGATATAAGAACTACTGGTACGGTGCAGGTAAAACATACCTACAGCCCGGATATATAAGAAACTACTGGTACTGGTGGTATATAAGAACTACTGGTTACGGTGCAGGTAAAAAAACATACCTATAGCCCGGATTATATAATGAACTACTGGTACGGGTGCAGGTAAAACATACCTACAGCCCGGATATATAAGAACTACTGGTACTGGTGTATATAAGAACTACTGGTACGGTGCAGGTAAAACATACCTATAGCCCGGATATATAAGAACTACTGGTACGGGTGTATATAAGAAATACTGGTACGGGTGCAGGTAAAACATACACATAGCCCGGATATATAAGTGACTACTGGTACGGGTGTATATAAGAACTACTGGTACGGTGCAGGTAAAACATACCTACAGCCCGGATATATAAGAAAACACTGGTACGGGTGGGTATATAAGAACTACTGGTACGGGTTGTATATAGAATTACTGGTACGGGTGCAGGTAAAACATACCTACAGCCCGGGATATATAAGAACTACTGGTACGGGTGCAAGTAAAAAAAACACCTATAGCCCGGATATATAAGAACTACTGGTACGGGTGCAGGTAAAACATACCTACAGCCCGGATATATAAGAACTACTGGTACGGTGCAGGTAAAACATACCTACAGCCCGGATATATAAGGAACTACTGGTACGGTGCAGGTAAAACATACCTACAGCCCGGATATATAAGAACTACTGGTACGGGTGTATATAAGAACTACTGGTACGGGTGCAGGTAAAACATACCTACAGCCCGGATATATAAGAACTACTGGTACGGGTGTATATAAGAACTACTGGTACGGGTGCAAGTAAAACATACCTATAGCCCGGATATATAAGAACTACTGGTACGGGTGCAAGTAAAACATACCTATAGCCCGGATATATAAGAACTACTGGTACGGGTGCAAGTATAAAACATACCTATAGCCCGGATATATAAGAACTACTGGTACGGTGCAGGTAAAACATACCTACAGCCCGGATATATAAGAACTACTGGTACGGGTGTATATAAGAACTACTGGTACGGGTGCAGGTAAAACATACCTACAGCCCGGATATATAAGAACTACTGGTACGGGTGTATATAAGAACTACTGGTACGGGTGCAAGTAAAACATACCTATAGCCCGGATATATAAGAACTACTGGTACGGGTGCAAGTAAAACATACCTATAGCCCGGATATATAAGAACTACTGGTACGGGTGCAGGTAAAACATACCTACAGCCACCCAGATATATAAGAACTACTGGGTACGGGTGCAGGTTAAAACATACCTACAGCCCGGATATATAAGAACTACTGGTACGGGTGTATATAAGAACTACTGGTACGGGTGTATATAAGAACTACTGGTACGGGTGCAAGTAAAACATACCTATAGCCCGGATATATAAGAACTACTGGTACGGGTGCAGGTAAAACATACCTACAGCCCAGATATATAAGAACTACTGGTACGGGTGTATATAAGAACTACTGGTACGGGTGCAGGTAAAACATACCTACAGCCCAGATATATAAGAACTACTGGTACGGGTGCAGGTAAAACATACCTACAGCCCGGATATATAAGAACTACTGGTACGGGTGTATATAAGAACTACTGGTACGGGTGTATATAAGAACTACTGGTACGGGTGCAAGTAAAACATACTATAGCCCGGATATATAAAGAATACTGGTACGGGTGGGTGCAGGTAAAACATACCTACAGCCCGGATATATAAGAACTACTGGTACGGGTGTATATAAGAACTACTGGTACGGGTGCAGGTAAAACATACCTATAGCCCGGATATATAAGAACTACTGGTACGGTGCAGGTAAAACATACCTACAGCCCGGATATATAAGAACTACTGGTACGGGTGCAGGTAAAACATATCTACCGCCCGGATATATAAGAACTACTGGTACGGGTGTATATAAGAACTACTGGTACGGGTGCAGGTAAAACATACCTATAGCCCGGATATATAAGAACTACTGGTACGGGTGCAGTAAAAAACATACCTACATGCCCGGATATAAAAGAAACTACTGGTACGGGTGTATATAAGAAACTACTGGTACGGGTGCAGGTAAAACATACCTATAGCCCGGATATATAAGAACTACTGGTACGGGTGCAGGTAAAACATACCTACAGCCCGGATATATAAGAACTACTGGTACCGGTGTATATTTAAGAACTACTGGTACGGTACAGGTAAAACATACCTACAGCCCGGATATATAAGAACTACTGGTACGGGTGTATATAAGAACTACTGGTACGGGTGTATATAAGAACTACTGGTACGGGTGTATATAAGAACTACTGGTACGGGTGTATATAAGAACTACTGGTACGGTGCAGGTAAAACTTACCTACAGCCCGGATATATAAGAACTACTGGTACGGGTGTATATAAGAACTACTGGTACGGGTGCAGGTAAAACATACCTACAGCCCGGATGTGTTCCTGGTTCTACAATGAACGATTGCCTATCGTTTTCACACCGTTTTGGCATCGTTTTCGTATTTATAATTGGAAAACGACGATTTCCTTGGTTTAAACGTGTTATATGTTACTTTTAAAACAACGAAAACATCAGTTTCGAATTATAAACAACAAACACAATTTCGAAACGATGCGTTTAAAGAAATGGCAGGCGTTTAAACATTTGAAAGCCTGGTATTTAACGAAAATATCGTTCTCATTTACATGAAAACGAACGATAACGAATCGAGCACATCTAGGAGACCATGTAGATGTAAATGACGTCGAAAGTTGCAAAAAGTTTCTATGCAAATGCGCAAATTCCGCATCGATATAATTTACAGACAGTATCGTAATTTTGGTACCTTTTAAGAAATCTCACACATATTCTCAGGTACAAAATCACTTGGCTTGTCTCAAATGTCACTGTGCCTGGAGAAATTATACTTATGTGTTTTGTGGCCAGTGTAGGTCCAGACCAGCATATGCATCCGCGCAGTCTGATCATAATCTGCACTGTTCGCCAATTGTCCATCAATGAAACACCCGATTTGCTCCTAACAAGCAATACAGATCACTACCATGCGACAGGAGTCTGCTTAGTTGATCAGGAGCTGTACTGGTCACAAATCCCATAAGCCCCATTTCTCCAGGCACAGCCATAACTGACTTCTTTCATCAATATCAACCTCGGCACGATACGACCTATACTGCAGGTATAAGTATGTAATGTTGGCGTTGATCAATGGATGTACCCATCAACACATTACTTACAGAAAACCCCTTTATGGGTATAAACATCAATGATTAACCACATCGTTTTATTTTGTCATCCAACGCTTATGTTGTGGCTACTCATTCGAATCGTCTCGCCGGTTCAAGTGGTGGTCATGGCATATTCGTCCGACACGAATGGAGAAACATATTTTGATTTTCCGTGGTGTGTCTCCAGCATGTAAATTGTTAACCCTTCCACCCCTATGCAACTGGAATGGATTTCGGTATGTTAATTTTGCAGCCAATCCAATCGACACAAAATTATTTTCAGACAAGTCCATTTATGAAAAGGGGGCATTATTGTTCTCAAAAATATTAAAATTTCTTGTAAAATATGTAGATCCTGATGAGACGGCTCGTCACGAGCCGGCTCATCTGGATCTACACGTTTTGCCAATACCACTATACAGGCCTGTTGTGTTAAGGTTAAATAGTATTAGTACAACGCGGTAGGTCATCGACACGTATTACTCGTGCATGCAACTAAGAAAATGGACATTACGACGTATGTCACAGGCGTAGACACAGATGATCATACTCAGTGCATACATTGCCCTCCATTCAAACAACTGAACATGGGTTATGTATGCCTGTGAACAATAATTTGGATCAGGATCTACGCATGTCATAAGGTTAGCAGGTCGCCCAAAACACAGGAAAGAAAGATTTCCGCATACACAGGCACGAGCTGGACAAACGCAATCATGCACTATTAAGGACGCATCACCAAAATATTTGAAACATGTCATGGTGACCCTCATAGTTGTTGATACAGTTGATACGCCTATATGACAAATGAACGAACGATATATGAGACACGCCATGCGATTTTGTACAGATTTTGGACATCTGCGATATTTCATGATATATATTTATAGAAAACGCAATACTTTCCGTAAATTACTTCAGACGTTGACACACATTTCAGAGTGATTCCGCATGTACTCCGAAATATCTGTTAACTTTTGATTTCATTTATGGAAAATTTGTTAGATTTTGTCAGTCGATGTATTTCATGACATAACGCAGTTTTCAGAACGTACACAATCGCATGGCGTGTCTCATATAATATGTGGTCATCGTTCTGGATTGTTTACTTTAGTGGATATAACATAAGTATATTCAAGATGGCCACCATTGTTAAATACATAACAAGTTACTAGGTGTGTGTCCATTAAGGACTGACTTCATAGAGAACAATCCTTTGTTTCGCAGACAGTAGCTTCGTTAATGTGCTTGAATATTTGTATAAAATATGCGGATGCACAGGCTGATCTTGATCTACACTAATCTACACTAATCACATATCCCATACATTGTAAGCCCCTTTTCTCCAGTCATATCCACAAATGGGTTGTCTGTTGACTTGTTTGAACCAAAATCATAAGATTTACATGGCCCATATATGCTAAAGAAATATTACTTGGTCCATTACATTTTGTACCGAATAACTAGATCGTATGCCTTTCATTCGTTTTTTTTGCATGAATTGCGCTGTTAATTCGGTCAGATTTCATTTGTGTAATACGTATGTTTAATATTCAAATGCTAAATCTGAAAATCGTGCACGTAGCTCAATATGACTGAATATATTTCCCATTTAAAACACCATTAATAAGATTTAATACTCACTGATTACGAATAAAGCATCATACCTCATACTATATAATTTGCATATTATGTTTATAAAATCGGAAACGCTGATGACGTGGCTAATGTCGACCTCGGTAACGGAAGCTAAGGCATTTTTTGAAAACTTGAATTTATTTTTTAGGATCAAACATAAATGTGAAATAATTTTCGCATTGACAACATATGAGTATAATATATGTGACGTGTACGCCTGTTACTATTCTTTTTCTAGTATTATTCAACTAAAGCATACATTGAGGAAGTAATCATTTATTTTTGTCGACATGTACTATTTCATATAGAACTAACTAATGCATATAATTGATGATTAAAAGTATGCAGATTATACTAAATTTATTACATTATCACAGCCAAAATGGCTGTGATAATGTAATAAATTCATTATAATAAAAATTAATAAATTTATCCTTAAATTGAAAATTTCTCCCTCAAAGTATACTTAGCAAGAAAAGTAGACTTTGCAATGTTGGTGAAATAGGCTATTGGTTTGTAATGTAACCATGTTGGATAATGTGACGATCGTAATGTTAGCAAATCCCAATCTGTTACATCACGAGCCTAAAGCTGGCGCCCTGGAAATGTACATGACTCGCTGTAGTGTAGTTAGTATACCGATCATAATAATGTTCACATTCACAAACACTATAACCTGTGAACGCAGTGCTCACACACTGTACGAGAATTTCCAGTTTCTGACTGACACCTCCTCGGGTGTCCGATGTAGAACGGCTCTACTGTAATGACACCTCCTCGGATGACCGATGTAGAAAGGCTCTACTGTAATGACACCTGACACCTCCTCGGGTGCCCGATGTAGAAAGGCTCTACTGTAATGACACCACCTCGGGTGGCCGATGTAGAAAGGCTCCACTGTAATGACACCTCCTCGGGAGACCGATGTATAAAGGCTCTAATATAATGACACCTCCCCGGGTGTCCGATGTAGAAAGGCTCTACAGTAATGACTCATCCTCACGTGTGCGATGTAGAAAGGCTCTACTGTAATGACACCTCCTCGGGTGTCCGATGTAGAAAGGCTCTACTGTAATGACACCTCCTCGGGAGCCCGATGTAGAAAGGCTCTACTGTAATGACGCATCCTCAGGTGTCCGACGTAGAAAGGCTCTACTGTAATGACACCTCCTCGGGTGGCCGATGTAGAAAAGCTCTACTGTAATGACACCTCCTCGGGTGGCCGATGTAGAAAGGCTCTACTGTAATGACACCTCCTCGTTTGGCCGAGTAGAAAGGCCTCTACTGTAATGGGACACCTCCTGGGTGCCGATGTAGAAAGCTCACTAATGACACCTCCTCTGTCCGATGTAGAAAGGCTCACTGTAATGACCTCTGTGCCGATGTGAAAGGCTCTACTGTAATCACACCTCCTCGTGGTCGATGTAGAGCTCTACTGTAATGACACCTCCTCGGGTGGTCCGATGTAGAAAGGCTCTACTGTAATGACACCTCCTCGGTGTCCGATGTAGTAAGACTCTACTGTAAACACCTCCTCGGGTGTCCGATGTAGAAAGGCTCTACTGTAATGACACCTCCTCGGGTGGCCGATGTAGAAAGGCTCTACTGTAATGACACCTCTCGTGTCCCGATGTAGAAAGGCTCTACTGTAATGACACCGTCTAGGGTCCGTATAGTAGAAAGCTCTACATAATGACACCTCCTGTCGGAGTGTCCGATGTAGAAAGGCTCTACTGTATACACCTCCTCGGGTGTCGATGTAGAAAGGCTCTACTGTAATGACCACCTCCTCGTACGATGTAGAAAGGCTCTACTGTAAAGACACCTCCTCGGTGTCCCGATGTAGAAAGGCTCTACTGTAATGACACCTCCTCGGGTGCCCGATGTAGAAAGGCTCTACTGTAATGACAACTCCTCGGGTGTCCGATGTAGAAAGTCTCTACTGCAATGACACTTCATCGGGTGTCTGATTTAGAAAGGCTCTACTGTAATGACACCTTCTCGGGTGTCCGATGTAGAAAGGCTCTCCTGTAATGACACCTCCTCGGGTGCCCGATGTAGAAAGGCTCTACTGTAATGAAACCTCCTCGGGTGTCCGATGTAGAAAGGTTCTACTTTACTGACACCTGACACCTCCTCGGGTGTCCGATGTAGAAAGGCTCTACTGTAATGACGCATCCTCACGTGTGCGATGTAGAAAGGCTCTACTGTAATGACACCTCCTCGGGTGGCCGATGTAGAAAGGCTCTACTGTAATGACACCTCCTCGGGTGGCCGATGTAGAAAGGCTCTACTGTAATGACACCTCCTCGGGTGTCCGACGTAGAAAGGCTCTACTGTAATGACACCTCCTCGGGTGTCCGATGTAAAAAGGCTCTACTGTAATGACACCTACTCGGGTGTCCGATGTAGAAAGGCTCTACTGTAATGACACCTCCTCGGGAGCCCGATGTAGAAAGGCTCTAATATAATGACACCTCCACGGGTGTCCGATGTAGAAAGGCTCTACTGTAATGACGCATCCTCAGGTGTCCGATGTAGAAAGGCTCTACTGTAATGACACCTCCTCGGGTGACCGATGTAGAAAGGATCTACTGTAATGACACCTCCTCGGGTGTCCGATGTAGAAAGGCTCTACTGTAATGACACCTCCTCGGCTGACCGATGTAGAAAGGCTCTACTGTAATGACACCTCCTCGGGTGTCCGATGTAGAAAGGTTCTACTTAACTGACACCTGACACCTCCTCGGGTGTCCGATGTAGAAAGGCTCTACTGTAATGACGCATCCTCACGTGTGCGATGTAGAAAGGCTGTACTGTAATGACACCACCTCGGGTGGCCGATGTAGAAAGGCTCTCCTGTAATGACACCTCCTCGGGTGGCCGATGTAGAAAGGCTCTACTGTAATGACACCTCCTCGGGTGTCCGATATAGAAAGGCTCTACTGTAATGACACCTCCACGTGTGCCCGATGTAGAAAGGCTCTACTGTAATGACACCTCCTCGGGTGTCCGATGTAGAAAGGTTTTACTGTAATAACACATCCTCGGGTGTCCTATGTAGAAAGGCTCTACTGTAATAACACCTCCTCGGGTGTCCGATGTAGAAAGGTTGTGCTGTAATGATACCTCCTCGGGTGTCCTATGTAGAAATGCTCTACTGTAATGACACCTCCTCGGGTGTCCGATGTAGAAAGGCTCTACTGTAATGACACCTCCTCGGATGACCGATGTAGAAAGGCTCTACTGTAATGACACCTCCTCGGGTGTCCGATGTAGAAAGGTTCTACTTTACTGACACCTGACACCTCCTCGGGTATCCGATGTATAAAGGCTCTACTGTAATGACACCTCCTCGGGTGTCCGATGTAGAAAGGTTCTACTGTAATGACACCTCCTCGGGTGTCCGATGTAGAAAGGTTCTACTGTAATGACACCTCCTCGGGTGTCCGATGTAGAAAGGCTCTACTGTAATGACACCTACTCGGGTGTCCGATGTAGAAAGGTTCTACACTAATAACACCTCCTCGGGTGTCCTATGTAGAAAGGCTCTACTGTAATGACACCTCCTCGGGTGTCCGATGTAGAAAGGTTCTACTGTAATGACACCTCCTCGGGTGTCCTATGTAGAAAGGCTCTACTGTAATGACACCTCCTCGGGTGTCCGATGTAGAAACGGCTCTACTGAATAATCACCTCCTCGGCTGACCGATGTAGAAAGGCTCTACTGTAATGACACCTCCTCGGGTGTCCGATGTAGAAAGGTTCTACTTTACTGACACCTGACACCTCCTCGGGTGTGCGATGTAGAAAGGCTCTACTGTAATGACACCTCCTCGGGTGTCCGATGTAGAAAGGTTCTACTGTAATGACACCTCGTCGGGTGTCCAATGCAGAAAGGCTCTACTGTAATGACACCTCCTCGGGAGCCCGATGTAGAAAGGCTCTACTGTAATCACGCATCCTCAGGTGTCCGATGTAGAAAGGCTCTACTGTAATGACACCTCCTCGGGTGGCCGATGTAGAAAGGCTCTACTGTATGTACACCTCCTCGGGTGTCCGATGTAGAAAGGCTCTACTGTAATGACACCTCCTCGCATGTCCGATGTAGAAAGGCTCTACTGTAATGACACCTCCTCGGGTGTCCGATGTAGAAAGGCTCTACTGTAATGACACCTCCTCGGATGACCGATGTAGAAAGGCTCTACTGTAATGACACCTCCTCGGGTGTCCGATGTAGAAAGGTTCTACTTTACTGACACCTGACACCTCCTCGGGTATCCGATGTATAAAGGCTCTACTGTAATGACACCTCCTCGGGTGTCCGATGTAGAAAGGTTCTACTGTAATGACACCTCCTCGGGTGTCCGATGTAGAAAGGTTCTACTGTAATGACACCTCCTCGGGTGTCCGATGTAGAAAGGCTCTACTGTAATGACACCTACTCGGGTGTCCGATGTAGAAAGGTTCTACACTAATAACACCTCCTCGGGTGTCCTATGTAGAAAGGCTCTACTGTAATGACACCTCCTCGGGTGTCCGATGTAGAAAGGTTCTACTGTAATGACACCTCCTCGGGTGTCCTATGTAGAAAGGCTCTACTGTAATGACACCTCCTCGGGTGTCCGATGTAGAAAGGCTCTACTGTAATGACACCTCCTCGGCTGACCGATGTAGAAAGGCTCTACTGTAATGACACCTCCTCGGGTGTCCGATGTAGAAAGGTTCTACTTTACTGACACCTGACACCTCCTCGGGTGTGCGATGTAGAAAGGCTCTACTGTAATGACACCTCCTCGGGTGTCCGATGTAGAAAGGTTCTACTGTAATGACACCTCGTCGGGTGTCCAATGTAGAAAGGCTCTACTGTAATGACACCTCCTCGGGTGCCCGATGTAGAAAGGCTCTACTGTAATCACGCATCCTCAGGTGTCCCGATGTAGAAAGGCTCTACTGTAATGACACCTCCTCGGGTGGCCGATGTAGAAAGGCTCTTACTGTATGTACACTCCCTCGGGTGTCCGATGTAGAAAGGCTCTACTGTAATGACACCTCCTCGCCATGTCACGATGTAGAAAAGGCTCTCTGTAATGACACCTCCTCGGGTGTCCGATGTAGAAAGGCTCTACTATAATGACACCTCCTCGTGTGCCCGATGTAGAAAGGCTCTACTGTAATGACACCTCTCGGGTGTCGATTTGTTAGAAACGTTTTTACTGTAATAACACCTCCCTCGGGTGTCCTATGTAGAAAGGCTCTACTGTAATGACACCACCTCGGGTGTCCGATGTAGAAAGGTTGTGCTGTAATGATACCTCCTCGGGTGTCCTATGTAGAAATGCTCTACTGTAAATGACACCTCCCTCGGGTGTCCGATGTAGAAAGGCTCTACTGTAATGACACCTCCTCGGATGACCGATGTAAGACAAAGGCTCTACTGTAATGACACCTCCTCGGGGGTCCGATGTTAAGAAAGGTTCTACTTTACTGACACCTGACACCTCCTCGGGTGTCCGATGTATAAAGGCTCTACTGTAATGACACCTACCTCGGGGTGTCCGATGTAGAAAGGTTTCTACTGTAATGACATCTCTGGGTGTCCGATGTAGAAAGGTTTCTACTGTAATGACACCTCCTCGGGTTGTCCCGATGTAGAAAGGCTCTACTGTAATGACACCTCCTCGGGTGCCCGTTGTAGAAAGGCACTACTGTAATGACAGCTCCTCGGGTGTCCGATGTAGAAAGGTTCTACACTAATAACACCTCCTCGGGTGTCCTATGTAGAAAGGCCTCTACTGTAATGACACCTCCTCGGGTGTTCCGATGTAGAAAGGTTCTACTGTAATGACACCTCCTCGGGTGTCCTATGTAGAAAGGCTCTACTGTAATGACACCTCCTCGGGTGTCCGATGTAGAAAGGCTCTACTGTAATGACACCTCGTCGGCTGACCGATGTAGAAAGGCTCTACTGTAATGACACCTCCTCGGGTGTCCGATGTAGAAAGGTTCTACTTTACTGACACCTGACACCTCCTCGGGTGTGCGATGTAGAAAGGCTCTACTGTAATGACACCTCCTCGGGTGTCCGATGTAGAAAGGTTCTACTGTAATAACACCTCGGCGGGTGTCCAATGTAGAAAGGCTCTACTGTAATGACACCTCCTCGGGTGCCCGATGTAGGCTCTACTCTAATGGCTCTACTCTACCTCTCGGTGTCCGATGTTAGAAAGGCCTCTACTGTAATGGACACCTCTGGGTGTCCGAAATGTAAGACCTCCTCGGGTGTCGATGTAGAAAGCTCTACTGTATGGACACCCTCTTCGGGTGTCCGATAGAAAGGCTCTACTGTAATGACACCTCCTCGGGTCTCCGATGTAGAAAGGCTCTACTGTAATGACACCTCCTTGGGTGTCCGATGTAGAAAGGCTCTACTGTAATGACACCTCCTCGGGTGTCCGATGTAGAAAGGCTCTACTGTAATGACACCTCCTCGTTTGGCCGATGTAGAAAGGCTCTACTGTAATGACACCTCCTCTGGTGTCCGATGTAGAAAGGCTCTACTGTAATGACACCTCCTCGGGTGTCCGATGTAGAAAGGCTCTACTGTAATGACACCTCCTCGGGTGACCGATGTAGAAAGGCTCTACTGTAATGACACTTCCTCGGGTGACCGATGTAGAAAGGCTGTACAGTAATGACACCTTCTCGGGTGTCCGATGTAGAAAGGTTCTACTGTAATGACACCTGACACCTCCTCGGGTGTCCGATGTAGAAAGGCTCTACTGTAATGACACATCCTCAGGTGGCCGATGTAGAAAGGCTCTACTGTAATGACACCTCCTCGGGTGTCCGATGTAGAAAGGCTCTACTGTAATGAGCCCTCCTCGGGAGGCCGATGTAGAAAGGCTCTACTGTAATGACACCTCATCGGGTGTCCGATGTAGAAAGGCTCTAATGTAATGACCCCTCCTCGGGTGTCCGATGTAAAAAAGTTCTACTGTAATGACACCTCATCGGGTGTCCGATGTAGAAAGGCTCTACTGTAATGACACCTCCTCGGGTGGCCGATGTAGAAAGGCTCTACTGTAATGACACCTCCTCGGGTGTCCGATTTAGAAAGGCTCTACTGTAATGATACCTCCTCGGGTGTCCGATGTAGAAAGGCTCTACTGTATCACCCCAGTGACATTTGGACAACATCGGAGAGGACCCGAATGTTCTGTCTGTAACGCAGGGCGACGTGTGCATCGGAGCATGGCGTGAAGAAGAAAACGTTTGAAAACAAAACGTTAACTGACGACGGACAGCGAACGAAGAGCAGTAACACCAGCTAACTTGAGACAGTGATGTATTACACGAGTAGTATATAGGGAGTCAAAATGATACCACCTACGGTGGTATCATTTACAACCCCATATACTACCCCAACCATCCCCGAAAAACTCCAAAATTGGTTAACGAGGAAATTGTCTCCCGACAGCAAATCGTGACAATTGGTGTCATAAGTACATAAGTTGAAAAGAGGTCCAATTGAACAGATAAATCTCATAGGTTATATACGCCAGAAATAGCCACCCGATAATGCGCCGGAGGGAAAAAAAAAGAGAAATGTTTGTTCAATTGGGATTTTGCATAATTCTATACGTCCGCGCGTGATAGTTTATATTTCGTATTTTCCTCCTCCAATATAGCTAATTGATTTCTACGATGTCGAATTGTAGTCCAATTATATTGGTGTCTATCGCAATGGTATTTGGAACTACTATAGGCGGGGTAGTTGAAACATGGTAGTTGAAAACCTCCTCAATTTTGCCACGGATTTTATATTTCGTATTTTCCTCCTCCAATATAGCTAATTGATTTCGTAGATCAGCAACTAATTCTACCAGCTCTAGTCTACCACGTTCACCTTTAGCCACCTGACAGCGTAGTTGCTTATGTCTACAAAGAGTTTGGGCACTAACGAATTTACAAGGGCATCTGGGGCATTGAAATTGTGGGGGGACACAAGGAAACTTTCTACGTCTCGCTAGATGCCTTCGTAGATAGTCTTTACGCGTAAACGTTTTATAACAAGTCTCACACTCCATTATATATGTATATGTATATGTTTATATTCAATTGGACGTGAAAAAAAAACTTAATGTTTTCACGTCCAATTGAACAGATAAATTTCATAGGTTATATATACAGAAAATATGATAACGCCAGAAACTAGAGCAGAAATAGAAAGTTTGAGAAGAGAAGCCGAATCTCTAGGGATTACTTATAGTAAACGGTTGAGAGTTAGGGGGTTGACAAAGCTGATAAACTCCATAAAGAATGAGGCGTTTATGAAGCGGTTTACCCGCGCCCACAAACGAGGAGCCTTTAAAGACCTCTCACTAGCAGGAAGTTGGGTAACAGAATTCAAAAAGAAAGTATTGCGGGGTTAAAGGCTAGTGTGATTAATTCTAAAGAATTACCTTCAAGCACCAATAATTTGAGACAAATTAGACGCACAATACCAAATAATAAGAAAAAATCTATAGTTCGCGCGATAGTGGAAAAAGGTGAAGAAATATTGGGGGCTCACGATGAAAAATTGGAAAAGGTAGAAAATGGAAGACGGGTAGTTACATTATCCTTTCGTAAAAAAAATTGACATCAACGAGTCCGAACGCATGTCCGATAAACTCGCTCCGTATCTATCAACAAATTTTTATTTGAGATATTCATATTCTTACAAGCTAGAACATATGGAGGAAACTAAAAATGGAAAACCTAAAACTCTAATATTTCACAAAAATCTCGGTGGTAGCGAACCACTATCATCAATGAAAACCGTTAAAAAATGGCTGTCAGATAAGGAGCAAACACGAATAATGTCAGATAAAATAGACAGACCAAATACAAAGTGGAAGTTTGTAAGATGGGTAGAGGTTTTTGTAAAGCTAATACAGGGTAGTAGGGGAATAGATTTGGGACTACAATCCAAAGAAGCGGCAGGAGGAGAACTTCCAGAATGGTTGAGGAATAGAAAAGGTATGTATTCTTTAGATAAGTATAATGACGATCTTTGTCTGTTCAGGTGTCTAGCTATGCACCTTGATAAAAAGATCAGACCTGACAGATGTACAGAAAAAGCGGAAGAACTTAGTAAGCAATATTTTGGTAGTAATGTGGTTTCACCAATTCCTTTTTCAGACCTGAAAAAGGTTGAAGAGTTTTTTAAAATCGGTATAGAAGTATATCAACCAACCGAATGTAATGTATGGTGGTTGAAAAAGGTACCAGCGCACTATAATGAAATAGGTAATAAATCAATGACAATAGGACTGTTTAATAATCACGCATTTCTGATAAAAAACCTTAAAAACCTATCTAAAACTTACGCCTGCAATAATTGTAACAGAGATTCACAAAAGCGAGTAATATGAAGAGACACGGACCAACATGTATGAAAGGTGAGACAAAAATAGTATGTGATGGTAATTATTTAGAGCGCCCGCGTTCGTCGTTCGAGAAAGCGTTTTACCCAAAATGTTCTAACAGTTATGGGGCGATCGATTGGATGTATTCTGTGGAAAAGCGGGAGGAAATTCACATTCACCACGAACAGTGCGGACACGGGGGTGAAAGATGGATTTTAGGAGCTCCAGTAGATGGATACTGTCCAGAAACCAATACCGTATATCAATATCGCGGCTGTTACTGGCACGGGTGTGAGATTCATGCAAAGCATAAAAAGAAGAACGCGCATCCACAATGAGAAGAGAAAAATGTATTAGAAGCAAAGAATTTAACCTAGTAGTTATGTGGGAATGCGAATTCCAAAGAACGGGTAAAGATATAAAGATCGGTTGCGACACTACTCTTTATCCATATCAGATAGTATATGATTTTGAGGCATATCTCAACCCACCTAATTCTAAAGAATTACTTAAAACGCTAGGTAATAGTTTAGAGTACGAAGCTGAGCACGTTCCGGTAAGCGTTAGTATATGAGATAATTTCTCAGGAACAGTAACTCATATTTGTGATAAAGATCCTGCAAAACTTATAGAAAAATTCGTAGAAGATTTGAAAGTCACGGGAAAAGCTATAAGAGAAGAAGTATGGTTGAGATATGAGTTTAATACAGAACATTTACATAAAAACCAAATCGCCAAGATCGAACAGTGGATAGAGCAAGTACCGGTTATAGGTTTTAACAGCAGTAAGTACGATATAAACTTAATAAAGAAATATTTAGTAGGCGAACTATCTGCAACAACAAAGAAAGTAATGGTCGGAAAACGGGCAAACGCAACAATATTTCTATTTACTCCGGAGTTTAGATTTATTGATGTAATACTTTACCTAGGACCGGGTGTAAGTTACGATAGTTGGATAAAAGCCTACGACTGCAAAGGACAGAAATATTTCTTTCCTTACGAGTGGTTCGATTCTCCAGACAAACTTGATTACCCAGGACTGCCTAATATAGAGAATTGGTATTCCAAACTATCGGGTAAAATGTTACTAGATGAAACAGAATTAAGTAAATGTCGTAGAATTTTCAAAGAAAAGAATATGAAAACTTTCAGAGATTGGTTGAAATATTATAACGATTTAGATGTAGCACCGTTCCTAGAAGCGGTGGAAAAAATGTGTGAATTTTATAAACACAGAGGTGTGGATATTTTCAAAGATGCGGTAACACTACCAGGTGTAGCTATACAATATTTATTGAGAGGAACCATTAAAGAACAAAACTCTATAAAGGTGGTTATACCGGAGGGGGCTCTATATGCACCAAAAGAAGAAACATACGAAATGATGAAAGACGCTCTAGTCGGGGGTCCATCAATCGTATTTACACGCTATGCAGAAGCCGGTGTTTCAAATATTAGATCTAATTCCTCATTTGGATCAAATGGAATTAACAAACCTTGCAAGGCTATTTTGGGGTATATGCAAACGCGTTATATTTATCTACGTTAAATAAAGATATGCCGTGTGGGAGAGAAACTATACCATATAGATACCCCACATAATCCTAAATTTATTAAAAAGTTTTGTAAAAAGAGTTTTATCTGGAGACTGGTTTGGATTTTGCGGAGGTGGATATAGAAGTTCCACACAACCTTAAAAGATAAGTTTTCTGAAATGTCCCCAATATTTATAAACAGAGAAGTAGATGTTGATGAGGTTCCAGAACACATGATAAAATATTTGGAAGATACTGGAAGAACTAGAGGAAATGGAAGAAAATTGGTGGGATCTATGTCGGCCACAAAAGTACTGCTGTACGCGCCACTATTGAAATGGTATTTAAAACACGGCCTAGAAATAACGGGAGTTCATCGTGTTATAGATTATATTAGTGGAAAACCCTTCGAATGGTTCGCAAAAGAAGCTACAGCCGCAAGATGAACAGGCGATGTAGAACCAAATAAGAAACCAGTAGCGGATATAATGAAATTATTAGGCAATTCGTGTTGTGGAAAAATGATAGAGGCAAAAGAGAGACATTTAAATACGACATATACACAAGATGAAATCTGTGTTGACAAAGCGTTAAGATCTGCATTCTTTGACGATTTGGAAGAGATATGAGATGCGTACGAAATATCTTCCCGAAAACCCCGGTGTGCAGTAAAGAGCCCCTTCCACTGTGGAATAGCGGTTTATCAACTAGCTAAATTGAGAATGTTGGAATTTTACTACGAATTTCTAGACAAATACGTAAAAAGAGAAGACTTTGAATTAATACAGATGGACACGGATAGTATGTATATAGGAGTTAGTGGAAAAACGATAGAGGAATTGATTAGAATTAACTTACTAGACGAGTTCGAAAAAGAAAAAAATACATGGTTGGCTTGGGATAAATGGAGCGAAAGAGAGCCAGGACTTTTCAAAATGGAATTCAGCGGAGACAGGGCGATAGCGTTATCTAGTAAGTGTTATTTCGTAGAAAAATTTAATTCCACTAAAGATAAGTCATTTGAATCAAATGTGGAACAAATTAAAATTAATAAAAACTCTGCGAAAGGAATGTCCAAGAGAACTAACAATTTAAATTGGGATAGATATAAACGAGTACTAAGTGAAACTACAGAAGATGGAAAACACATTATAGATGTAGCACAAAATAGAGGATTTAAAATGAAAGACGGCGTTATGAAAACGTACTATCAACACAAATTAGGACTCTCGGCGTACTACGATAAAAGACGCGTGTTACCAGACGGAATACATACAGAACCTCTCTTGATTTAAGTAATCGGGGGTAGCTGGGTGTCAGAAGGTACCATAAGAAGTTATTCGCGAACAAAACCGCGAGATGGACCATCAGCCAAATAATAGAGCACGGGCTCATCGGGTTTGGTAATAGAGAGATCCAGATGATATACATTCAGAGACCACACGGGATCAGTCGCGCGGCGGCTGCCACCTTCAAGCTCTCCCGGTTGATAGAGGTACCGGACGTCAACATCCGATGGAAGCGCAATCGGCGATTGCTGCTCCTCTAAACCAACGGGTCGCCCGCGCGAGACGCAGAGGGCTTGCTCGTCACCCTTTTAAACTTGATGGCATCTACGGGCTTCTTACCTATCAATCTGGTCACCTCTCCGTTCAATGCGGAGACCACGGCGGGCAGTCTGGCCACCCACTCGGTCGATCGCGAATGAGGGTATACAAGTTCTTTGGCATATTGGTGTGTCCCGAAACAGTCTTCTCAGCCAGGGTTCGATTGAAGCGTTCCACGATCCCCTGGTCCCGGTGGATATTGACGCGGCCGCGTCTGATAGAAACTTTGTGCTTAGACAATAGATGAGAGACCGCGCCCATGAACTCGCGGCCGGGATCGACCTGGAGAAGATTCGGCCATTTGAGAGGACTCCTCTTATATATTCGGGAAAGAGTCTCGGCCACTTCCTTAGACTATTTAGTGGCCAACGGCTCAGCCCCCTTATAACGACTTGCTACGTCAACGATTGTCAGTGCGTACTTGTACGTCTTGCGACCGATGCGATCGTGAGGTAGAAACAGGAGATCCGCTTGGTGAACTTGGTTCGGCACCGGAATGTCGAATTTCGGGCGCGGAATATTGTGAGGCGCGGGTAAATTGATCTGCCAGATGGCCTGCTTCTTGAGCCATTCCTTGACTGCGTTTTCTGAAACCTTGGTCGCTGCCGCGAGGTTCTTGATGGCCGCAAGTCCCTTCCAGTAGCCGCGTGGGCTATAGTATGTATTCGACAGCTTGCGCGCTAAGCGAACCGAGGGTTTGGTATCAAGTTTTCGCGTGTTCATCGTATGCGAAGTATTCTAATATATCGGACAATCTCCAACATGCCCTCGCCAGTTTGTCCGGTAACTGCGTCGTTAATAATAAACCTTTGTTGGAAGTTTCGCTGCAGCCCCAATCGCGTTTGGGTTGGAACAGGAGAGGGAATTCTGGGGAATCTAATTCATCTAATATCCGCTTTGCGAAAAGGGTGGCCGCTTTTTCGTCCTCGCGCCACGTCTCGAGAGAACCTCGGGCCAGACGAATCATACTCTTTGCACCAGGTAAACGATGTTTTTGGGCAGTGTAGCCTACATCGATCATAGCGTAATAAAGTTCGTCAATTAACATCGTTCTATATATATATTTAAAAAAAAAAATTGTTTTAATTAATTAATTATTTTATATAGTAGCCGACGAGCCCCACCACACCCATTCCCACGACGATAAACGCGATCTCGCGGTCTTTTTGGGACTCTGACGGTACATAGAAATCTGAAAGTTGGGGCTCGCAATCCATTGGATCGAGACTTTTCTGTGGACTTTTCTGTGGATATGCCAGTACGTTATGGAAAGTTTGTGCGGCGTGATTCTCACGGCGCAGCTCTTCGTTGACCCAGTCCAGATGGGCGGTTCGTTTTTTCGACCACGCTTCCTTTGCGCTATTGAGTTGTTCTACAGCTAAATCGTGACGCTTGCGCTCCTCATCCACGTCCGATTTTCCTATTTTCGAGAATATAAAGTTGCTACCGCTGAACGCCAATGCGTTTACAAGTGCACCACCTATCATTATTCCGATCGAAGCCATTTATTTCCATATATTAGCTGGTAGAATTCCAGCTTTAACTAGATAATCTCGGGTCCAAACTGCGGCCGCTACATCTAAGGTTGCGAGCCCTACGTCTCTCACAGTAAAGTCCAATTTGGGAGCGGATCCTCCTAGGGCCATCTTTGATAGTCGAGAATACCCGATACTGAAACCCGATATCACCACGGCGTGATAAAACGCATTCACTAACATTTTACCATCTTGTTCAGCCATTGTTGCATATAAAAGGGGTCGCGATCAATGTTTAAATGGGGCGAATCCCTCAACATTGTTGATGATTGGTGTTTCGTAACTTTCTTCTGAACACTGGCTGGTTGTTTTTCAAATCGGGATTGGTGTAATAGGGGGTTTTCCACACGCACAGGGCACCAACAACTGCCAGACCACCAACAACAAACCAACTCCAATTCGTGAATTGGGGTTCAGTCCAACTCCAACGGGAGTTGGTATTGGGTGACAAATTCAAAGAATTTGGGTGTGCTTCTAATTCGTGAATTGGGGGTGTTGTTGTACTAAACCCAATCGGGATTGAAGTTGAACCCGATTGCTCTGTCTTCAGATGTTTTGCTGTCTCCGTCCCCGATTGCAACGACTGTTTAGCCTCATGAAGCTCGGCGAGTATTTTATCTTGTTTAACTTTTCGGGTGGCAGCCGCCGCCCGCCCAGCTGCCTGTCTTTTGGGATTTTTTATATGCGGTATGTCATCCAGTGGCGGAGTAACACTCGGGTTCGATTGTGTTGGAGCAATCTGGTTCAACTCCGTCACTCTCGTGGGTGTGTCTTGTGTCATCATTTTCAGGGCTTATAGTTCGTGGGCATATATGTCCAAATTGACAGTGTTTACCCGTGGTCAACGCGGTTGTCAGTGGAGCTAAGTACATTCCAAACTTGTGATAAATTGAGCAGCATGCCGTTCTAAGAGTGTGTCCTATAAAAGGGTCAGTCTCTAGATCGTGGATCAACCCTTCGGTGTTTGGTATAGGGAGAAGTATACTAACGGTGGTAGCGTACAAATGAATTGCCACCGATCCAAGAGTTTTTGTCATCTCTGCTCCCAATTTGGATTCGTATCGCGCATATATTTTATCAATCTCCGCATCTGACATCTTATCCACCTGACAAACTGAGAGACGCCTACCGAGATAATTCTCCGATTGTCCCCCAGCAACCAGCGCAGCTAGACGCTCGCGTCGCGCCGCATTTTCATTCGGAGTCGTTGCACTCAACCCAATACCAACTCCCGTTGGAGTTGGAGTTGATCCCGATTGCTCTGTCGGAGTTGATGTTTCATTATCTTTCAGAATGTTGGCAGTCGGAGTTGAGGTTTCTTCCATTAGCTGATCGAGAAGTTCGTCGCAGTTCATTTTTCTTAAAATTAATTCAACTATTCTAACAAGTCTCATTACTTTAACATATTGCCAAACGCACCACCCGATACTTATGATCACCATTATGCTCGCAACAAAGCTCGCAGCGGAGCACCAAATTGTTAACATTGTTAACCATTGTTAAGCATTTGTTCAGCATTTGTTCAGCATTTGTTCAGTATTTGTTCAGCATTGTTCAGTAATTGCTAAGCATTGTTAAGCATTGCAATAGCTTATTACTTTGCAATTTTCCTAATTTTTTCAAAATTATTAATTAATTGATAACTTTATAAGCAGTTGGTTGATCAGTCTTTAGCAGAAGCTTGGCGTGCTTAGTTTCGGAAAGCATCTGTCGAACCTCCAGGCGTCCTCGTCGCGTTGGGATAACGTCATTCTCTCGAAGACAGTCATCGAATGAGTCTCGGTCCTTGCAGTGAAAGAGGGCGACCCATTTCGTTTGCTCGCGCAGATCCTTGAGGACGGCGTTGTATTATTCAGTGGAGATCCATACGCTTTGCCTCGCATGGCGGCCAGAAAATGCGAGCTCTGAGAGCATGTCCTTCTTTTTGGTCATCGCCGCCTTGGCCGAGCAATCGTCAATCACATATAGGGTGGGCTCACCCTGGAATATTTGGTATAAACCACGCAACCAATCGTGAAGCCTATCACCGGGGTCAATAACGTATACCTCAGGGTCGGTCCATATCCACGGGCGCCGCTGATAAGTATCGTTGTGAAGCACAGTGGGACATAGGATCACAATGTGACGAAAGGCATCGCGGTAGGACCCCTCGAGTAAGTCGAGGATGAAAACCGTTTTTCCACATCCTGTCTGCCCACATATTATGGCGTATTAACGCGTATTTGGTATTCAGGAACTCCGCGAGGGAGACGGCCGAGAGCTGCAGGTCTTTGGCAACTGCGGCAACCTCCGGAGAGCGCTTAGAGCCGGCAGCAAACTGCTTTCTTACTTCATCCCACTGCTGGTGCGCGCGAAGACCCGCGCTGTAGAGTTGATTGGGGACTCCCTCGATCGTCACCTCTACCTTCGTGATTTTGGGGTTATATAATTTGTCGGTTTTTCTAACACCGAACGCGAACCGAGCATCCTCAAACAGCATCAGTATACCTTTCATCGAGCGGGCGGGTACGTTGACATTAATATTCCACAATGTGTCGCTTTTGTCTTTCGGCATCTTGCGATGGCGAAGAACTCGGTCGTAAAGTATGGCAACGCGCCCGGCGCACTGGGTTCTGATCAATCGCTCGAGTTCGGGCATCGTGACCATGTCGTACTCCAGCGAAACATTGTCGATCGTATACGTCGATAAAATGTCGGTGGTTATGATGAACTCGGCCGTAGTCGTTGAACGTTAGTTCGTATTCGAGGCGGTCAGCCAAAGCACTCTGATAGTAGGGCATGTGACTCTCTAGCAACTCAAAGTCGAGCGGGATGTAGAAGCGGTTGTCGTAAGCGCCCGCGATCGCGTTGTCACTCGCGTTGTTATCTGACTTGTCACCAGCCCCGATTCTAAGTCTGGTTACGTTCCTATTTCGACTGGTGTCAATACCCTGATAGACCGCATTTTCGCACTCTTGCGCCGTCTTCCACAGGTCCTGGTAGCAATGGTAGACGTCGCTGTCATCGATCGACATCACCTCATTACCAGAAATCTTTATCATAGTCTTCTTGACTATGGCGCGACTCAGGTTCTGAACGACGGTTCGGTCCACGTCCGTCGACATTAGCGAAATAGTGAAAGCGAGGCGAACAGTACCCGGCACAATGACGTCGTGAGTTCCGAGGTTGGGGAAGCGGACTCAGAGCTGCTGGTTCTGGTCGATCGTCGATGGGTTGTTCGTAATAACGACACTCTGTCTCACGCCTTTTGCCCCGAGGGCTCACGTAGTCTGCGGTATGGATTGAGTTTGCGACCGTATTGACTCGAAGACATAATTAATTTTATTGAAACTATTAAACCTGTATTGTTTTGTCTTTTAATATAATAATAATTATTAAAGATGGCTGGTCTCGATATTGGCATGGACGAATTAGATCGTACTATGGTCGGCCGAGACGATTACCTCGATGATGATGATGATGATGATGATGATGATGATATCGATCCATATAGCCACGGAGAGGGCTTGGACGGTGATGACTACTTCGATAATATGCTCGATGATGAGGACGAAACGTCCTTCATAGAGCACCCGCCCGAGGCGAGTACACATTTCGAAACGTGGGAGGCCCAACCCAAAACTCCGACATGGGCGGGCGGTGCCGAGATTCCTGCGGGGATCTCCAAGAATGAGCTGGCGTCTATCGAGGAAACGGATACTCTGGTGAAACGGTGGGAGAGTATAGTGTCTAAACGCGGCATCAAGGCCCCGTTGGAGTTCCGCAGCACTAAAATGGGAGACCTGTGGGTTAAATGGGGCAAGACCTGGAAGTTGCTGACGTACAAGAACCGCCCAAACAAGTTCCTCAGCCCCTCTTCATTGAACCGATATGGAGCACTCCTCGCTCGAGCTCTTGGAGTGCTCGATGACATTCGGGCGCCGCTGCCTACAAAAATGATAAAAACCTTTCAGGCTACCGACAAAACGCTGGCGAAGACGGCCGCCACTATAGAAACGATCGAGCTCAGCGAGATCCCTCGCGTAGCCACCGACGTTATTAACACGATTGAAACCACGGTCAACGAAATAAACGGCACGAAGTTTAACCCACCGTTACCTCTTCGCGAACTCCGGGGACTCGATAAGGTTCTGAAAACAACTCGGGGCGAACTAGTCAATAACCTCTCCAAACTCTCAGCGCTGGACAATCATATCGCTCTAGAAGAAAGAAAAATAAAGGAAGCACGGGGCGATAGAGAATCTACCGAGCGGATCAACAAACTCCTGCGGTCGTTGCGGGACGAAAGAGACGCTCGATTGGAGGCTGCCTCGACTAACCGTGAGACGCTTTCCGGTCAATTAAGTCGGAGCCGCGAAACAATCTCGAGGGTCCTGCACGAGGACACTACACTCGGTGCGCGTATTCGCACTCTGATAGTATAATACGCATGAAAGCTGTAGAAATTCTTGGATGTCAGATGGTCTTTATATGAAACTCCACACCCGGCTGTTGCGCACCATACAGCGAAATTTATTTGGTTCTGCCAAAACTGCATCGGTGTTGCTTTCCACCCGTTTACCGCCTCCATCGTAGTAATCTTTGGCAGCCTATATTGTTCAAAGATGTTAGGAAAATTGGTGGCAAAGCCACTGTCCCGTCTAACCGTTACGGTTGGGTGTACAAGGGGGTTAACAACGTCTTTTCGCGTGTATTTACCTCCGACCGCGTACTTTACATTAGAGTTAAAGCTAAATGCTTTGGTATCCATTGAAAGATATTATTATGTTTGCTACTATCACTAATGTTCAAAAAGGGAGTTGTGAACTTCAAAAATTAATAGACAACTGCTGCGGAAAACGCCGGGTAGGCCTTAGATCAATCACCTTCACGGTTGGGTGGAAAAACATTGAAATGTACAAGGATATCAAAGGAATAGAACGGGTAGAGGCTATCATACCCGTAGCTTTTGGGGAATCAGCTGCCGGATTACTTCCTGGCCTTTGGGGTTTCAGAAATGTCCAAGCTTTAATCGCAATTAATATACCTAGTAGTGTCACTCTCAGAGTCTCAAAAGCCACGGGGATAGCGACATTGTTAGTTGATAAAAAATTAGAGATCACTCCGGGGTTGGCCTCAATGTTAGGATTTAAATATGAATCCCATTACAACGAGGATGAAGGGCGACTGGTCCCGGGGACCTTTGTCTTCCCCGTGGGTTATCACAGCGGCGATACCCCAGTAAACTTCACCTTAACGAAAACTCTCGGGGTGCACCTTGATCGGGTGAACACATCATACAACACGGTAGACGGATCCCCCAGCACATTACTGAAAACTGTGCCCGCCAGCGACTGTTTCTATGGCGAGACTGTGACCTTAGACTTCCCACACCCTGAGATGAAAGTTTTGGAATCGGGACACATCCACGAGTTGAAGATTTCTATTCTTGATGATAAAGGGAGAGAGTTGAAGAACGATTACCCGATTTCGGTCGTCCTAGAAATTTCAAATTAATTAATAATTTTGAAAAAATTAAGAAAATTATTTAGAATTAAATGCATGTTCGTAATTTATATATTATCAACATTATTGAAAATCAGTATATACGGACCAGGTAGTTCTTCCGATTGGGTGACAAATATAAATTCAAAGAATTTGGAACCGGCAGAAGGGGGATTCATCCCGACAGAGGGCGACTTTTTAACTACCCAAAAAACAAAGGACTTGATCAATAGAACTATATCGATGGCCACGGATGAGATTCACAAGAGTCTACTATCACAACTTAGAGAATATGCCCTGGTTGTGAATACACAAAGTCGTGAAGAAACGCATACGGAACTAAACGAACTAGGTAAAAAAATCAAACAAAATTTCGAAAAGAGGCCCGGTTGGGTATTGATAAAGTCCGGGAAGACCAGCAGGCAGACCTTACGGAGGCTTATGATGCGTTGCGCTTAGAGGACTCTCTCACCAGAGAAGCGACACTTACTGAATTAGACGGGAAAATAATCGATTTTCGAAAGGAGACCCGGTTGGGTATTGAGGGAGTCCGAGAAGACCGCCAGGCGGACCTTACGGAGGCTTATGATGCGCTGCGCTCAGAGGACTCTCATCACAGAGAAGCGGCACTTACCGAACTAGGAAAACAAATAACCAAATTTCGAAAAGAGGCCAGGTCGGGTATTGAGAAAGCAAGAGAAGACAACCAGGCGGCCCTTGCGAAGGCTTATGAGGTGTTGCGCTCGGAGGACTCTCTCATCAGAGAAGCGGCACTTACTGAACTAGACAAAAAAATAACCAAATTTAGAAAAGAGACACGGTCGGGTATTGATAAAGTCCGAGAAGACCACCAGGTGAACCTTGCGGAGGCCATTGTGGGGGCTTATGATGCGTTGCGCTTAGGGGACTCTCTCAACAAAGAAGCGACACTTACTGAACTAGACGAAAAAATAGCCGAATTTCTGAAAGAGACCCGGTCGGGGGTTGAGGGGGTCCGAGAAGACCACAAGGAGGCCATTGCGGAGGCTTATGGGGCGTTACGCTCAGAGGACTCTCTCAACAGAGAAGCGGCACTTACTGACCTATACGAAAAAATAACCGAATTTCGAAAGGAGGCTCTGTTGGGGGTTGAGGGGGTATTGAGAACGTCCGAGAAGACCACCAGGCGGCCCTTGCGAAGGCTTATGAGGTGTTGCGCTCAGAGGACTCTCTCATCAGAGAAGCGGCGGTTGCCGAACTAGACGGGAAAATAACCGAATTTCAAAAAGATGCCCGGTCGGGTGTTGAAAAAGCCCTAGAAGGTCACCAGGCGACCATTATGGAGGCTTATGATGCGTTGCGCTTAGAGGACTCTCTCAGCAGTGAAGCGGCACTTACCGAACTAGACGGTAAAATAACCGAAGTTTCTGATAAACTGAAACATGCTCGCAGAGCCACGACCAAAGCGCTTGAGGAGACCGCTGAAAAGATTCGTGCTGAGGCCCATACCTCTATCGGGGGGCTTGCCGGATTGTTAAAAACCATGAAAACGTAAAAACGTGTGATAACAGTTTGGGCTGAGAAGCGGGGCTCATTGGTTGAGGGGCTCCCTGAATATTCGTTCGGTGCCAAAGCGAGTAATAAATGTGGGGGATACACCATGACAGCTCCAGGTACACTTCTCCGAATGGCGGTCTGCTCGGTTAATGCTAATGGTATACCTGTGGGCGCGGTCACGATAAATCTCGTAGTAGATGGGGAAGAACGGGCAATTGGAGTCACTAAACGCGCTGGAGATAGTTCGTCGGTGGTTTCGTTCGCCGGTGACGATCTAATTAGACTTTCCGAAGGTAGTGTTATTAACTTTGTTACGAAAATCGCTGACCAGAGAGTTCTTCCACTATTGTCTCATTGTTAATTGAACTTAATTTGTAAAATACTAATATATCGAAATAAATTTGTAAAATTTAAATATGAACGAATCACCGTATCCAATTCTCAATACCGATCCATCAACACTGTATCCAACTCTCAATACCACTCCATCAACACTGTATCCAATTAACGAAAGAAGTTCAGATTTTAGGTTGAATAATATCGTCGCTATGCAGGACATTTTAGTTAGAGAATGTGCAAATAGAAAAAGACACGCTAACAAATATAAGCGCGCGGTGAACATAGCTGAAGCATCTAGTACGGTTCTGGCAAGTTTATCTGTAATTAGTGGTGCGGGGACTGCTGCAATGCTATCTACAATTGTAACGGTTCCACTTGCAGGGGTTTTGAGTGGAATTACCGTTTTATCTGGAATACTTTGTATGGTAATTAGGGCGGCGGGTGGAAAACTCGAGAAAAAAAGTAGAAAACATGATAGAATATCCGTTCTCGCTAGGTCTAAGAAAAATACCATCGACGTTATGGTGTCCAAAGCGTTGGCCGATAAGAAAATATCAAATTTAGAGTTTGAATCCGTGGTGGAAGAAATGGGGAGATAAGAAGAATTAAAAAATGATATAAGAATCAATGCGCGCGCCACCATGCCCAAAATTGAGTGTACTGATTGGGATAAATTTAGGGTAAAACTTGGAAATAAAGTCGGAGGAAATGTTACAGCACCATTGTGATATTTTATAAAATAATTTTTAAAAAAATAATTAATTAATTATATTGGTGCAGTAAACAATTTATTAATTAATAATTTTGATAATTCTAAAGAATTAATTAAGAAAATTATTAACAATTTAAAAAAAAAAGTTTAGGTCCTACCGAGGCTCGAACCCGCGCCAGCAAAACCCTTCTGGGCCCATCTCACTAAGCCTTCGCTTTAAATCTCTTCTCTTCTCGTTTTTTAGGCTTAGTGGGATGTGTCATGCTCACATCTCCTCCACCCCATCATTGGACCGATACCGCGGACCCCTCCTCTTCATTACCTCCATCCGCTATAATGTGTAGAGCGGCCAGAGTGAAGTACATGTGGCGAAACCTATCTCACTGTTGAGATATTAGTGCCGGCGTCCCGACAATGAACTGTGTTTATTTCTCGTATATAAACCTAACTTTGTTGGTGAAAATATTATAAATTATTTTATTAAAATTAATTAATTAATATAATAGGGGGTGTTCCGCTTTAAATTATAAATAATTTTATTAAAATTAATTAATTAAATAACGAACCATCCCGGAAATTCGTGAACTATATAACCCTCACTAAGTGTTTATAAACTGATAGCCCGTTTACATACCATCGATAAGGCTATAAATATCCGTGTTTGTATTATATATTACAGTGTAAGGTGGGACACCTAATTTGCATGTTCATAACACGTGTAATTGGAACATTGTCGTCTGCTTGGTGTGATTACAACATAAATTAGTTCTGTTCAATAATAATTTTTTCAATATCTTTATAAGCGATATCGCCTAGTGTTCTCATTTTATAGAATTTATATATAGGATTATAACCCCCATAAGATTCGTAAATTTCTTCAACACAGGCATTAAAAATTTTCAATTCCAATTGTATTGTATTATCCATTTTCTCTAATAGTTGTTTTTTCTGTTCAATTTCCAATTTCTTCTAATAATTTTCCAATTTCTTCGTTAAAAGTGATATCGTAGAAACGCATATCCGTAAACGAATCTTTGATTTTAATCTGTTTTATAAAATTAGTTTGATAATGTTTCGGTAGTGTTTCTCCGATACTATTTAGTCGCTTCATTACATAAATTTGATACTTATACCGGCGACATAATTGCTGGTTTAATATTGTAAATGCAACGTTTTTATCGCAGCGTAATAAATTACGCTGATATTTCATGTATTCGATACCACATAGTGTTGTCATTTTACAGTGTTTTAATACTGTAGAAACAGCGTAAAATTCTTCATCAAAGTCATTACAAAATTCCAATTCGTTGCGTATTTTATTATCCATTTTGTTATAATATTTTATTATAACCTATTAAATGTATATGTTCAATTGGACGTGAAAAAAACATGAGGTATTTATGACACCAATATAATTGGACTACAATTCGACATCGTAGAAATCAATTAGCTATATTGGAGGAGGAAAATACGAAAAATAAACTATCACGCGCGGACGTATAGAATTATGCAAAATCCCAATTGAACAAACATTTCTGGTTTTTTTTTCCCTCCGGCGCATTATCGGGTGGCTATTTCTGGCGTATATAACCTATGAGATTTATCTGTTCAATTGGACCTCTTTTCAACTTATGTATTTATGACACCAATTGTCACGATTTGCTGTCAGGAGACAATTTCCTCGTTAACCAATTTTGGAGTGTTTCGGGGGTGGTGGGGGTAGTATATGGGGTTATAAATGATACCACCGTAGGTGGTATCATTTTGACTCCCTATATACTACTACACGGGATAGGAAACTTCTCGTTTCCTCGGAAACCAGCGGTATTTACACCGTATCACGTGATTAATCGCGAGATTACAAAGTGCGTACCGGGTATACGTTCTTGATTACGGTTGGAACACACCAACTAGGTTGTAATATATAAATTAATCGAATCGTATAAACAATAGTAAGAGTCATTCTCTACTACTTTCACTATTCGTATGGATGATGTTGAACATACGTTTACATGACCTGCTCTGCACTGGATCTTAACAAATAAATGAATAGGCTCACTTAACAGTTACTCGACATGCCTCCCCCACCACATGTTCAAATGCTACACATATCAATGTGAATGATCACGTGGTACTAACAACAACAACAATTACTGAAACTTCCAGAATCAATTCGATTGAAAGTACGTATTCCTTTATATTGTCCTTATTACGTAACGGATTTTGATGACATATTTTCGCATCAAACGCGCCTTGTTAAGCTGCATTTGGTGGTCTCTGTATTTTCGCCTAAACTTCTATCGTCTTTGCAAAAACGAAATAAGTCTGTGCCAAACTCCCTGGACCACCAAATTCATCTCATGAAGACGTGTTTGCTGCGCCATATTTCATCAAAATCCGTTGAATATTAAGGAAAATATCAAATAATACTTACTTTGGAGTGGGCGACATTGTTGTTGTTGTAACCAATGATCATGCACTTTGCATATGCTTCAAACTAATGGTAAATACACCAATATGGTTCTCATTAACTGACCAGGATTTGCAAGCAAACTGTGTCTGTGGCCCCACAGCATCTAGATTATTTGTGTATGCCGGACTACATTTACCACCTTGGCGCTTGACACTAGCGTAGTCACACCTTAATACTTTATATAGGAAGTACATGTACTAGTATATTCCATCCCGTACGTACATTTATACCGCAACCATTGCTCCATGTAGCATACTAAAGGGGGTTGAATAAATGCTATTTATATCTGAAGTAACCTAATATACCTGAAGTAGCCTAATATACATGAAGTGCCGTTTTTGCCTTTATTTTTTCACCTTTGACCCCAAATCTCGGCCTCTGATTGGTCAGTCTCAGCAGCAAATTAAGATGGCTGCGAATATTAAAATCGCAATCGCTGTCGGTTCAGCTGAATTTTGTCCATTTTTACAGTACTGCGATGTAACCAACGACACGGACATGTCCATTACGATTGCAATGTTTATTATGAAAACTGTGTAAAACCAGAAAATATTGAAGCTCATCGTAAATAAATCGGATATTTAATCAGATACAATACCGAATCTACCTAGCGTGGACGCCGCCATTTTGCTTTGAATGACGCCGCTAGATGTGTGACGTATGGCGAGGTAATGACGTCAAAACATTACGTCACGCACGTTCAAACAATTAAGTTTAGTATGCAGTATAAATTAAATACATGATTAGTGCCGTCGAAAATAAAATATATTCGGTTTCGCCCCGACAACTTTATAGGTTCTGGTCTAAGGCTCAACCGAATATATTTTATGTTCGACGGCACTAACCATTTATCAGGTAACCTGCCCTGTATTGACCGAATACGTACTGACTGATAACATATTGTTGTATCAGGCATTGACGTGATATAAACATCCGGGTTACAACGTAGTGAAAACTGACGTTCCATTGGTCGGATGACGTCACGTGACGTTACCGAATGACGTCAGTGTAATGACGCAACGTAAACAAGTCCGCGTTCTGTTCATATATAACGACGTCATATGTGGTTATTTTCGAGCATAAAACGTTACCTGATAAATCGGATACCAGGCTAGTGTATTTTGGTATCAAGTTTATCAGGCTCGGCTCGGAAACGGTAGGAATTCCTCGGCAAGCCTCGGAATTCCTACGCGTTTCCTAGCCTTGCCTGGTAAACTTGATATGAAAAGACACTAGCCTGGTATTCTCTATGTATTTACTATATACCTGCTCCAGCCCTCGACTTCATTGAGCTAAATATATATACAATATTCATAAAGATGTACATGTCTATATAAAAATGTCTTAACGCGATGAATAACGGCGATTAAGTATTGACTAGAACAAATGGGTTTTATGAAATTAGCGACCAGTGTAGACCTCTGGTTCTGCAGTGTTCGTAATTCGGCGCCATGTAATTACACGTAGCTTTAACCGGGTCAGCACCAAGTCGTCTGTGTGTGAGATTTGAAGATTTGAAGAGCAATCAAAACATTTTAACTGACAAGTTACATACGAAATGCACTGGCAATCGATATATATATTTGTTGTTGAAGGTTTCAAACGAAACAAACGAAAATGAATTATGGTAAACGCACTGATAACTATCGTTTTGCACAACGATATGCATAGACACGATTATAGTTTGTATTTGTCGTATGTGGAACACGATATGTTCGTGTAAATACCCGGCTTTCAAATATTTAAACGCCTGTCGTTTCTTTCAACCCATCGTTTTGACATCGTTTTCGTTGTTTGTTTTTTAAATAGAAACCATCATTTTCTAATAATAAAAACGAAAACAATGTCAAAACGATTTGCAAATGACAGACAATCGTTCGTTTGTGGAACCCCGGAACAAATCCGGCATGTAGTCCTATCCATTAGTTGTCGTTGTACTTGAGTTTGAGTTTGAACTTGGTGTTGAACAATGCTAGAACTGGCAACTCTGTTCGCATAATGAATACACAGGCTGATTTGGGTCTCCATTTCTCCAGTAACAACCACGAGTGGTAGGGAAAGTGGCGTCAGAGATAGGATGTTCTATTCTCCGGTTTACACTCGGGAACCCTCGCCCCATTCCGTAAATCGAGAATAGCGACTCGGGTGTCAATGGGATGTCGCCAATTGTTTCTATAAAGTGTAATGCGAGGACCCGATCCACGAACATGTCTAAACTATAATCCGGAACGTAAGCCAGAATAACGGCTCTGTTGCCGGAATTCCCCGATGTGGTGTCGGTGGAGACAAGTTGCAATAGCCGTCGCCATTATGACGGTACTATACGCCACACGAGTATGTAATTTTTCTATGGATTCGTGTCGTTGCTTGGATATACACATCAGTACAATACAATACAATACAATACAATACAATACAATACAATACATCTAAAATATAATATAGATCATACAATACAATGCAATACGATACGATACAATTCATATATATATGGGCCGCGCCATACGAAAACCGGGCTTAATGACAACGTTATGGAAAGCGGTAAACGACGTCGGAAAAACGACGATTCAACTTGTTTAACGTCGCCGTAAAAGTTCACATTTTGCCCTCCCATTTACGTTTACTGGTGTCAGTTAACATTAAGTGTGAACAGAAAACGTAACTTGATAACTTACTGAAACTTTCACTAATATGAGACGCGATGTATTGTACCTAGGTACACATATTATGACGTCATGACTTGACGTCACGTACTTGTGACGTCACTGAACGTGAATACATTTTTTACGTTATAGCCATGGTGTGTTGACAAAATATTATAGCAAGGATACTTGCACGAGTTCCTCGCAGCATCAATGATTTAGAAATGTTTGAGGGGCTGTACATTGTCGCTTAACTGTCGTTCTTTGACATTGTCACTCTTTTTCGTCGTTTGTCCTTATGAATTCAAAATAGTGAACGCATAATTTAACTGGTTACATATCAGCGAAGTCTTCGCTTACACTGCACTTTGATTCATAAATAATCTTAAATATGAACAACCTAGTGTATGCAAACGATATTACCATCTATTATCTTAGTAAATTGAGACTATTGAACAATTCTATCCTGTACTTAGCGAACGATATGCCATTTAATGCCACTTATTTTATCATAAACGGAGGTAGACACGCAGCTATGTAATTACATATATATCCGGTGTTTCTATTGAATTTGGCAAAATAAATGCATCAACATCTCAGTGCAGCTTCTTGATTGTTTGTGTATAAGCAATACATAATGCACAAAACACACAGTGAAGTCGGTGAAGTTTTCGAAAAGCCTTAAATTAATTTGAAATTTGATGGTCATAAACTTGCTTTTCGTACGATTTGTAGTATCAAATCTCACTTGACTGCATAATAATGGATATCAGGTGATGGTAATGCGATCCTCAAGAAAGACACACGGCCACAATTATAAGGTATCACGCTACTACATCTGCCCGACGTCACAAAGTTAATGTTAGAAGCGGCCTACTGCCTACTGCCTACTTTAAAATATGTCGTCGCATACGAAATGTTAAATAATGTCGCTGTTATTCCCCAAAATTATTTCAGACAACAGCAAACAACAGGGAAACGCCCACAGGTGATGGTAACAACTAATCTGATAGTCTGTTGTTACTTGTATAATATACAAGGTGCGCAACAGGTAAATCAACAGGCTATTCAAATCCCTTGAAATTATAGAAATCGTCACCTGACTGTAACAATTTACGTTGATTATTGTTAAAAATACATTAATCAGCGTCACAGAGCCGTTTACCGTGTTAAAAAATGCCCTGTGCTTGCGATACAGGTAAGTTTTGTCAACCCATCAGGCCTAAAAAAAAGTCGTCGTTATCGACGGTCCCTGATTTGCCCTGATTTACAAAAATAGAATATGTTTACTGCTGGCATGGAGACCAATCCGCAGTGAATTATAAGTCGTGTTCTGGTTGGCTGCTGTTGATGAGCGACCGGATCGCAGCGTATGGTACACTTGTTTTACTGACATCCACGATTTGAGATGGAATGTCCTCAAATCAAGTAAGCAAGTGTTGTGTTGTTCGTAGCGGATTGCGTATTAGAGTCCGTTCTAGAAATAAATTGTAACAAAGATGCAATATAAAAATGTATTTGGCTGAAACCAAGTAAAAAATAAATACAATTTTTCATTTTTAAAATTATTTATTGTATCGGTAACACTCGCGCCCGACCCACGGAGTAAACCGGCAGTTTGAAATTGTAAATCAAGTGAGCCGTATATGTTGCTAGATCGCGGGAACATCACAAGTTAAAATGTAATGAATTTACGATAATTGGAAGCGTTTGCTGCCGCGACTGGTCATAACATTTATGTCGGCGGTCAGCGGAAAACTATTTTCTGTTACACACATCTTTCATGAGCGGGAAAAGAAGGGAAGAAGGCCGCACTGACCTGCACTACAGGCATCGCCTGCTGTGACTGAGGCTGTGTTGACTGGTTGTGTTTACGATTCGGTTAGTTCTGTGTGACAAAATCTCAGCAACTTTGTGTTTGTTGTTGTTGCTGAGTTTTGTTCATCGGTATGAAAACCCATTAGCATTTTTGCCATTTCAAAATATGCCACTGCCACCTCCAAAACTTTACTCTATTTCATAAAACCATAAATCTGAAGTGTTAATGCAAGTATCCTTTCCTGGTAGATGTAGATCTTAATAGAATAAATGATTTAAATTGAAACCGGTGTCTTCAAAACTTCCAGCTCCTGCCATTTTGGATAAATACAAAAAGAAAAATCTAAATTTTAACGAAACGAATTCATTTAGATTTTAAATGAAAGCGCGTGGAAAGCTACTAGTAAGATAACAACAACAATAATATGAAACAGGCACTACCTACATGTACAGCGGGCGACGTTGGTGTATGAAACTAAATTTAACAATTTATAGCTGTATCATGATGTTATGCTGCATGTATGAATGGTACTGTAGTGGGTTCGCGTGGTGGGGGGAACGAGTACTTCGGTTGTTCAAGGCCGCTTTTAGGGACCTACAATAGGCCGTAATCGTAAGGTTCGTAAAGGCTGACGGTTTATTGATAAGTCAGTAGGATGAAAAAATCCACCCAGAAACGTAATAAACACGTTTCTGGAAGAATAATTTCACGAAACCGTAAGCGTTCGTATATATAAATTGTCGATAGTTTAGCTCAATAGCAATTTATTTGAATACACAAGAAGACAACACGAAATATAATGCGTTAGGGCAAGTAACACGAGTGAGAAAAATTAATATATTATGTGGAAAAGGTATTTTGCGACCGAATAATGAGCGAGTTTGGGGACGAAACCTACCAGGTACGAGCGAGTGAGCAAGAGAGAGAGAGAGAGGTCTGAAGAGATGTGATCACTGTATTAGTCTGCAATAAGCTAACCAGGTACATAGCACGAACAGCGCTTATATAGCGGTTTGTATGATTAACCTCTGTGACCCTTGAAACACGAAAGACAATAATTGATTGGTCCATTTCGACCAATCAATTAATTGCGCAATTAATCGCCAATTTGGCAGGTTGTAAAATACCGGAAGTTGTTGAAAATTATTGAGTTATTTTCTCCATCCCTGATGGTCTTTGAGCACATTTTGATTGTGAATATAGCACAGTCCGTGACACAACTGAACAGGTGCGATAAAACCGCACTTGCAATGTTTTCTTGTTTCTGTTAGTCATGTCCACTGATTATCATGGATCGCTTGACTATGTCTTGAAAACAAAATCACAAATTCACAAACAAAGGTGCTGTGGTGAACGTAAATGTTCAGTGTTAATTGGAATATGTTTGTTTTCCAATTAGTTGAAAGAATGTACATATGATTGCTGATGGTGTAAATTGGCTAATCTACGGAATATGAAAGTTTACAGTTCTCTCCATTTTCCTGAACATCTATGGTCACAATTAGCTCCGTTCATTATGCGCGTGTGCCTATTTACACCATCACCCTTGATATAGTTGTGGAAACTGAACACTGATTATGCTCCAGACTACTGTACAGGAGAAATGCTGTGGACCGCACTATAGCTCTACTACCGATCGTACATGTAAATCAGGGTAACATTTTGAGCAACTAATAGATGTACATAGGTACCCATACTGTCAGCATATTTCACTCAATGACTCTGTCAATTAATTATGCATACTTGGCTGTCATGCACATTAGTTTAAAACTGTATTTATTTTACAATTATTACAAAAAATCATGAGGAAACTTGTCCAAATGCTTTCCTGTTGGCACAGACAGATACATAAAGGGTGGGATGTGGGCACGAATCTAGGGTGGGGAGTCACACAGCGGGACTCACGAAGCTGAGGGAGGGGAATAATGTTGGGTTGGAGTCATACAGCGGGAATCACGACTGGGTGTGGGAGCGGGGCTGGGATGGGAAACGAAGCGATGGTGGGGAGTCACACAGTAGGTGGGCACGAATAATGGGTGGGGGATCAATCAGCAAGGATGGGAGGGTCACAAAGCTAGGGCGGGGAGTCACACAGCAGGGGTGCACGAATCGGGGTGGGGATCGGGAATCAGACAGCAGGGTGGGAGGGAGTACACACAACAGCTAGGACTCATGACGATGGGATGGGGATCAGATAACGGGGGTGGGAGGGGGGCACGAAGTTAGGGTGGGGAGTCACACAGCCGGGGATCACGAAGCATGGGTCGGGAATCACATCGCAATGGGGAAAAAGTGGGTAGGGTAATGGGATATTGGCATTGTCATATTTACACCCAATATTAATATTCAATAATGCCAGAATCACATTCAAATCATCATATCAAACGATTAACGGACCATGGGTAATATCTTCGGTGAGTAATAGGATAACATTTTTAGGGCCTTACAAGTTTGCACTCCTATTTATAGGTTTTGCCAGTGATTGGCTAGATTATTTGTAGAAGGAAAGCTCCGACCAGACACGAGCCAAGACAAGCAGAACCAGCAAAGATGGTGGTTGCATTCAACACATACAGTAAATGTCAACAAACTATTGTGAATTATAACTAACTAAACAAGTTTCCTTGTGTATGAAGACGACAATCATAAACTATTGACAATTGTGAACATTCAGACATGCATCAGAGATGGTGGTAAGTTGTAAAAATTAAATTATTTATTGAAATAATCAAATTGACATGTAAGCGGAATTTACAAAATATTTATTTTAATAATCAAATGAAACATTTTACTGTAATCAAATGAAAATATAGCTGTGGGTGTACTCTGGTATTTCTGAAGTTATTATATCAGAACTTTTGGCATGGTACATGTATCAATGTATGCCAGTCATGATAACCCACCGTGACGTGAAAAAACAACAACTACAGTACCATGTCCCACCAGCCTACAGTGTATTAATATGAAGAAAGCGTGCAAAACAATCAATTATCTGCCTGAATCTGAACCTACAAATCATCTTTAGTAAAAGTTGGCATGGAACTTCACTTTAGAAATTATTTTTAACTTTATCAATTAATTATTTTACAAAACATATTGAAATACCCAATAAACAAAATATCAGGTGTTTTTTTTTAAAGAGGACATTTTAAATACCTAATTTACTTGTTCACAAATATAGCGTAGCAGTAAGTACCAACTTTCCAATTCCTTATCTGGAGCCCCACAGAATGTGCTGTGTTTGTTGAAAGAGCCAACAAGCAACCAATAAATCCGAATAAAATGTGGTATGTTTCCAACCTACAGTAATACAATGAACAGTTATCACATATTTTTGCCCGTTGATAGGCAGTGCGGGTACCAGGGCTCCAGATAAGGAATTGGTAATTGAGTATTGTTACTCCATCAGTTCTGAAGCAATTGGGTATTTCAAAATTTTAATTGGGTAAAATTAAATCACACTACTGTTTACACATCAACAGACAGCAATTATTGAATAATTAATGTTTGTTTTAAAATGAAAACATATCTTGGCATTTCATTAGAATTGTCTCCTTGGATGTGTTTTCATGGAAAAATAAGAAAAATATGCTATATTGTGGTCTGTTTATTGTTTTCTGCAGCATGATAAAGGTACCACAATTGTTCTCATTGCTTTTTGATACTCACTACTTCTGATTTCAATTGGGTTTTTGGCAATTTTAATTGGGTATTTACGCAAATACGCAGCTTATCTGGAGCTCTGGGGTACATCACAAATCTTGTTCCGAGTACATAACTCTATTAATAACTTAGAAAATCACAGCTCACGGATACAGAAAATATGAAAGACAGATGAAATAGTAAAACACATCCGTAGAGCCGAGATTTTCTAAGCTTCTCTAATTACATTGCACTACATAAGATATAGAGCAACCTGTTGCATATAAAGCAGAATATTTGCAGTTACATCACACCTCCCCACATTATTTTCTGAACAACCCACCGTGATGGCCACATTTTGTCTGGCAGATCTCATCCACATCCTTACAATTGTCATTGCCAATCATCTCTCCCTCTCAGAAGTTTTATGACCCTCACCAGTGACACCACAATCATTCCCATAAATATTGCAACCATGAATGACATACCGTTAATTTAACCAGGTGAGTTGATTATCGTGAAATAATGCACCAATGATTTTATCCTTACGCAAAACAAACGAATGAGCGTATCGAACCCAGTTTGTTTAACGGTAGAACGCAATCACAAGGGAATTATTTCTAGATAATAATCTCATCTAGTTAAATAAAAAAAATTGTATGCATGTCACACATGATACTTTATAAAACAAAGCGAATAATGCATAACATATGGCTAATAGTTGTGCAAATCAACTTTTTGAAATTTCCTGCCTCATTGGCATAGCAAAATAACCATATACATTATACAAACACGCGTCACTGTTACTAAAGATTACCAAATGATTAGTGTCTGTATTATGTGGCACTCGTCATTTTCAAACTGGTGGAATAGTTACACTATTATACACTTATTTAATTCCTATAAAGAAAATGGAGTGCCTAACATATGGCACAGGCATTTGGCGTATTTCAGCTTTCATCGGTATAACTACATACATGTATGAAAAACAAGGCTCATAACTTTGGTCGGACACGACCTCGTATCATAACAAATTTCGCGATTTTATTAACGATAATGTAAATATTTTGGCGGAAAATACACATTTTCATTTGATAAGTATTGTTATTTTGCTGAAATAGCATAGTTGGAACATAATTATGCCAAGAATATCAAATTACAGCCGATTATCCTAAGTCTGACACTACCTCGTATCATAACAACTGAAATAATGTGTTTAGGGCTCTAATGTCAATATTTTAGTGGAAAGTGCATATGTTCATTTAAGAATTATCATTATCCTGCAGAAATACATAGAATGCATAGGCAATTACAATTTTAAACATTTTATTTTGTTATGATACGAGGCCGTGTCCGACCAAAGTTATAAGCCTTGTTATTCATATGTAGTTATACCGATGAAAGCCGAACATATGAGACCCCAACTTTAAATTGTCGTAAGTAATAAATACGATGAGCTGTTAGGTTTTTAAATGTTTACTTAGTACTTTGGGACAAATCTACGTGCACGTTTCTCAATCCTACAATAACTTCTCAATACTTTTCCATGCCAACCCTTAAATATTTATACACATGATACATATGAACATGCCCTACACACTCCACCACCCAGTACTTCGACCTTGACCTTTGAGCTTCACCTTTTCTACTTTAAATGTTTACTTAGCACTTTGGGACAAATCTACGTGCACGTTTCTCAATCCTACAATAACTTCTCAATACTTTTTCCAATCGCTTAAATATTTATACACATGATACATATGAACATGCCTTACACACTCCACCACCCATTACTTCGACCTTCACCTTTGACCTTCACCTTTTCCACTTTAATTGTTTACTTGCTACTTTGGGACAAATCTACGTGCGCGTTTCTCAATCCTACACTAACTTTTACACACGCATTGCTCCAATGGTCCTCTACCACCCTGTGACAAATACACATTCGTCCTGCTCTGCTAAGCACAGGGTCAAGGTCACAGACTTGATGCATTTGAAACCTTAACATTCAGTTAAATGGCTTATAATTTGTGTTTCCTTGCTCGGATCTGCTTCACATTTCACACACGCATTGCTTCAATGGTCCTCTACCGCCCTGTGACAAATCCACATTCGTCCCGCCCCCACTAAGCCCAGGGTCAAGGTGCGTTCAAAGCCATAACGCTCGGGTAAATGGCTTATAATCAAATATGCCTTGTTTTCTTTGGCTGCCAGCGGGGGCATTCGTGTGCCGACAGGCCACATTTCTAGTTTAATTATTTATACTGATTAAATGTGTCGCTTGAAAAAATCATATTTTCGACAGATTATAAAGTAAATACATACAGAGAATAAATAGTAAATACTGTAATGTCTGTTAGCATTTTAAGGAAACACAGTTATCGCCCCTGATATCAGTGTGGAAATTTACATCTGATATAAAATGTATAATAATGCCAATCAATACGTGGGGCAATGGTGAATGAACGTTTATTTTGCCAGAAAATGTCATATCTACAGAATTACCTGGGAGTTGAATTGGGTTATTGCCCACCCATTATTAAAAATTAGTAAGGTTATTACTGATCCTACTGCTCTTGGGAGGGGGTCAAGTGATTCTGGTGTGGCGAGGACCTGGCATCAGATCAGGATTATTTTGATTTCAGGGCTGAATATATAGAATTTTTATTGTAAATATTCAGTTCCGATTTAGGGATTTTCCCCCATTTGTACATGTACAGGTAATATATGGGATTTAGTACTAAACCCATTGATCCGGCCATAAATGACCTTAGCTGTTGATAGGCCGTTAAACCCCAACACACCAAACAAACATATATACAGTAACAAAATATTCAATATAAATAAATATCTGTATCGCTATATTATAACCTGGCATATGGGACCCCAGATTTAATATTACATGATGGATTGCTTCATTATTTGCACACTTGATACATGTAAGCATTTGGAACATACTCATGCTGCCATTAACATGATCTTGGCAAATACTCAGAAATCTACTGTTATAATAATACACTTTTAATTATTATATTTCAGGTCAGAAAGTGACACATGTAAAGTAAATGATGAACAAGACAGCGATGTGCCAACTGATGAGAAGTAGATGAGGCAGTAAGAGAAATAGTGGTTGAATATCATGAGTTGGACACTTTAGAAAGTTTCAATGTTTCACTTCTCTCTTCAGTGATATTAAACTTGAATACATATACCAGATTCAACCATGACAATATAAATGACAATGTTCAATGGTGCATGGATAATATTGTGGTGAAAGTTTGTGTACTAACTGACTTGTTTCATATCATATTGAAAAATACACCAGTGCTTGTCTTCCACAAGCAATTCACCAGAGATATAATGGATTCTATGAATCTCAAAAAGAAGATGGAACACAGGAAAGAGGTTCATGTTTCAGCACCAAAAATGCCCACACAGTACCAGAAGTAACTAGACATCAGCTTGTGTGCAAAATGTTACCATGTTAATAATGTTGATATGGACCGGATTTGTTGTGACGAATGCAGCTTGACCAAGTGGTTACATCGAAAATTTGCACCAACCAGATGACGGGTACTATTATCTGTTTGACAAAACGAAACGATTTATTTCACCTACCCTATATATTTAAAAAATAATATTATTTCACGATTATTAATATTTGGCAAAATTAATAAATGAGCATTCTTTTACATTATGTTTTTGTCCGATATTCAACATTTTAGCCAACGCTAAATAAACAAGTGAGCTTAGCGAACCAAGTTTATTTAGCAGTAGGACCCAATCACGAGGGCATTATTTCAAGATAATCAACTCATCTGGTTAAATAAACATTTCCTTACATTTCACACACAATTTTTCATAAAACAAACAAAGCCAATCGGGATTAAATGGTACAGATAGAGGCAAATTAATTTCTGGAAGTCGGCTGTAGTGAAGGTGATTGTCTTGCGATTCAGAGGGTGTGTCTGAGAAAATGATTTGATTGGTCGAAGGAAACACGAAATGAACACATCTCTTGGCATTTCATTACTAATGAAATACCAAGATGTGTTTTCATGGAGAGTAAGAAAAATATGCTATATTTGTGGTCTTTATTGTTTTCTGTAGCATGATAAAGGTACCACAAATTTGTTATTGCTTTTTGATACTTGCTACTTCTGATTTCAATTGGGTTTTTGGCAATTTTAATTGGGTGTTTACGCAAATACGCAGCTTATCTGCAAGTCTGCTGAATTGTTTTTGATTTCAAAAGTTGCACATGCTATGTATGTTTACGAGAATAAATATGGTATGTACCGTACATGAACTTCATGCACTTCATGCTATATTAATTATGTAATTACAGCGAAGCTCTAGCTTCATACCCATCTGCTCAGATGGTCCTCTGCAGGACTGTGTTACATATTGTCAATTTAGGAGGCCAGTGTGCAATGTGATGGATGGCAGTTGATATAATTGGTTGAAGTTCCAGGTCATTGCAATGTTATTGTAACAAGCATAATCCTTTCAACATAACATACCTCTATAGTGGAATTTGCAAACAGTGTAAATACAGATGAGCCGGCTTGCGACCAGTCAACTCATCAGGATATATATGCACGTTTTTACAAATAATTTTCATATGTTTTGGAGAAGAAAAAAACACACCCTTTTTGTCGCGCCTGCTTTAGCAGAGGCGCGACTATAGTCGGCGCTTTTTCCATCGTCGTCGTCGTCCGCGTCGTCCGTTTTTTTTGTAAGGCAAATGCGTTAAAGTTATTTATTTTTCACAATATCTCTTTTAACCCCTTGCCAGACATTGATAATATTTCACATCAATGTTTGTCTAGGGATGATGCTTCATTACGCACACCCCCACATCCAAATTTTGAAGGTCAAGGTCATTTATTTCCTTGTAATGTTCACCGGTTTTGTAACAGAAATGCGTTAAAGTTATTGTTTTTTCACAATATCTTTAACTTTACCCTTGCCAGACATTGATAATATTTCACATCAATGTTTGTCTAGGGATGATGCTTCATTACGCACACATCCAAATTATCAAGGTCAATGTCATTTATTTACTTGTAATGTTCACCGGATTTGTAACAGAAATACGTTAAAGTTATTGTTTTTTCACAATATCTCTTTAACCCCTTGCCAGACTTTTGATAATAAATTTCATCAATGTTTGTCTAGGAATGATGCTTCATTACGCACACCCCCACATCCAAATTTTGAAGGTCAAGGTCATTTATTTACTTGTAATGTTCACGGTCAAATGCCTCGGCAGGCGCGACACCGCTTCCGTGGCGGAATTCTTGTCATAATGGACTAGTCTGAAAAACATTTAGTGACAATTAGATCGGTAAATTAACATATCAAAATCTGTTCGTTATTTAGTGTTGAAAGGGTCCATGTGCCTTATCTTGATCGGCAATGTTTGTTAGAGTCACAGGGGATAGGAAAATTAACATCTAGTGGTGTCTTCTAAATAAAAGCCAAGCTGAATCTCGGATACATTTGTATGTTACATTGTACAGCAGGTGATGAAAGGGGAGTAATACAAATTGATTTCTATCATATTTCTGAACGCATTGTATCGGCAACTTGTTGTCTGGAGTGGGCGGCTTGTCAAGAGCATGCATAGGGTAAATTTAACGATGGTATTCATCCTTGCCAGAATCTCCCTAATTTGGCCCTCCGGTACAGTTCATTTTCGGCTTTATTGTTGCTTCAGAGATGTCACCTATTATAAAGGTAGAAAAATTATTACTAATCCTATTACTTTTAGGGAGTGTGGCTAAGTGATTCTAGTGATTCTAGTATGGTGATGATCTGGCACCAGGCAGGTTATGGTACTAATTTTTCTGTAAATATTCAGTTCGGATTTTGAGATTCTCCTCTCCCAACCCCTTTCCATACAGGTCAAATATGTACTAGTTAGTGTAAGAAACTAGGCTACAGAAAACATTCAGTTAATTGATCAGTACAGCTTCAGTATGTTTCTATGATTATATTATACAATAAATAGGATCTTAAATAACTGATTACTTAACATGATATTTAATATTAAACTCATTATGATTTACTGATTGCATAAGAAACTCGGCTTAGCATAGTTAGTAGTTTATTAATAAATACCATAACAATCACCAAACATGTTAGATCCGCTGCATAAAATACCCCAAAACAGTATATTTATCAAATCGATACACAAATCAAATTATTATGGCTCGGCAACTGCTGTGACAGAAACGTTCCCAGATCAATACCCCACCCACAGAACTATTCAAGTATACCATGCGTTGACACAACCTCGAAAGTTAGCCGATAAACTTACGTAGTACTGTACACTGTACAGTAGTCGGTATAATTCTCTGTTTTGTTTAGCACAAAGGAATGTAGATTTCAAATTGTGAAAATAATTTAAAGTAAAAAATGCAAAAATATACAGTAGGTAGCAATATGAAAATAGCGCATTTTAGCTTGCACTTGCAGTCAATGAGACCCCGGTTTGTTTACTCTTAAATCTACAACAACAACCACAATGACCATATATGGTAAACTGTAACTTGGTGTACTATTAAATACTATTTAGTATTAAAATGATTAATAAAATATATTAAAAATAAACTTATATATCAGTATACACTGTAACTTAAAAATAATAATTTTAAATCATACATTTGTAATATTTTCCTTTTGCTATTTTTAGCCAATCAGGCCGCAGCATCTCTCTCCAACAAAAATGGCCGTTGTAAAATAGGTCAATACTCAATTGAATTTTCTGATGAAGAAAGATAAAAATCCGATTTTGTCCACAAGTAAGAAGCATAGCGAGCATACCAGGATGTGTACTTCACTGTGGACGTATACAAAGTCGGTTTAAATGTAACATTATAAATGTCGACGTGTTGAACGTCTAAAAAATACTCGATAATGGGAAATTTGAGCAACTATTCAGGGACCCTCGATAACGACGACTTTTTCCGGGGAGGACTAGGTTATAAATCTAGTGCTGTACCACAGGCGCAAGGTACTCTTACACCCAGTAAACGGCACCGAGACCCGGACTGGTGTATTTTCACAAATATTAAACATCAAACGGAATAGTAAGGTACCGATTTCTATCATATTAACAGATTTTTAAAAGGCACGTCTTTCACTTCGTAAAGTTCGTTGCTAACCTTTAATATCTATATATATACACTGTCATGTGATTTTTTTTCCCGTCACCTGTGGGAAACGCCAACACTTCTCACTCTGCCTTGTTTGAATATTATTCATACGAAATTACGTTACTTGGGCCGCAATCCAAAACATGACGATACATTAGCAACTGCAACACGAACCATACACAATATTTTCATACTTTGTCTTGGCCTAATGGGAGACACTTGGCCAGGCTTGGACACTTGGAGATATCCAAATTTGGTTGACATGCGATAAAAGATAACAAATCTATAGGACTTGTCCGGGTGTTTTATCAACACCTCTTGTATACGCCGTTGATAAAGACGTCGTAATTTCGACGTCATTGATCTAAAACGTCATATAAGTTTTTACCACGCGTCGTAAAAATACTTCTAAAATGAAAAATAATTGGGATACATTGATAATTTTGGCGGCATATGGCTTTTAAAAGATGTACAATTCAGAATACGCGAAAATGTTTTCGCACGGCGCGGCTCATATATGATTGTGACTGGAAAAATGGTGCTTATGAGCATTGCGACCAGTGTAGATCACGATCAGACTGTGAACCTGCACAGTCTGATCAGGATCTGCGTTGTTCGCCATTCCATCAATGTAGCACCCGCCATGCTTCTCAAAAAGCAATATAGATCGCTATCAGGCTACAGGAGTGCGCTATGTGACGAGGAGCTGCACTGGTCACAAATCCCATAATCTCCATTTCTCGAATTACAGCCACGTATGATATGTGTATTTGTTTATATGACGAGAAACTTGTATGAGCTTATATCAATACATTCTATTCTATTCTATGATGTACGCTTATTGACAAGACTTTGTGATCATCCCTCGTATGGCATTACCTCAATGTGCCGCTACCCGCGTGTTGGTATGTACTATATCGAGGCGTACTGACAAGACTTTGTGATCACCCCTCGTATGGTATACCTCAATATGCCGCTAACCACGTGTCGGTATGTACTATACCGAGGCGGAATGACAAGACTTTGTGATCACCCCTCGTATGGTATACCTCAATGTGCCGCTACCCGCGTGTCGGTATGTACTATACCGAGGCGGAATTACAAGACTTTGTGATCACCCCTCGTATGGTATACCTCAATGTGTCGCTAGCCGCGTGTCGGTATGTACTAGACTGACGAGGACAATATATGGACATACCCGGTGGATGATTGCGGAAACAGCGCGCATATAGCATGAATAGAAGGTACACACTTATTATATCCGAACTTTTATTTTCGAAATTAGTATGCCAACGTTTGACACGGAACGAAAATATACATAGTTAACTTTGTTAACTATTTATATTCTTGTTCTGTGTCAAACGGTTGCCATATACCATATTCCATACAAGCACGTGTATAGAAAAATTGGATTAATCTTTTGAAGCATTTTAAACTGTTTTATTACATAAAATGGATTTAAACTGGTTAACTATTGAATCATCACTCAAGTAAGGTACTCTATCTATTAAACTCTCTGACTGATGTCTTAAGAGACTCGACATAACCCTATTTCTTCCGAAATATGTAACCGCAAATAATAAATGTAATATATTTGAAATTGGGGTCGCATCTATTATGCGGAAACTGTTCTTTTTAGGAATTCAATAAGTGTATAATTGTGTAACTATTCCACAAGTCTTAAATATTACGAGTGCCCCTATGCAGATATATTAATGTATTAATATGCAAATTACTGATAGAGACGCGTGTTTGTGTCAGACAGTTTTGATGTGAAATGAGCCTGGACAGTTTTAAATGATTGATATTAATTAAATGCGTCACCTGAATAACTATTTTATCTACATATTTTAAAGTATGATCATCGCATAAATAAATAGAAAGCTTACATATTTGTTTCCGTTAAAATTTGAATAAAACACGATTATCGCCCCTGATATGAAGAGTGGCAATTCAGGTTTGATATAAACAATATAATAATGTCAGTTAAAGTGGAAATGAAGCATGTTTCCCATGTCTATATTATTAGTGAAACTGACAGAAAATGGTACTGATACAAAATGTTGAGAATCCTGCACACAATTATTCCACCAGTCAAATGTTATACAGGTTTAAATAATTGCATCATTTATAGAAATTGTGTTCCTAATAAAAACAAATATGGTCTAAAATAAACAATAAAATTGAAGCTATTTTGGTAAAAATGTTTTTCTTGTTAATGTTATAATTGTATATTGTGTTTATTATGCAATTACTTCTATGACGTCATAGAGACATTTTACCTAATTAACAATATAAATATTCATGGAATAAAATAATTGCTATTACAGAAAAATATTATTGGTTTTAATTTTAATAGTGTATTTAATTATATAAACCGTGCAATAATATTAAACGTACATGCCCACGCAATAGGCACATATAGGAATTGTATATTCATAGGAATTAAATAAGTGTATAATTGTGTCACTATTCCACCAGTTCTAAGAGTATGAGTGCCCGCTATACAGACATAATCATTTAGTAATATGTATTTGACTGATAGTGACTCGCGGTGGTATCAGGCTAGTTTCATATGCAAATGAGGCATGATTCTTTTGAATTATTTATATTAATTAAATGCGTCACCTGAACAAATATTATTTCCGACAGATTATAGAGTATGATCATTGCACATCAAACAGTATATACAGAGAATAAATAGTAATGTCCATTAACATTTAAGGAAACACGGCTATCGCCCCTGATATCAGTGTGGAAAGTTACGTCTGATATAAAATGCATAATACTGTCAATCAATACGTGGGGTAATTGTGAATTAATATTTATTTTGGCAGAAAATGTCTCAGATGATGTCTCTGATATAAAGAACATTTGTGCCTACTGAGTGGGCATGTACCTTTAATGAAAACAAACTATACCAACAAATTACATTCCATTTGAAATAAATAAATTAAAAATATTCAGTTACCTCTTTGACGTCATCGAAGTCCTGCCTTTTTTCATGCATACTTTTTGCTAATTAAAGATTTAAGCCTTTGTAACTTTTTACTACTTGGAATTTTCATATTGGGTTTTCAACAGTATGTTAAATTTACCATTGGCTACCATTCTAAATAATAAACCAGAAAATAAAAATGATGTTTCATTGATACGTTAACATGTCTGTGGCAATGGTACACGAATGTTTAGTTTACCCAAAAATGACATATGTAAATTATGTGTCGACTTATATGACAACCTGGGACGTGGGAGTCCAGGGGCCCGTGACAGTAAATTTAGTACGACACAAATGTTCGTAAGTGCAAAATTATGATAGTCCGTACATTACACATTAACAATTTGTTGTTGTCAACAATTATTGGATTTATATTTATTGAGCATAGGCTGCATATGCAGCCTATGCTCAATAAATGTAAATTCACCAATTGAAGTTTCCAGACGATCCTAAATTTGCACTTACTAACATGTTAGTCGTAGGAAGTTTAGTGAAACACGATCCTGGTTTAAGTGCTCACTCAGTACACGTAATATTCTCTATGTATTAAGCGCTCTTGATGGTATGTTTATGTAAGAAACTCGACATATCCTTTGTTTGTTATGAAATCCGTAAACACGTTTATTAAATATCACAAATGTAAGATCCTCTATGCTGCAATCAAAGTACGACTTTAGCTTGTGTTATCGGTAAGGTTTTCGCATTACATTTACAAGTTAAATAAAAAAAAAAATTCGCATTATGAACTGCAAGCGATCAATATACAACCGCCCGAGTTAATCTTGCCCAGATGTCAACGTTTCTGAACATCTATTGGCAATCTCGACTCTCAATCAAGTAGTTTGATTGGCTGGTCATGAGTGTAGCATAGCTCAGGCTCAGCCAATCAAGTTGCTCGATTTCAAACACAATATTCAAACACAATATTCAAATGTTTTGAAATAAAACTAAATTAAAATTTTGGAAAGATTAGCGCAGGCGGTAGTGTACCAGCCAAACTTCAGTTGAAAATAAACTAAAACTAGCGTTTAGTTTGTAACTCCAATTATTTTTGTTTCATGGAAGTTTAAAGGTACATTCCCACTCAGTAGGCACAACATTACGAGTGTCCGCTATACAGATGTAATCAGTTAGTAATATTTATTTTCCTGATAGTGACGCGCGGTGGTATCAGGCTATTTTCCTATGCAAATGAGGCATGCTATTTTTTAATTATTTATACTACTTAAATGCGTCACCTGAAACAATAATATTTTCGACAGATTATAATGTAGGATCATTGCACATAAAAAATAAATATAGAGAATAAATAGTAATGTCCGTTAACATTTTAATGAAACACGGTTATCGCCCCTTATATCAGTGTGGAAATTTACGTCTGATATACAATGTATGATAAAGTCAATCAATGCGTGGGGTAATCGTGAATGATGTTTATTTTTCCATAAAATATCTCAGATGAGGTCTCTGATAGAAAGAACATGTGCCTATTGTATGGGCATGTACCTTTAAATCTAAATATGTCACACACGGACTGGCAATATTTATTTTGTTTGTACCTATACCCAGTGATGGAGCAGATCGACGAAGACGTTGTGGAAAGCGGCGAAAATAGCGACATTGACGACGTCGACGATGGCGAAACAAAAATTGACGTCCGCGCCATTCAGCTGCACGTGAAGGAAACCACCCCGCCCGAACCAGACACGGGGGAAGTGAAACCAGACGCCGCCCCGGACGGTGGATGGGGATGGGTGGTCTGTTTTGCCTGCTTCATGACGCATGTTCTCATAGACGGGATGCTGTACTCGTTTGGCATCATTTTCATGGAACTGCTGGACTACTTCGGAGGCACAAAGGGTGAGACGGCGTGGATCGCATCCCTGGCACCGGGCATTATGTTCCTTATAGGTGCGTACCTAGCTACAATAATTCGCCTCCGATATGTTATATATGGCTATAATTTGACCCATTCAAAAAATGTGAGCAACCGAAGTGCATACCCAAACCTATTGCATGTATTTCAAAATGTAGTAAACTGTATATTTTATACCTTCAAACAAATAATCTTTGATGTAGAAATAGTAAATTGCCAAAAATAATAGAACAGGGAAATCATTTTCCCATGGAAGCCATATTTTCTCTTGTTGTTGTTTAACATTCAACATAACGAAATGAAGCTTTCAAATTTACATAATATACATATAAATGTCAGATAAACACATTGACACGGTAAAATAACCAAGTTTTGCACGTGTATGTTATTTATTAACATTTATTGATACAGCTTTGACAGTTTTATATCGCTAATTTCTAGTGCGTACCCAGTCCATGTTTATGTTATACCATGTCCTAGAATTACTCCTCGTACCCCAATTTATACTTTCTAAATGATGTTGAAAGTTTGGCATAAATGTGACTATGACTGGAGAAATGGGGCTAAGTGGGATTTGTGACCTTGAGCTATTAGCACATTCATGTAGCTTGATAATGATCTATATTGCTTGTTAGAAGCATGACATGTTGTTCAGTGATGGAATGACGAATAGTGTAGATCCTGATCAGACTGCGCGGGTGCACAGTTGATCAGGATCTACGCTTGTTGCAAAACCAATAAGCCAAATTTATCCAGTCACAACCACAAAAATCACTGAATTCTCATTTTTTCTTTTGCAATGTAACCAGCGAGGTACATGTAAATCCGTACCCGGTTCATGGACGTTTTACATCAGGTATACGGACATAATCCCCCACCCACCGACAAAACAGCCCCAATATGTTTATCACAGGTGGACAAACCACCCCCATCCCAAATGGCCAGGCGGACAACCCCCACCCCCTCCCGAATTTGCTGCATTGACAAAACACCCCCGGACAAAACCCCTCATATCACTCTGGCGAACAAAACACCCTACATTCTCGGTCAAATCACCCTCATGCAGTATGCTATAATTCTGTTGATGTGCTATTGTATCATTGCCATAGAGAACGGCTGATCCTAATGACAATATCGTAGATGTCCATGATATTAGAATCCAAAGCCATATGTTCACATATACATTGTACATATACACACATTCATGAAATAAATATGACATCTTATTTTTCTCATTTTATTGTTCATGAAAATGAATGTGAAAATATACATTATCCACGAAAACTTTGTCAACTTGACAAATTTTCGGACAAAAGCTACATAATTTCTAATGGTAACAGACGTAATAGGAAGGCGAAGACTTTAACGAAATGAAACTTAAAAGCCATTTGACATTGACCTTGATTACAGGGGACGATTGAGTGGGGTATAGAATGAGCATATGGATGCTGACAAATATGTATATGATGTTTCAAGGCAACCACACTTACGGTAAGGTAGACAGTGGGTAGCCGAAAACCTCAACACAAATGTCGGACATACAGACAGAGATGGCAGACGAACAGACGGACATGCGGACTGGGTCTTTTTCGGAATACATCATAAAAAGCAACAAAACTACAGTGGCATTAGTTTCAGTTAACTTTAACGACAATATGTTCAATTTACTCTTACACAACTACCTGCGTTAATCTTGCCAATATATCAACGTTCCTGAACATCTATTCGTAGCCTCAAAACGCAATGAAGCGGTTTGATAGGCTGAGCCTGAGCTGTCTAAGTATTGGCAAGATTAGCGCAGGTGGTGATGCATATTAGACATTTACATTGTATACATTGACACCCATCAAACCATACAACCCCAAACTGGAGGACCAATTGAAATAACATGCGCTTTGAATTCCGAAATCTGTTATCCAACTGACGACCTGGAAAAAGTCTGGTGTTGGTAAACCGCTAGTATGTGTGCGATATACACGATATGTTGATGTGACTGAAGAAATGGGGCTTATGGGTTTTGCGACCAGTGCAGATCCAGATCAGCCTGTGCATCCGCACAGTCTGATCAGGATCTACACTGTTCGCCATTCCATCAATGACACATTCGTTATGTTTCTAACAAGGAATATATGTTATCAGACTACAGGAGTGAGCTATTTGACAGGAGCTACACTTGTAACAAATCACATACGCCCCAATTTCTCCCGTCACAGCCATAATGATATCATTGAGTGTATACGTCTAGACTATTAGCTGATATATAGTGAATTTGACACCCATTTATGACTGTCAGGACCGTATTTATTATCCTCATCACATAACATGCACAGATGCAATATGGTTTCGTATATATATAGCAAGGTGCATGATCATGTGGTTACAACAACAACAACAATGGCTGAAAGTGTTAAAAGCGCGACAACTCCAAGTAAGTATTGTTTGATAGTTTCCTTACTATGCAACGGATGTTGATGAAATATGGCGCAGCTGCAATTTGGTGGTCTCGGGATTTCGGCACATTCTTATGTCGTTTTTGCGATGAATCGATTTCAGTGTCAGTAAACACGGAAATCGATTATTTGCAAAAACGACAGAAGTTTGGACCAAAGTTCCGTTAACACCAATGCGCCATATTTCATCAAAATCTGTTACATAAGAAGGACAATATAAAATAATACTTACTTCGAATCGAAGGCATTTCTAGAAGTTTCAGTAACTGTTGTTGTTGTTGTAACCACGTGATCATTCATTTTGTATAGGACACAGCCATAATTATATACTTGTGTGTACAAATCTCTAAGTATAATACTAATAGCTGGATATAGTGCCTTTGACAACCATTTAATACGTATCAGAAGCGTATTTTCTATCCTCACGACATGTACAGGTTTAATATGGTTTTGTATCGATAGGACCAATCGTCGGGGCGCTTACGAACAGATTCGGATGTCGTATCATCAGTATCGTTGGAGCGTTTGTAATATCCGGGGGCTTCATCATCAGCATTTTCGCGCCAAATCTCCATTTCCTGTACTTTAGTCTTGGCATTCTAACAGGTAATGTCAGATCGGATTTCATCTTTTAAATGAGCGTTGGTTGTTACATGTTCTGCTAACTGCTGTGCAATTACCAAATTACATTCAGGTGTAGGATTGTGAACTGAATGTATACCATGACTTTACAGGCGAGCGTTGGTTGTTAGGTGTTCTGCTAACTGCTGTGGCATTACCAAATTACACTCAGGTGTATGATTGTGAACTGAATGTATAACATGTATTTACAGGCGAGCGTTGGTTGTTTCATGTTCTGCTAACTGCTGTGCCATTACCAAATTACACTCATGTGTATGATTGTGAAATGAATGTATAACATGTCTTCACATGCGAGCGTTGGTTGTTACATGTTCTGCAAACTAACTGCTGTGCCATTACCAAATTACACTCATGTGTATGATTGTGAAATGAATGTATTACATGTCTTCACAGGCGAGCGTTGGTTGTTTCATGTTCTGCTAACTGCTGTGCCATTACCAAATTACACTCATGTGTATGATTGTGAAATGAATGTATTACATGTCTTCACAGGCGAGCGTTGGTTGTTACATGTTCTGCTAACTGCTGTGCCGTGCCATTACCAAATTAAACCCAGGTGTATGATTGTGAACTGAATGTATAACATATCTTTACAGGCGAGCGTTCGTTGTTACATGTTCTGCTAACTGCTGTGCCATTACCAAATTACACTCAGGTGTAGGATTGTGAACTGAATATATAACATGTCTTTACAGGCGAGCGTTGGTTGTTACATGTTCTGCTGACTGCTGTGCCGTGCCATTACCAAATTAAACCCAGGTGTATGATTGTGAACTGAATGTATAACATGTCTTTACAGGCGAGCGTTGGTTGTTACATGTTCTGCTTACTGCTGTGGTATTACCAAATTACACTCAGGTGTATGATTGTGAATTGAATGTATAACATGTATTTACAGGCGAGCGTTGGTTGTTACATGTTCTGCTTACTGCTGTGGCATTACCAAATTACACCCAGGTGTATGATTGTGAACTGAATGTATAACATGTATTTACAGGCGAGCGTTGGTTGTTAGATGTTCTGCTAACTGCTGTGGCATTACCAAATTACACTCAGGTGTAGGATTGTGAACTGAATGTATAACATGTCTTTACAGGCGAGCTTTGGGCTTTGTTACATTTTGTGTGGAAATACACATTACGCAATATATAACTTGGGGATTTAAAAACAACAACCTCAATTGACTGCATTATTTACATGAAATGTACACGTATTTTGAGAATAAAAAAGTAATTATACAAATATATGTAGTTCCATCTGTCAACTTTATGTTCATTCTTAAAGGTACATTTATTTGTTTATACGAATTAAATGTGTCACCTGAGAAAATAACATTTTCCACAAATTATAAAATATAATCATTGCACATCAAAAAATAAATACAGAGAATAAATAGTAATGTCCGTTAACATTTTAAGGATACACGGCTATCGCCCCTGATATCAGTGTGGTAATTTACGTCTGATATAAAATGTATGATAATGCCAATCAGTACGGGGTCAGTAATGGTGAATGGATGTTTATTTTGGCAGAAAATGTCTCAGATGCTGTTTCTGATATAAAGAACATTTTGTGCCTACTGAGTGGGTATGTACCTTTAATATGATTACATTTATCTTCGCTCATTATTTTCTATCCTGATATGGTTTGAAGCAAACTCAACTATGTGTATTGCAATTTTGTCAACCTCTCTTCAAGTAATGCTACTCTGTTATCCTATTATCTTTAATATATGGCTGTCACTGGAGAAACGGGGCTTGTGGGTTTGCGACCAGTGTTGATCCAGATCAGTCTGTGCATCCGCACAGTCTAATCAGGATCTGCACTGTTCGCCATTCCATCAATGAAGCACCCGCTATGCGTCTAGTAAGTAAGATGAATCGTTAATATAGGAAACAAACTAGACCAAAAACTTGAACCAAACGACGACGCCGGTCTGTTTGCCATTCCATCAATAACACCCGCCACCTGTTTGTACTAACAAATATACAGGCCGTTATCAGGTTACATGAGGGGGCGCTATTTGATCAAGAGCTACACTGGTCACAAATCCCATAAGCCATTGTGTCACTGTACACATGATGTAGAAGAAGCTGAGAACTTCTTTTTTAAATGCGCAGTATTCCATCAGCAAACCCAGCAATTGTTTACCGAAACCGATTCCTATTAAGGAATAAAACCATATGCTGGTGCGTTTACTGTATGTGTAGTTTGAATACATTTTGTCTGTTCAAAATGCTTTAACAGTCTAAATGTTGTTCTTACTGCAGTAAACGCAACAGCTCATGGTTTTATTACTTATGTTTACATTGCGTGTTTTGAAAGTTTCAAAAATGAGACATGCAATGTGATTTTGTACCCTCAGACATCTACATAATTTCATGTACTATATTTTCCCTAAATGGCTTCAAAAGTTGATAAAATTGTCAGAGTATATGCAAAATTATATTCCGCATGTACTCTGAAAATTTCGTCTACCATTGACTTTATTTATGAAACATATTGTAAATTTTGTAAACGTATTTAATGAACTTACATAGATGTCCGAAGGTAAATCATATGGAGTGTCTCAAATACAAATATCCTTATGTATACACAATGGGAAGTTTGACAGCACTGATTGATAATATCGTGTATTTGACAGGCATTGGTTTCGGCCTCGTCTACCTGCCGTCCATCGTCTGTGTGAGCCAGTATTTCGACAAACACCGGGCCCTCGCCACGGGACTTGGCGTCTGTGGCAGCGGCATCGGCACCTTCATCTTCAGCCCCTTGACCAAGTACCTCATCGACACGTACACGTGGAAAGGCGCCATCTTGATTCAAGGCGGCCTCGTTCTAAATTGTATAGCATGTGGCGCCGTCTACCGACCGCTGGCTAATAGCAAACAACAACGAAACGAAATTACCCCACAGGAGAAATCCGTACAAAAAACTAGCGATGAGTTAATTAATAAAAGCACTGAAATGAACATGAATGTTTGTACAATTAGTCGAAAAATGAGCTTACCAAACAATATTACGTTTCATCAGGACACGGCTGAGAAAAAGGCATATCCGTCCGTTTCCCGGTCGCGATTTGCGGTGAGACGAGAATCACGCCTTCCAAATATCGCCGACTTTATCAAAAAAGACGAACCCCCTGCCGTTCTTAATGTTGGCAAGATTTATAGAAAAATGAGCATGCCAATCAACATTAGATCTGCCATCCACCAGGATACGATCGGGAGAGAAGCGTATCCGACTATATCCCTGGCGCGGTTTGCGGCGAGACGGGAATCACACGTGCCCGACCTCGCTGGCTTCGCCAAACACGACAAACACCCCGCCGTGCTCAGTGAAATTTGGATCAGCCTCAAGGAAGCATTCAAGTTGTATAGAAACACTGCATTCTGCATGTTTGTTGTCTCCATATTTTTCTACGATCTGGGATATTATGTCACTTACGTCTACCTGCCAGATAAAGCAAAGGAGTCAGGTAAGAATAGAAGGCCATTCATGGGTTCATTAACCCCTAAGTGACTACAATGGATTTTAATTATCCTACCAATCTAATCGTCACAAAGTAATTTTTAGACTAGTCCATTTATGAAAAAAAGGTTGTTTTTTGGGGGTTTAACAAATATGAAAATTACTATCAAAACGTGAAGATCCTGATGAGGCGGCTTGTTCAAGCCGGCTGATCTGGATATGCACTGTTTGCATAAACCGCTATAGTGGGCTTTCGAGTTCAAAGGTTTAAGTTCACATCGAAATATTTGAAACACCAATGTTTAGAGTGTATGATACAGATGATGGACGACCATCATTCTTTATAGGTTATTTGTTGTTTCGTATATGGATCTATGCACGAGTTCTATATAAGCGGATATGAGACTTGTCATGTGCTTGTGTACTTGTATGTAAGAACATGAGCGATTGTTCATGAAATAAATTTACAAAAACTGTGATATGTTCGGTAAATTATGTCAAACGTTGACGAAAGTTTCATTGCAAATGTGGAACATAATTCCGCATTTGTTATGAAATTTTCGTCAGCTTCCGATATCATTTGCGAAAAATATCATAAAACTTTGTCAATAATTTTCATATGAGACATCGCATATGTTCTTAGGTACAAAATCACATGACGATTTTTTATCTTCGGACATCTACGTAATTTCATGAAATACGTTTACAAAATTTACAATATTCTTCATAAATAAAGTCAAAAGTTCATAAAGTTTTCAGAGAACATGCGGAATTTTGCATGTACTCTGAAAATTTTGTCAACTTTTGACGCCATTTACTGAAAATATTGTAACTGTTGTAAACGTATTTAATGAAATTACGCAGATGTCCGAAGGTACAAAATTACATGGCGTGTCTAATATATTCCTCCCACTGCAGGAATCACCGACTACCGGGCGGCATGGCTGGTGGCGACCGTGGGCATCACCAGCACAGTGGGCCGGGTGGTATTCGGCTACATCTCCGACTGGCCGTGTATCAACAGGACCTACTTGTACGGCACGGCGCTCGTTATCTGCGGAGTCAGCACGTGTCTCACTCCACTAGCCGTAACGTTTGTAACGCTCTTGCTGTATTCCATTGTGTTCGGCTTGTTTAGTGGTAAGTTGCATATTCTGCATGTACTCTGAAAATTATGTCAACCTTTGACTTTATTTATGAAAAATTATTGTAAATTTTGTAAACATATTTAATGATATTACGCAGATGTCCGAAGGTACAAAATCACATGGCGTGTATCATATGTGGATGTGATTGGAGAACTGAGTCGTATGGGATTTGCGAACAGTATAGATCGAGATCAGCCTGTCCATCAGCACATTCGGATCAGGATCTGCACTGTCCGCCATTCCATCAATGCAAATCCCGTTATCCGTCCAACAAGCAATATAGATCGCTATCAGGCTACAGTCGTGTCCTATTTGATCAGGATCTACACTGATCACAAATCCCATAAGCCCCATTTCTCCAGGCACAGCCACGTGTATGTATTGTAGGTGTAACCATTTCACTGGTGGCCGTGATTACTACTGACCTCGTGGGTATAGAGCGGCTGGCGGACGGCTTCGGATTGGTCAATCTGTTTGGGGGCGTGGCCGTGCTAATGGGTCCACCGATCGCAGGTACCCCCCCCCCCACACACACACCCCGCCTGCGCTGATCCATAGCCACTTAATGTCTGTTTCAAGAAGCCTGACGAATGAGTAAAACAAGTTGGTAATTGATTCCGAAGCCTGACAAGATAGCTTTAGTCTAATGGTTAAATGAAATCAACTGTCGCATTAAAATAAATATTATACCCAATTTCACGAAATAAAAAAAGGATCATTCTTAAATTTTGCTTTAGTTTAATATTATCGAAAACTATATTGTTTTTCCATTCATTTGTTTATATGGCTGTACACTTTGGGCAGCTTTCGTGAAACAGACAGTAGTGGTATGAACGATAAAAGCCTCCTTAAGGTCCCGTTCTTTTCATGAGCATCCTTTAATTCAAAGATAAGTGCTTCGTAAATCTGAATATATGTATAACATATATGTGAACACTGTCTCGGTCATCTTTGTGTGTTCCAGCCGTCAGCCAGTTTCAGCTCTTCTGGCAAAGAACTGACAATGCGAAGTAGAACATATGATATAATTCAGCTAATCATGCATAGAAAAGTCAGGACAACGTGGTACATATATTCCATCTCATTTACGAATCAATTATCTTTGAATCATGGGATGATCAGGTGCAGAACAGGTTCTGAAATCATACCCAATTTTACTCCGATATTAAAGGTACATGCACACTCAGAAGGCACAAATGTGCTTTTTATCAGAGACATCATCTGAGGCATTTACTGGCAAAATAAACATTTATTCACCATTACCCCACGTATTGATTGGCATTATTATACATTTTATATCTGACGTAAATTCCACCCTGATATCTTACTGAGTGGGCATGTACCTTTAAATATCTACATTCGCGATCTGTTCAATGGAATGGTACTAGGGTACATGTACATTGTGCCCGGCTCTCCAATTCAGTATTTGTAAGGCGTACGAAGTCATTCGTGCACGTTGCAAATATTGACTTAGCGAGATGGACCCAAGGTAAATAATCCATCTTCGTTGGTTGGCAAGTGTAGATATGTAATATCGGAGTAAAATTGGTATATATTTAGATGCTTGTATCGGTCATATCACAAAGTGCCATATATTTCAATTTATTTTTATTTCAAAGAATGCAGCTTGATTGGCTGAACCTGAGCCGTGTCACAGCCCAGGTTTAGTCATTAAAACTTCCTGATTGCGAGTTGAGACTGCCTGCCAATTGATGTTCAGAAACGTTGACATCTGGGCAAAAATATCGCAGGTGCTTATGTATATCGAAACGCCGGTTCGTATTTTACAGTAGAGCCTCTCTAAACCGGACACCGTGGGGATTCCCTAGGGTGTCCGGTTTAAAGGGGTTGCACTGGAATGTAGATGTACATGTCGCTACACGTATACTCGAATTTTATCGTTTCGTCTTGTAATCACGAACAGACGTGCTAATTCTAAATACATTAAACTCACTAAGGCATTCATGAAGTCCTTTGTATATAGGTTTTACTGTACTTTGGAAACGTCATTAACCCTTTCAACACCACATGCCTGTATAGTGGTATTGGCAAAAGTGTAGATCCAGATGAGCCGGCTCGTGACGAGCCGTCTCATCAGGATCTGCACTTTTTTGCAAGTAATTTTCATATTTTTGAGAGCAAAAGCACCCGCTTTTCATAAATGGACTAGTCTGAAAATCATTTTGTGACGATTGGATTGGTTGCAGAATTAACATATCAAAATCCATTCCAGTTACTTAGGGGTAACAGGGTCAAAGCTGTGTGCACGGTTGTGGTATATGTAATCATATATAATTAGAAAACAAATGATTGTACAATTGAACCTCTCTAAACCGAACACCAAGAAAATACCTGTGTTCTTATTGTTGATACGTTGGTCATTTATCTCAGGTGATAATGTCTGTTCCTGATCGCATAGCACACAACTATGGCCAATAATGATCAAACGCCTGATTTTACAGTAAACCTCTCTACCAGGGTGTCCGGTTTAGAGAGGTTCACTGTATCCAATCACTATATACATTATATATAGACACCGGTATGATCTATCATCACTGTATGAAACGTAAAACTAGCAACACGCGACATATTCCCCTAATATGCAATAGCTCGTTGGGGATTTAACTGTTGGCGTCAAAACCACGACCTTAGGGAACAAATGAAATAAATCACTTTCAATTTCAACATATTCTTTTTAAAACGGCTAATTATAGCTCATGGACGTGTCGTCTATTAATGGGTCATGGGTTAGATTTTACGGAGTCCCGCAGGGGACGTAGAATTCGTTCCCACGAAATAACAATTCGTTCCCACGAAATAACAATTCGTTCCAACGAAATATCAATTCGTTCCCTTAATTTAACAATTAGTTTCCACGAAATAACAATTCGTTCCCTCAATTTAACAATTCAGAAATAACAATTCGTTCCCTCAATTTAACAATACGTTCCCACGAATTAACAATTCGTTCCCTCGAATTGTGTTGACGCACAGGCGCGCGCGCAACACCTTTGATATACTTAGAAGTTGTTGGATGAAATTTTTCAATGGAGGGAACGAATTTTTATTTCGTGGGAACGAATTGTTAAATTGAGGGAATAAATTGTTATTTCGTGAGAACGAATCGTTAAATTGAGGGAACGTATTGGTATTTCGTGGGAACGAATTGTGTAGCGGTCTAAGGGTTAAATTAAATCAACTGACGATCATAATATACTATTATACGTGTACTGCGTGTTATTCATTTTATCAAAATTACATTTCCAGGCTGGATGTTTGACGCAACCGGAAGTTATAACGTATCGTTTGTGGTATCTGGTGTTGCCATAACAATCAGTGGACTTCTCGTGTACTTCGTCCCATGCATTCCGTTGAAGAAACATGGAACTGACAGTATAAATGTACTGAATGGGAAGGAATAAAATATAAATTATTGTGTCCCTGAGTGTGAAATAGAGAGCTATATCTCAAATGAGACCGAAGAGCCAGCAAAACATAAATGTTACATCATATATGAGACACGCCATGTGATTTTGTGCATATGTGTGATTTTTTTATGAAATTTCTTTACAAAATCTGTCATTATTTTCTGTCAATGACGTCGAATGATGACACAATTTTCATGTCAAATGCGTAAACAAATTTTGTGTCAACTTCCGACATCATTTACGGAAAACATCGTCAATTTTGTAAATAGTTTTCATGAGATATAATATGGCACAGGTACAAACTCACATGGTGTGCTTAATATTTTTCATAAATGGCGTCAAAAGTTGACAACATGTTCAGAGTATAATTCTGCATGTACTCTGAAAATGTTGTTAACTTTGGACGACATTTAAGGAAAATAATGTAAATTTTGTAAAAGTATTTCATGGAATTACGCAGATGTCCGAAGGTACAAAATGACATGGTGTGTCTCACATGTGGCTGTGACTGGATATATAGGGCTTATGTGACTTTTAACCAGCGTAGCTCCTGATCAAAAAGCACACTTTTGTAGCCTGGTACTGATTTTGTATTGCTTGTTAGAAGCAGGACGGGTTTTTCTTTGATGCAATTTCGAAAAGTGTATATCCTGATCAGGCTGTGCGGATGCACAGGCTGATCTGGATATCCACTGGTTGCAATTCACAAGTAACAGTCACATATCATAGAAACCCGTGGATATGTTAGAATGGTGGTTCCAGAATGTGATCCCGGCGAGAAATCAACACTACACGATATAAATGGCACAAAGCTACGGAGCCCCGCAGGGGACGTAGAATTCTTTTTTTATTAATTCGTTCCCACGAAATAACAATTCGTTCCCTCAATTTAACAATTCGTTCGCTCGGTATAACAATTCGTTGCCACGAATTAACAATTCGTTCCCTCAATTTAACAATTCGTTCCCATGAAATAACAATTCGTTCTCACGGGAACAAATTGTTAATTCGTGGGAACGAGTTGTTATATCATGGGAACGGATTGTTATTTCGTGGGAACGAATTGTTAATTTAAGGGAACGAATTGTTAAATTGAGGGAACGACTTGTCATTTCGTGGAAACGAATTGTTAATTCGAGGGTACGAATTGTTATATCGTGGAAACGAATTGTTACATCGAGGGAAAGAATTGTTAAATTGAGGGAACGAATTGTTATTTCATGGGAACGAATGAGTAAAAAAAATCCATGTCCCCCGCGGAACTCCTCACACAGCAACATAAGACGTACAAGTATGCCCGATAAGACCCAACCCCACACAAGGAACCGCACCAAAAAAGGGAGAAGAAACACATGATTTTAGATGAACATATTAAACACACTGAAATATGCGAAAGGAAACATGACAGCAAGGATACCTCCTTGGAACGGCCAGTAACCAATTCGTCTACTGGTGGCGGTTGAGCCGGGTTAGTGGCGCGACGAAAACCTGCTATTTATCTCACTATTGACCTCATATGTGGCTGTGACTGGAGAAATGGGGATTATGGGTTTTGTGACCAGCGTGCATCCGCGCAGGCTGATCAGTATATGCACTGTTTCCATTCTATCAATGAAACACCCGCCATGCGTCTAGTAAGCACGATAAATGGAGTCAAAAACTTGAACCGAACGCCAACGGTAACGCCGATGGCGGGGAGACGACATACGCTGTCAATATTCTCCGAATAGTCGAGCTCCTCTATACTTATATATTATAGATTTTTACGAGCGCTAGCGAACAATTATACAATCAACATCCACATTTGATGTATTTCATGGTTTATGCAAATGAGCATATGTCGGTCGCAATACATATTTAAAAAATAGTTCTAACAACTTAGCTGGATCGCCTTTTCAGTGAAATCAATGTTTTAGTTTTTGTGTTTCTGTTCTCAGAATAGAAAATATATTTACCTTTTCGACTTTCCGAAAGTGATAACACGAAATAACACGCGATCCATATACAACTGTCTACGGACCAAACAAAATCGTAGTAAGCCAGTACACAACTGACGTGCGATTAGCTACGGGTTGTCCGGATTTGGACCCGTAAACTGCCCGGGAGCTTCATGTGACCACGACATTTGCATGGAACATACGATTTCCGGCCTGGTATATACGCCCCCTCCGCAAGAATCGGAACGTGCACTCACGGGCCTCCCTGGGCCGCACAAGGAGCACGCATGGGTCCCGCACTGTTCCGCAAGACTGATCACACGGTAACATGGGCCCGTACGGTGACCGTACGTGTGCCCTTTGCGGACCCCATACGGTACAAGTACGAGTTATTGCGATCCTGTGGCCAATACATGCGAGTAAGCCCGTAGACATCCGGTATGCATGTGACCACAACATCGCACAAGGCTGATTGCGTACAAACTTTCCACGGGTCACAGGCCCGTACGGCTCGCCAAGCCTTACTGACCCAGGACCAGCCGTATATCTGATGTGACCTAGGCTTAGGGTATGTACGAATTTACCACTGCGTTAACATACTGTACACTAGATTGGTGGTTCAAATCGTCATATAGCTTTTCAGGTTTCCTCAGTTCATCCATGATTACTGGTAAAACGTGGTTTTCAATTAACTCCGTGTTGGATGGCAACTTACTGGAGCTTTCTTATTTAGGTTTTTCAGCCAAGAAACTTTCTTATTTCTCCAAACTTTTATGAAACGAAGACCGTTCGTCTGGTGATAGTTTACCCATCGCCCAAGAAATATTATCCTCTGGATATGCAGAGAGTTTCTTGAGAGAAGTAGTATATCGGTGTTAAAATGATACCGGCAAGATCTTGGTCCCCGTTTTTATATTGACAGGCGGACTACGGTAGGAAAATTGTGCGCTAGAGTTGCATATATATATTATCACAAACCATATTCTAGCAGTCGGACACTCAAATATTCTTGTGAACACATTGGATCGCAAGCAATCACTGGGAATTGGTGAGTACATATGTTTTTAGTTACTTTCTAATGCTGCCATTTAAGTCTGAATCCTGCCAAGACCGGCAATTCTCCGCATTGTTTTCGTATCCTCGATAATACTGCACTATTTCATTTACCTGAGTTATTTGGACCCATTTCGACCAAATGCTTGGTCAATAAAAGCCGTATGGCATGTATCCGCTGATGTAGATTATCTCCCTTAATCAAATCGAACTGAATCATTAATAATTCGTGTTTACGTGTAAATGCTAACGATTACAGGTTTGGCATATGGGAGCATTCCGTGAGTATTGTAATGGCATATTGTTCTCATGTGGTTTTTTTGCATGTAACTCCGACTAATTGCAGTAGCAGTTTATTCTATTTGTAAACGAAGGGCGAACACGATTGTAATGTTTACTAAAATTAGCTATGCATTTTATATTACAATTCAGTCCAATATCAATTCTGCGCCCTGTACAATACATGAAAAAAATAATAATTTTAACATGTCACAATTATAACGTGAATTTTCTGGACGACTTTCATTTACTCTAGAGTGGACACATGTAAACTCCTAACCCAGTCGTCTGTACATTCATTTTATTCAGTCCTGTACGTTCACAGTGTATTGTAAATATTGTAAATGCTATTGCGACCAGGATAGACCAGATCAGTCAGTTCTGCTCTAAATGCACTGATTTATATGTCAGTAAGCTGCAATAAAGACATGATGTGAAGTATAATTTATTTCAATCACTGATGATTTTGAATCAGCCTGTGGAATCCTACAGTCTGATTAGAGTCTAAAGTGTTTATCATTAGTAATGTAATAATGTGAGTTTGCACAGGAAAATACTTGGCACAGTTGCTCATTTATTAAGTTAAGTCTGATCATGGTAAGGCCAGTCGCAATTAAATGTTTGTTTACCAAATGGTAAATAACTGTGAATGACGTCTATATTCACATGTACGGCTGTGAAGATATATATCGTTGGGTACACTATATATAGTGGCTGTTCATTAATGTGTTATATCGCATTCTCCGACTTATAAATTCCATCAGCCCCCTTCTTCCAATTAGTGAAAATATCTTTGTGTACATTGCAATATATCATGTTTCATCATTGTAATATATGATGATGTTTAGTATTGCCATGTAATCATAATATTGATTTCATGTGCACTACTGTTACTATTATTAAGACTATAACACGTTACATTCTGGTAACAACACGTTGGTGTTTTGTAGTCCCAGCCATTAAGCCAGCCAGGCAGTCAGCCAGCCAGTCAGCAACCAGCGACGGCACGTCCATCTGGTGTATACGCGTAGAAACAGTACGCAACACCTATTTATTATGGAGTCCACCACACGACACCGTGTACCAGTGGGGACTCTGCTCCGCGTGGACCAAGGGCGTATGGAGTGGGGCATCATTCCGATGACGTCATTCCGCCCAAGGACGAGATGAATCTCGAAGGACGTTCACCCATGTGATATTGGCCCCATCCGCCCAAGTAGTCTGTATATTCTAGTTCCAAGTAACTTTACGATGTCATAAGAACGTCACTGTCATCATGGCGGAAACCGGAGTCGATTAACGGAAAGAAAAATGGGATATTGAACCTGATGCATAATGTTGAACTATACCTACATGTTCCAGAATCGTGACGGTGCCTTGGTTGTGCGATTGTATCTGGGGGCTTCATCCAGGGGACGTTGTCCGTACTGACATTACCATCCATTGTTTGTGCATTTCATTACATGTAAATACATTATCATTGTAAATATATACCTTGTTGTCTCTGTCCACAACGTGCTTGGTGTTCCATCCCATCAGTAAACTATCTCGGTGTCACCCTGGCGTAACAACCTACCCAATTTATTCCCACATTAAAAAATTCGCCGGATCTTCTCAATTATGTCATAGCTTCTATTTTCCTTGAAGAATTACTATGGACAAATGTCACACGATCATGCTGTCTCAATATGACCTTCACCTTTTGACCATCACAATTGTGCTTATGACTACTTATCACTTTTGGTTTATTAATTTTTCCACAGTTTCTCCAATCTGCCACCGGAGGTATTCGTGTGCCGACATGCCACATTTTCTTTTTTGCTAGGCCTTAAAAAAGGTACTTTGGTTCTCAAACACGAGGTTTGCTGAATGTGACGCTGGAGGGCGCACTTTTTAAATCTATTTTTTTGTTTGAGATGTTCGATTCTGGTTGTTTTCAAGTGGCCAGATGCATACATGTATATGTTCTATAACGTTACAATAACCTCTTTAGTCTTGACAAATCACCGGATATTCGTCAAACACGATTGGATTCAACATGTGTGCATGTTAGTGTTTTTATTGATCATTTTGACGATTTTATTTCTCCATGACAATAAAATGCTCGAGGGATTTTCCTGCAGCGCCGATATCTGAGAATCAAAGTACTTTTTTTATGGCCTTATCGATTTTTATAATTTGGTTGGAAACAAGTTACATACATTTCATAATGAGTACTGTTATGAAAACGTGCGCATAACTTTTGATCGGATTGTAATTTTCGGATGAGGTTTGCTGTATGTGGTTTGTATTGTCATTATTTATCTATCATAAAATATAGCTTGAGGTTGATGTCTTCCTTGTATTTACCTCCACTTTAATATAATATATGGCGATACTGCTTCCATTTTTTGCTCGCCTTCTAGGTAAATGTCTTTATGCTGTACCCCCTGTAGTGTCCGTCTTCAAAGTTCAAATGATAAGTTTTGAGGTTTTGGTCCGTTTCTATTTATCTATCTGTGACATACTCTACAGCAATACAATCTTTCACGCTTCCTTCTCCTCTGACAACTCTCTTTTTTTTATTCTGTCTGACAAGACCTGGCGTATTTCCGTTATAATCCATGTTCATCGTGATCAGCTGCCGCACTAGTGCTGAATGATCAACAGTCAACCGAAATGTAATCTGGATATTGGTGTGTCGAATGGCGATCAGTGCAAACCCTGATCAGACTGCGGATGCTATGGTTGTGTCGGAAACTTGTTCGATTTTGTTTGCTTCGGAATATATTCCGCGGAATCCTTGGACCAATATTCCGAATCGGAATTTATTCGAAAAATTGTCTAATTGTGCTTGCTTCGGAATATAATCGGAATAAAGTCAGCGAGTGAACTGAAAGCAAGTTATTAATAGCAACGACAATGCTCAACATTTTGTGTAAAATAGTTGGCATGCCCAACTTTACTTTTGAAGAGTACAAATTGCTGTTATTGAGACGACCCCCGTATCGTGTACCACGCAGTCGCAATGCGACGTCGAAGGCCATTTATTTTTCATATTTTGGTTTACGGGCGATTTTCCAAAAAATACCCTCGGTGTGAGCGAAACAAAATTCATGAAAACATTTTGCCGTTCATGCAGCATACACGTATGTAGGCCTACGCCCAGTCATAATTTTGAAAAGATTTCACATAATATTATGTCAAGGAATTTCTGAGTATGCAAATTCACAAGTGGCTACTTGTCTCCCGCCAGTCAGTACTTTCAGTACTTTGATTATGTTCGGAATTCCGAAGATTGTTCTGCGGAATCCTTTGACCAATACTCTGGATCGGAATTTCTTCGGAAAATTGTCCGATTTCCGCATATCTTTTTCTGAATTTCTTGAGATGGGCAAGGTACCTTCGTTGGGCGCAATATTTGTTACGGGATCTCCCTGTGTCAGACGAAGGCGGCTATCTCAATAGTGTGTTGGGTCAGTTTAACGTGGGTAGACAGTAGGACGAAGATTTACCTCTATGACATCTCACCAGCAATATCTTCATCCCCACAGTGAGTTACGAACCATCACATATTCACCTATGTGGTACACAATGTCAGGGTATTACATATATCTAGACCCCGGCCCACTCGGGAAGCCGCAAGCGCCTGTGACAGAGCCTGTATCCGCGTGGTGGGTGTGCCGGCATAAACTAGGGTTTTTAGTACCATCTCTGCGCATCAAAGAATAGTGTTACCAATATGACTAAACATATATACTCTATATATTTCCGCATGATAGACCTCCAGAAGTAGTAGCTTAAGCCTAGTAATTTGCATAAACAAGATGGCCGCCAATGAAAAAGTACGCTACTTCATGTAGTGGCATATCGTGTTGTGGAAGCAGTTTTAATACCACAAATACTTATAAACTTCAGGCATGTAATACTTCATAGACGTCTAAATGTTTATCAATCCATTTTATTATGAATATGATATACGGAAACCAACATGGCCGCCATTTTACACGAATTATATGAATTGTGTAAAGAAACAGGCACGCACGAGCAATTAAATGTTGACACCACACACATATATAAAACTAACATAGCCGCAATGTGTGTAGCATATTGGTATTGATAATAATACACAACAAAAACATAACATTTGTGGTATTAAGGTGTAATATATTACATACACAATATGGCCGACCTTTTGAAATGTATATCCAGTTTCTGGGATATTTATATGCAACGTCGTTGTTTCAGCAGCCACATCATTGTTAATGCAAACGCAATTCGGATATGTGATAAATGACATGTTATACAATGCTTATAAACAACTTTCACGATAAAAAGAGAAGTGTGTAAATCCAAAATGGCCGCCATTTTATACTAATTTCGTAAATTATACTTATAATTTTGATATCAATGTCGGTACCACATAGCCGTTCAAACTGCAAAGACCATACACATTGTATACACATTCGTTGATCTACTGTAAAATTGGAACACCAATTTCTGTAATTCAGTTCAAGTATTACACATACCATATCAGACAAGAGCAAACCGATCAGCTTCAACGATTAAACCATTGGCATGCCTAAAGAAGTTTCTCTATACCCGTTTGAGGCAAAATATGATTTGCATACTTTCAAAATGGCCGCCATATCGTACAATATGTGTAGATGTTTTATTATGACTAGAAGCTGCAATACATACCTGTTTTTACATTTACAATATAGTGTACTTTGTGCTTATCATGCGATTTTGGGACTGTACAGATGTTTTTTTTATTAAAAGTGTAATATCCTCTACCAACGCTCATTAGTAATAATATATCTATCTTAAGATTGGAACATATTGTATCATGTGTTATTCCATTTTGTATTTTGACTCATGCATTACCAAGCACGGCATATTGTTCAAGAAGAAACGTTGATATGAGTAACAAACTGTACACAATTCATATGACAAAATCAATTTAAGCGAAATTATGTAATATAGCCAATGTATATAATATAACATACATCATGCATGCACTTTCAGCGACAATTTCATCTATACGCGAAATTACCGCCGACTAAGACTAAACGAAAGTTGGAAGTGTCGACATTAAGCTACTGTTGTACATTGTTCTATTAATAGCACTTTGTGTACGTAAACATGTAATATAGATGACCATCTATGCAACCAACATTTGATATGAACATCACGAGTATATGAGGCTGAAATACCTGTTTGAACATGTAGCGAATATTAGATATCACTTCATTCATTTAATACTTTGTCCTTTCTCATTGCTTACTTTATATTGATTACTGACCTCAGGGAAACATGATGGCAAAGCAATCAAGATGGGTAACATGTGTGTTTTGATCAGTAACATTACAAACAATGTCAAGATACCCACGACTGTCGCCGAACACGTCTATCACAACAAAGTATACCAAGCTGTTCATGCTCTATTTCTAGCTGATTGCCTGAGTGTGTATTTGTGGGACTTTGTACCGCTAATCATGGAATCCATTTGAGTGCCCATTCAATACATTTAATAATATAACAATGTTACATATTGCAAGTAAACCAATATAACATAAATCAATACTCCAACTGCTGGTCGTGAAATGCATATTTGTGCCACGTTGAAAGCCCCGCCGCTATGTGCGTGTTATGTGTTTAACCTGATGTATTGCGTTTCTTCTATACATATGTTCATGTGTCTCCTTTTGGGTACCTTGTTATATAATGTCACATGAGTTGTTTGTCATATCTGAAAAGATAACAAATATAACTATGAATACCTGTATGAACTTGGATCAAGAAACATGAAGACTTATAGAAACATTCAATAATGATGCTGGATAAACCACTATGTTGACGTATATGTTTCGACTAATTTCTCGTGACACATTATGGTGGATGCTGACGTGTTGTAGATATAATGTATCACCATGCTTTGGTTTTCCACACACAGATTGTCATACAGTGCACCTCTTTTCTGTTATTACCAATGTACGGTGGTCTATTATATGTGGTCTCATTTCGGTATATTGTCAATATTCTAAATACAACAAGCAATACAGCAGCTCACTTTGGACAGACAGAAGGCAGAAGTATTATATTTTCATCTCTAGATTCGATGCCCCAACCATCAGCAAGTACTGACAGTGCGCATTAATACTACTAGATCAAAAACAAAACTATGTTATTATAATATAATATCCGCCCAGTATGTGCAGCATGCCAAGGGGTAAAACAATCTCCTTTTCGTTTCTTTGTTTATTTTCATACTTCCGCCGATACCATAAACATGATAAATTGTCATATTTCGTGAATGTGTTGCATTTTCTGTCAACCATGACATACTGTTTGCGTATTTACGATACATACTTTCATTCTATAGCTTCCTCAAGGCCAATAGTCAAAATCAAATGACGTTTGCGCTAAAGCTTATGGCAAAATTTGCGTTAATATACTATCCGTCAATCCAATTGGCGGCCGGGGTTATCCATTGATGTCAAAATATTAGTCAGTTTATTAGTACCTTGCCATAAATATACAACGCATGCACCAAGTTGATGTCTACTATATTCATATTACGACCGCATAATTACAATTAGTACTTAATTTAATTATTGATAATTAGTATAGAGTGTTAACACTATTACATAAACACTTTAAATAACCGGACCATTGTGCATGCATATATGGCAGATACTGATTCCAAGAAATTTGTATTAAATATTATTTTCGGCAAAATATTAATATCCAAATGTGTGGGTCGGTCTCCATATACGCACCATTAGTCTACACATATCTACGTACATAACTTACGTGTGTGATAACACAACGGCTGTACAAATATTTTAAATAATAAACAATGCAATACGTAGGTAGCAACCGTGTTTTGTGCAGACATATATTACAAATACAAACAGCAGATGTGTCCAACAGATCAACTCGATTAACAAATGTTGTATTAAACATCTGACCTTTCTGTGTGTATAATTATTGACTAATATTTTTACTCTTTTTTTTAAGATGGGCGGACAGTAATGTAATATATATACAACTAATACTTTCAACGTATATGATTAAACAGCATTGCAACGTTTAATTTCGGACTGGAACATGATATACTCATTCATAGTCGGGGTCTAACAATTAACAGTTAATAGTCGACCCAGATATAGTGAGTTTGCCAATTTATGTACATGTACATACTTGACAAAATGCTTGTAAAATGGCGGCCATCTTTGATTTATACAAATTCTAATTATATTCCTTTAACATATGAGAAGTAAATCTTTTGCAATGTGTCAACTTGTATGTGTCTGGTATTACTGGTATAAAATTATGCTATTTCTGCTAGCAGATTAACACTCGCCGCCACCATTTTTCACATATATTTGAACGTTAATTATCTTCTGACATATGCCATTGTTAGCACGATTGTGTCTAATCATCTTGTGAGCCCGTCTATGTTGCTTGGTACCGAAGCTGATCATGAATGGCAGTGTGTGCCAACTGATCCGCATACTCAACACAATTCGTATACAATGGCGGCCATCTTGTATGTATTGAATATGTAGATACACATGTAATTTTCGGGATACATATATCTGAACGACTGCTGGCCGTATTACTTCAGAACTAGCGCTTGGTACCCACATTGATAGCACGTCTTTGTCAATTTATTTACATAATTTAGGAAATTCCTGTAAAATGGCGGTCATCTTGGATTGTCACAAGCTCGGTTCAAGCTTATATCGATTGCTATATATTAGATAATGTATTAGCTATTAAATAAATTAAGATGCGCCAATATGACCCTTCTAATATTGGTTCCACGATGTAATATATATATCCTACGGTAGCCGATGCTTTTTTCACTGGTGGCCATCTTGTTTATGCAAATTAGTGATACTACTTTTAAAAGTCTATCATGCGGAAATATATACAATGTGTGTGTCTAAACACATTGGCACTATAAATCACTGGTGCGTTGGGATGGTACCGAAAACCCTAACGCGCGCAGGGCCTACAATCCTCATTGATACGAGCTGTGTCACAGGCGCTCGGCTTGGTGATAGGATGGTATACTATTATGATTTACACATGTGTAATAGAAACAAAAACAAATATTCTTATGACTGGAGTATACATTTATAAACTCTGGTTGTGAATACATATTTTGTTTGTTTCTAGTGTGTACATGTAACTGTGACAGTTGGAATTTGCGGGGGAATAAATACATTATCACACTACATGAGTGTGTGCTTGCTATTTGTTTTCGGAATCCCACCCACGCACTAACCATTATACATTGCCAGTTGACCTTTGCAACATCCCAGGCTCGTACGCAGGGGGGGGGGGGGTGGGGGGGGGGGGCGGCACCCTCCTAAATTCGCCGAGGTCCGCTATTTTTCAAACAGTAATCTCAACAAATCTTGAAATGCATTAATATACAGGTAATTTGCATGAAAATGTCACAATTTACCACGGTTGAAATCCTATGCAAAATGACATAAAATGCAGGAGAGTGCATTTCAGGCCATCTAGGTTTAAAATATTTCAGGGGTGCGTCAGGGGCGAGCCCCATGTAGTGGCGCGAGTACGCTAGGGGGGTACCCCCTAGCGTACACGCGCCACTACATGGGGCTCGCCCCTGACGCACCCCCCTGACGCACCCCCCAATAGTACCCCCCATACATAAACCTCCGTAATGTCCGCCTGGTGGTCTTCTCGGGCTTTGTCAATACCCGTTCGGACCCCCTCAATCCCCAACCGAGCCTCCTTTCGAAATTCGGTTATTTTTTCGTCTAGTTCAGTAAGTGACGCTTCTCTGTTGAGAGAGTCCTCTGAGCGCAACGCCCCCATAAGCCTCCGCAATGGCCTCCTTGTGGTCTTCTCGGATCCCCTAAACCCCCGACCTGGTCTCTTTCAGAAATTCGGCTATTTTCCCGTCTAGTTCAGTAAGTGTCGCTTCTTTGCTGAGAGAGTCCTCTAAGCGCAACGCATCATCAGCCTACGCAATAGCCTCCGAAAGGTTCACCTGGTGGTCTTCTCGGACTTTATCAATACCCGACCGGGTCTCTTTTCGAAATTTGGTTATTTTCCCGTCTAGTTCGGCAACCGCCGCTTCTCTGATGAGAGAGTCCTCTGAGCGCAACACCTCATAAGCCTCCGTAAGGTCCGCCTGGTGGTCTTCTCGGGCTTTCTCAATACCCGACGTGGCCTCTTTTCGAAATTTGGTTATTTTTTTGTCTAGTTCGGTAAGTGCCGCATCTCTGATGAGAGAGTCCTTTAAGCGCAACGTATCATAGCCCTCCGTAAGGGCCGCCCGGTGGTCTTCTCGGACTTTATCAATATCCGACCTTCTCTCTTTTTGAAATTTTGTTATTTTCCCGTCTAGTTCGGTAAGTGTCGCTTCACCGATGAGAGAGTCCTCTAAGCGCAACGCATCATAAGCCTCCGTAAGGTCCGCCTGGTGGTCTTCTCGGACTTTATCAATCCCCAACCGGGCCTCTTTTCGAAATTTGGTTATTTTTTCACCTAGTTCGTTTAGTTCCGTATGCGTTTCTTCACGACTTTGTGTATTCACAGCCAGGGCATATTCTCTAAGTTGTGATAGTAGACTCTTGTGAATCTCGTCCGTGGCCACCGATATAGTTCTATTGATCAAGGCCTTTGTTTTTTGGGTAGTTAAAAAGTCGCCCTCTGTCGGGATGAATCCCCCTTCTACCGGTTCCAAATTCTTTGAATTTATATTTGTCACCCAATCCCGATTGGATTTGGAAGAACTACCTGGTCCGTATATACTCATTTTCAATAATGTTGTTAATATATATTACGAACATGCGTTTAATTCTAATTAATTTTCTTAAAATTAATTAATTGGAAATTTCGAGAACGACCGAAATCGGGAAATCGTTTTTCAACTTTCTCGCTTGATCATCGAGAATAGAGACCGTAAATTCGTGAATGTGTCCCGTTTCCAAAACTTTCATCTCGGGGTGTGGGAAGTCTAAGGTCAGGGTCTCACCAAAGAAACAGTCGCTGGCAGGCACGGTTTTCAGTAATGTGCTGGGAGTGCCGTCTACCGTGTTGTACAATGTGTTCACCCGATCCAGGTGCACCCCGAGAGTTTTTGTGAAGGCAAAGTTTACTGGGGTCATCCCCGTGATCGACCCCACAACAAACCGTTCACCCTCGTCGTAAGGGGGTGAACGGTTTAATCTTAACATTGAGGCCAACCCCGGGGTGATATCTAATTTTTTATAAACGTACAATGTCGCAAGCCCCGTGGCTTTTTCGATTTCGAGAGCGGCTAAACCAGGAATCTTCGCCGCCATTAAAGCTTGGAGATCTCCGAAACCCCAAAGGCCAGGACGTAATGTGGCAGTTGAATGCAAAGGGTCGTCTAAATCTAAAGGATCTACGGCTCTGATTCTCTCGTGCATTTCAATGTTTTTCCATCCGACCGTGAACGTGATTGATCTGAGGCCTACCCGGCGTTTTCCGCAACAGTTATCGATTGACTTTTGAAGTTCACAACTCCCTTTTTGAACATTAGTGATAGTAGCAAACATAATAATATCTTTCAATGGATACCAAAGCATTTAGCTCTAATTCTAATGCAAAGTACGCGGTCGGAGGTAAATACACACAAAAAGACGTTGTTAACCGCCTTGTACACCCAACCGTAACGGTTAGACCGGACAGTGGCTTTGCCACCAATTTCCCTAACATCTTTGAACAATATAGGCTGCCCCAGATTACTACGATGGAGGCGGTAAACTGGTGGAAAGCAACACCGATGCAGTTTTGGCAGAACCAAATAATAAATTTCGCTGTATGGTGCGCAACAGCCGGGTGTGGAGTTTCACATAAAGACCATCTGACATCCAAGAATGTCATGCTCCGAAGTCTCTACAACTTAGATAAGGGTCTAGGGTTCACGCAGGCCGGGGTTACTCGCGTCAACGACTCCATTCGCACGTACGTCTGGGCCATCCTCGGCGCACAGAAGCAAACTCGCAGTTCTATACTGGGCATGGGAACGGCGTTTGATGCACAAAAACAATTCTTGGCACTTGTAGAGGACGCCATCTCAGCTAGGGTGGACCTGGAGAAGGCGATCCAGAATTATCAAGACGTTTTGCAGAATGCCAGCACTCCAGTAGACTATGTATTTGGAATAGGTCTTTATATGGCGCCGAGCAATATGATACTACGAGACGACCCGGTTGACGGTTACAATAATCAGATCGTAATCGCCACCGCCAATCAAAAAATCGGCCACAACGGTAACGTGAACACGGATATCATCAAGCGCACCCCCAACATGATCGGGTTCAACAGTGTTGTAAGTGGAACCGATTTCATAAAACGCCCAAAACACAAAATGGATACACCTCCCTCAACCAAATAGAACCCAGTACCCCCAATTCGTAAATTGGATGCACCATCGAGTTCCCCAAATCCAATCATCAACAATGTTGAAACACCAATCGAGATTGGAAGCACAACACACGAGGAGGAGAAATTAGGGCTCGTCGTCGCCCTCGTGGCGATCGGATTATTTACGCTTTGGTTTTAGGAACTCTCTGGCGAAGAATATTAGGAGACCGGCGATTGCCACGATTAAAGCCCAGGTATTTTTGGCTAGCCATCCGGCCGTTTTTGATAATATAGATAGCAAGTAAGAAACGATACTTCCGATCAGTCCAGGTAGTGCGGCAGCCACCTTTTCGGCTAATTTAGCCAGGAGACTGGCGAGGGCTTTTAGTTGTTTTTTTACCCACTCCTTGGCTCCGCCGGATGGCGCGGGTGGTGGTGTGGGTGCTGGCGCGGGTGGTGGCGCCGCACCACCAGTGAAAGCTAGAACTATGGTCGATATAGTCATGCTGATAGCAACGAGGATGCTTGCTATCGTGACACCCTGCTCTCTGAACAGAGTGCGAAGACACTCACCGAGTGTCGTCTCCTCGTGCAGGACCCTCGAGATTGTTTCGCGGATCCGACTTATTTGGGTGCGGAGAGCCTCGCGGTTAGTCGAGGCAGCCTCCAAACGAGCCGCTCTTTCATCCCGCAACGACCGCAGGCGTTCGGTGATCCGCTCGGTAGATTCTCTATCGCCACGGGTTTCCTCCAGTTTTCTTTCTTCTAGCGCGATATGTTCATCCAGCACCGTGAGTTTGGAGAGGTTATTGACCAGTTCGCCCGGACCGTTTGCAGAGTCTTATCGAGTCCCCGGAGTTCGCGAAGAGGTAACGGTGGGTCATCGTTAGACCCTTGTTCGAGGTTGAGTATTTCGTTTTCGCTGAACGTGGTCTCCACCGCGTTAATAACGTCGGTGGCCACTTGAGGGACCTCGCTGAGCTCGCTGAGCTCGATAGAAACTGTCGAGTCGGCCATCTTATCTTTTAGGTTGTTTACGGCCCTTACAGCTGCGGCCCTCAAAACAATCTTCTTATTCTTCTTCCAATCCGTGAATCCTAGTTCGTTCTGTACGATTTGGCCACCGCCCGTTTTCCTGCAATGGTGCCCAGCACTAAGGGTTTACCGGTCCTCATGTTGATGATTGAGATATCTGATGATTTTAGTCGCAACCTACCTTTCAGATCCAATTCGAATTTGTCGTAGTCGCGACCGACAGATGGGACGAGATCTTTTTTTGCCAAACTGTTGTAGTAGTCGTTTACGGCTCCCTCGAGTAATTCCCGACTTTGACTACTGGTGCTGGTAGCGCCACCTATTTCCTCCAATTGCGATTGGATTGGAACTGGAGTCTCTATGAAGGGCGTTTCGTCATTATCATCATCGATGTCATCATCATCGAGGTAATCGTCTCTGCCGATTTCATCCATGTTAATATCGTAATCAGCCATTTTTATAATTTTCTTAAAATTAATTATGTATTAAAGACAAAACCATACGGGTTTAATATAGATTCACTAAATTATGTCTTCGAGTCAATACGGTCGCAAACTCAATCCATACCTCAGACTGCGTGAGCCCCTCGGGGCAAAAGGCGTGAGACAGAGTGTCGTTATTACGAACAACCCATCAACGATCGACCAGAACCAGCAGCTCTTGGTCCGCTTCCCCCAACCTCGGAGCTAACGACGTCATTGTGCCGGGGACTGTTCGCCTCGCTTTCACTATTTCGCTGACGTCGACGGACGAGGTCCGAACCGTCGTTCAGAACCTGGGTCGCGCCATCGTCAAGAAGACCATGATAAAGATTTCTGGTAATGAGGTGATGTCGATCGATGATAGCGACGTCTACCATTGTTATCAGGACCTATGGAAGACGGCGCAAGAGCGCGAAAACGCTGTCTATCAGGGTATTGACACCAGCAAAAATAAGAACGTAACCAAACTTAGAATCGGGGCTGCTAACAAGGCAGATAACAACGCGAGTGACAACGCGGTCGCGGGCGCTTACGGCAACCACTTCTACATCCCGCTCGACTTTGAGTTGCTGGAGAGTCACATGCCCTACTATCAGAGTGCTTGGCTGACCGCCTCGAATACGAACTAACGTTCAACGACTACGGCCGAGTTCTCATAGCCACCGACATGTTATCGACGTATACGATCGACAATGTTTCGCTGGAGTACGACATGGTCACGATGCCCGAACTCGCGCGATTGATCAGAACCCAGTACGCCGGGCGCGTTGCCATACTTTACGACCGAGTTCTTCGCCATCGCAAGATGACGAAAGACAAAGGCGACACATTGTGGAATATTAACGTCAATGTACCCGCCCGCTCGATGAAAGGTATACTGATGCTGTTCGAGGAGGCTCGGATAGCGCTCGGTGCTAGAAAAACCGACAGATTCTATAACCCCAAAATCACGAAGGTAGAGGTGACGATCGAGGGAGTCCCCAATCAACTCTACAGCGCGGGTCTTCGCGCGCACCAGCAGTGGGACGAAGTAAAAAAGCAGTTTGCTGCCGGCTCTAAGTGCTCTCCGGAGGTTGCCGCGGTTGCCAAAGACCTGCAGCTCTCGGCCGTCTCCCTCGCGGAGTTCCTGAATACCAAATACGCGTTATGGCTAGACATGCGAGCCAGCGATGACGACCAAATACAGAAAATTTGCAATCATTCTAACGATTTATTAATTAATAAATTTGAAAAAATTAAGAAAATTAGCAATCAATACCAATTCACGATTGGAGATGCCCACTCTGCCATAATATGTGGGCAGACAGGATGTGGAAAAACGGTTTTCATCCTAGACTTGCTCGAGGGCTCCTACCGCGATGCCTTTCGTCACATTGTGATCCTGTGTCCCACTGTGCGGCACAACGATGCTTATCAGCGGCGCCCGTGGATATGGACCGACCCTGAGGTATACGTTATTGACCCCGGTGATAGGCTTCACGATTGGTTTCGTGGTTTATACCAAAGATTCCAGGGTGAGCCCACCCTATACGTGATTGACGATTGCTCCGCCGAGGCGGCGATGACCAAAAAGAAGGACATGCTCTCCGAGCTCGCATTTTCTGGCCGCCATGCTAGGCAAAGTGTATGGATATCCACTCAAAAGTACAACGACGTCCTCAAGGATCTGCGCGAGCAAACGAAATGGGTCGCCCTCTTTCACTGCAAGGACCGAGACTCATTCGATGACTGTCTTCGAGAGAATGACGTTATCCCAACGCGCGAGGAGCCCCTGGAGGTTCGACAGATGCTTTCGGAAACTAAGCACGCCAAGCTTCTGCTAAAGACTGATCAACCAACTGCTTACGAAGTTATCAATTAATTTTATAATTAATTAGCAATTACTTAACGCTCGTTTAGTAACTGCCGAGTAAATGCTTAACAATACTTAGCAATTACTGAACAATGCTGAACAAATGCTTAACAAATGTTGAACAAATGCTGAACAATTGTTAACAATGTTAACAATTTGGTGCTCCGCTGAGAGCTTTGTTGCGAGCATAATGGTGATCATAAGTATCGGGTGGTGCGCTTGACAATATGTTAAAGTGATGAGACTTGTTAGAATAGTTAAATTAATTTTAAGAAAAATGAACTGCGACGAACTTCTCGATCAGCTAATAGAAGAAACCTCAACTCCGACTGCCAACACCCTGAAAGATAATAATCCGACAGAGCAATCGGGATCAACTCCAACTCCAACGGCGGTTGGTATTGAGTTGAGTGCAACGACTCCGAATGAAAATGAAAATGCGGCGCGACGAGAGCGGATAGCTGCGCTGGTTGCTGGGGGACAATCGGAGCATTATCTCGGTAGGCGTCTCTCAGTTTTTCAGGTGGATAAGATGTCAGATGCGGAGATCGATAAAATGTATGCGCGATACGAATCTAGGTTAGGTGCGGCGATGACAAAAACTCTCGGATCGGCGGCTATTCATTTGTACGCAACCGCCGTTAGTATACTTCTCCCTATACCAAACACCGCGGGATTGATTGACGATCTAGAGACTGACCCTTTTATAGGTCACACTCTTAGAACGGCCTGCTGCTCAATTTATCACAAGTTTGGAATGTACTTAGCTCCGCTGACAACCGCGTTGACCACGGGTAAACACTGTCAATTTGGACATATATGCCCACGAACTATAAGCCCTAATATTAATATCATAAATGATGACACAAGACACACCCGCGAGAGTGACGGAACAGCAATCTCCAACAGCGTTGGGGATTGCTCCAACCTAATCGAACCCGATTGCAGCACTTCCAACTCCGATTGATCCTCCAACCCAATCGCGATTGGAGTTGGGGGTTGCACGACATAAAAACCCAAAAAGGCAGGCAGCTGGGAGGGCGGCGGCTGCCACCCGAAAAGTTAAATAAGATAAAATACTCGCCGAGCTTCGAAAGGCTAAACAGTCGTTGCAATCGGGGACGGAGACAGCAAAACATCTGAAGACAGAGATGAGTACAACACCCCCAATTCACGAATTGGAAGCACACTCAACACCCAATCGAGGTTGGACGAATCCGATTGAACTCCAATTCGTGAATTGGAGTTGGGTTGTTGGTGGTGGTCTGGCAGTTGTTGGTGCCCTGTGCGTGTGGAAATACCCCCTATTACACCAATCCTTATCGAAAAAACAACCAGGGTTAGGGTTAGGGTTAAAAACAACCAGCCAGTGTTCAGAAGAAAGTTACGAAACACCAATCGCGATTGGATGCGCCCCATTTAAACATTGATCGCAACCCCTTTTATATGCAATAATTATAATGGCTGAACAAGATGGTAAAATGTTAGTGAATGCGCTTTATCACGCAGTGGTGATATCGGGTTTCAGTATCGGGTATGCTCGACTATCAAAGATGGCCCTAGGAGGGTCCGCTCCCAAATTGGACTTTACTGTGAGAGACGTAGGGCTCGCGACCTTAGATGTAGCGGCCGCAGTTTGGACGCGAGATTATCTAGTTAAAGCTGGAATTTTTATAAATATATATATATAGAACGATGTCAGTTGACGAACTTGATTTTGCTATGATTGATGTAGGCTACACTGCCCTTAAACACCGCATAGCTGGTGCAAAGGGTATGATTCGTCTGGCCCGAGATTCTCTCGAGACGTGGAGGGAGGACGAAAAAGCGGCCACACTTTTCGCAAAGCGGATGTTATATTCCTCCACCAATCCTGGGGGATTGGATTTTCCCAAGTTCCTTCAGAACTTAACCCCCAATCGCGATTGTACTTCCAACAAAAGGTTTATTATTATCGACGCAGTTACCGGACGATCTGGCGAGGGCATGTTGGAGATTGTCCGATATATTAGAATACATCGCATATGATGAACACGCTCAAACTTGATACCAAACTATCGGTTCGCCTAGCGCGCAAGCTAGCGAACACGTACTATAGCCCCCGCGGGTACTGGAAGGGACTCGCGGCCATCAAGAACCTCGCGGCGGCGACCAAGGTTTCAGAAAACGCTGTCAAGGAATGGCTTAAGAAGCAGGCCATCTGGCAGATCTATTTACCCGCGCCTCACAATATTCCGCGCCCGAAATTCGACGTGCCGGTACCGAACCAAGTTCACCAAGCGGATCTCCTGTTTCTCCCTCACGATCGCGTCGGTCGCAAGACGTACAAGTACGCACTGACAATCGTTGACGTAGCGAGTCGTTATAAGGGGCTCAGCCGTTGGCCACTAAAGAGTCTAAGGAGGTGGCCGAGGCTCTCTCCCGAATATATAAGAGGAGTCCTCTCAAATGGCCGAATCTTCTCCAGGTCGATCCCGGCCGCGAGTTCATGAGCGCGGTCTCTCATCTATTGTCTAAGCACGACGTTTCTGTCAGACGCGGCCGCGTCAACATCCACGGGACCAGGGGATCTGGAGCGCTTCAATCGAACCCTGGCTGAGAGACTGTTCGGACACCAATACGCTAAAGAACTTGTAGACCCTCATTCGCGATCGACCGAGTGGGTGGCCAGACTGCCCGCCGTGGTCTCCGCACTGAACAGAGAGGTGACCAGATTGATAGGTAAGAAGCCTGTAGATGCTATCAAGTTTAAAAGGGTGACGAGCAAGCCCTCTGCCGTCTCGCGCGGGCGACCCGTTGGTTTAGAGGAGCAACGGCTTCCATCGGATATTGACGTCAGGTACCTCTATCAACCGGGAGAGCTCGAAGGTGGCAGCCGCCGCGCGACTGATCCCGTGTGGTCTCTCAATGTATATCATCTAGATCGATCTATTACCAAGTCCGATGAGCCCGTGCTCTACTATTTGGATGATGGGCCATCTCGAGGGTTTGTTCGCGAAGAACTTCTTATGGAGTCTTTAGAGAGGTTCAGTATGTATTCCGTCTGGTAACACGCGTCTTTTATCTTAGTATGCCGAGAGTCCTAATTTTTGTTGACAGTACGTTTTCATAACGCCGTCTTTCATTTTAAATCCTCTATTTTGTGCTACATCTATAATGTGTTTTCCATCTTCTGTAGTTTCACTTAGTACTCGTTTATAGGGGTTCCAATTTAAATTGTTAGTTCTCTTGGACATTCCTTTCGCAGAGTTTTTATTAATAGAATTAATTTTTTCTACAAAATAACACTTACTAGATAACACTATCGCCCTATCTCCGCTAAATTCCATTTTGAAAAGTTAGGGCTCTCTTTCGCTCCATTTATCCCAAGCCAACCATTTATTTTTTTCTTTTTCAAACCCGTCTAGTAAGTTAGGTCTAATCAATTCCTCTATCGTTTTTCCACTAACTCCTATATACATACTATCTGTATCCATCTGTATTAATTCAAAGTCTTCTCTTTTTACGTATTTGTCTAGAAATTCGTAGTAAAATTCCAACATTCTCAATTTAGCTAGTTGATAAACCGCTATTCCACAATGGAATGGTCTCTTTACCGCACACCTGGGTTTTCTTGAAGATATTTCGTACGCATCTCCTATCTCTTCCAAATCGTCAAAGAATGCAGATCTTAATGCTTTGTCAACACAGGTTTCGTTTTGTGTATATGTCGTATTTAAATGTCTCTCCGTTGCCTCTATCATTTTTCCACAACACGAGTTTCCTAATAATTTCAATATGTCGGCTACCGGTTTCTTATTTGGTTCTACATCACCTGTTCGTCTTGCGGCTGTAACTTCTTTTGCGAACCATTCGAATGGTTTTCCACTAATATAATCTATAACACGATGAACTCCAGTTATTTCTAGGCCGTGTTTTAAATACCATTTCAACAGTGGCGCGTACAGCAATACTTTAGTGGCGGTCATAGATCCCACCAATTTTTTTCCATCTCCTCTTGTTCGGCCAGTATCTTTTAAATATTTTAACATGTGTGTGGGAACTTCATCAACCTCTACTTCTCTGTTTATAAATATTGGGGACATTTCAGAAAACTTATCTTTTAAGTTGTGTGGAACTTCTATATCTACCTCCGCAAACCCAAACCAGTCTCCAGATAAAACTCTTTTACAAAACTTTTTAATAAATTTAGGGTTATGTGGGGTATCTATATGGTGTATAGTTTCTCTCCCACACGGCATCACTTTATTTAACGTAGATAAATATAACGCGTTTGCATCGTACCCCAAAACAGCCTTGCAAGGTTTGGAACCCATTCTAATATTTGAAACACCAGCTTCTGCATATCGTGTAAATACTATTGATGGACCGCCAACTAGAGCGTCCTTCATCATTTCGTATGTTTCTTCTTTTGGTGCATATAGAGCATCCTCCGGTATAATCGTCTTTGAAGATTTTTGTTCTTTAATGGTTCCTCTCAATACATATTGTATAGCTACTCCAGGTAGTGTTACCGCATCTTTGAAAATATCCACACCTCTGTGTTTATAAAATTCACACATTTTTTCCACCGCTTCTAGGAACGGTGCTATCATCTAAATCGTTATAATATTTCAACCAATCTCTGAAAGTTTTCATATTATTTTCTTCGAAAATTCTACGACATTTACTTAATTCTGTTTCATCTATTAACATTTTCCCAGATAGTTTGGAATACCAATTCTCTATATCCGGTAGTCCTGGGTTATCCAGTTTGTCTGGAGAATCGAACCACTCATAAGGAAAGAAAGATTTCTGTCCTTTGCATTCGTAGGCTTTTATCCAACTATCGTAACTTACACCAGGTCCTAGATAAAGTATTACATCAAGAAATCTAAACTCTGGATTAAATAGAAATATTGTTGCGTTTGCACGTTTTCCGACCATTACTTTCTTTGTTGTTGATGCCAGTTCGCCTACTAGGTATTTCTTTATTAAGTTATATCGTACTTACTGCTGTTAAAACCTATAACCGGTACTTGCTCTATCCACTGTTCGATCTTGGCGATTTGGTTTGTACGTAAATGTTCTGCATTAAACCCATATCTTGACCACACTTCTTCTCTTATAGCTTTTCCCCTGACTTTCAAATCTTCTACGAATTTTTCTATAAGTTTTGCGGGATCTTTATCACAAATATGAGTTACTGTTCCTGAGAAATTATCTCCTATACTAACGCTTACCGGAACGTGCTCGGCTTCGTACTCTAGATTATTACCGAGAGTTTCAAATTCTGGGTTGAGATATGCCTCATAATCGTATACTATCTGATATGGATAAAGAGTAGTGTCGCAACCGATCTTTATGTCTTTACCCGTTCTTTGAAATTCGCATTCCCACATAACTACTAGGTTGAATTATTTGCTTCTTCTAATAAATGTATCTCTTCACATAGTGGATGCGCGTTCTTCTTTTCTATGTTTTGCATGAATCTCACACCCGTGCCAGTAACAGCCGTGATATTGATATACGGTATTGGTTTCCGTACAGTATCCATCTACTGGAGCTCCTAAAACCCATCTTTCACCCCCGTGTCCACACTGTTCGTGGTGAATGTGAATTCCCTCGCGCTTTTCCACAGAGTACATCCAATCGATCGCCCCATAACTGTTATAACTTTTTGGGTAGAACGCTTTCTCGAACGACGAACGCGGGCGCTCTAAATAATTACCATCACATATTACTTTTGTCTCACCTTTCATACTTGTTGGTCAGTTTCTCTTCATATTACTCGCTTTCGTGAATTTCTGCTTGCAATTATCGCAGACGTAAATTTTAGATAGGTTTTTAAGGTTTTTTATCAGAAATGCGTGATTATTAAACAGTCCTATTGTCATTGGTTTATTACCTATTGCCTTATAGTGTGCTGGTACCTTTTCAACCACCATACGTTACATTCGGTGGGTGGATATACTTCTATGCCGATTTTAAAAAACACCTTTTTCAGATCTGAAAAAGGAATTGGTGAAACCATATTACTACCGCCTTTTCTGTACATCTGTCGGGTCTTTTATCTGTCATATGCATATCTAGACACCTGAACAGACAAAGGTCGTCATTATACTTATATCTAAAGAATACATACCTTTTTTATTCTTCAGCCATTCTGGAAGTTCTCCTCCTGCTGCTTCTTTGGATTGTAGTCCTAAATCTATTCCCCTACTACCCTGTATTAGCTTTACGAAAACCTCTACCCATCTTACAAACTTCCACTTTGTATTCGGTCTGTCTATTTTATCGGACATTATTCGTGTTTGCTCCTTATCTGACAGCCATTTTTTAACGGTTTTCATTGATGATAGTGGTTCGCTACCGAGATTTTTGTGCATTATTATAGTTACAGGTTTTCCATTTTTATTTTCCTTCATACGTTCTAGCTTGTAAGAATATGAATATCTCAAATAAAAATTGGTTGTTATATAAGGAGCGAGTTTATCGGACATGCGTTCAAACCCGTTAATGTCAATGTTTTTACGAAAGGATAATGTAACTACCCGTCTTCCATTTTCTACCTTTTCCAATGTTTCATCGTGAGCCCCCAATATTTCTTCACCTTTTTCCACTATCGCACGAACTATAGATATTTTCTTATTATTTGGTATTTGGTCACCTGTGTCTCTAATTTGAGACAAATTATTGGTGCTTGAAGGTTTTATTACACTAGCCCTTAACTCCGCAATACTTTATTTTTTGATTCTGTTACCAACTTCCACCGCTTTGGATATATAATTAAATGCCCCTCTTTTATAGGCGCGGGTAAACCGCTTCATAAACACCTTATTCTTTGTGGCGTTTATATCAGCTTTGTCAATACCCCCTAACTCTCAAACCGTTTACTATAAGTAATCTCTAGAGATTCGGCTTCTCTTCTCAAACTTTCTATTTCTGCTCTAGTTTCTGGCGTTATCATATTTTCTGTATATACTTTTGTATATATACTTTTGTATATACCTAAAATTTATCTGTTCAATTGGACGTCAAGAATTTACATAATGTTTTTTTCACATCCAATTGAACTGATAAATTTCATAGGTTATATACATATATAATGGAGTGTGTGACTTGTTGTAAGACGTTTACGTGTAAAGACTATCTACGAAGGCATCTATCGAGACGTAGAAAGTTTCCTTGTGTCCCCCCACAATTTCAATGCCCCAGATGCCCTTGTAAATTCGTTAGTGCCCAAACTCTTTGTAGACATAAGCAACTACGCTGTCAGGTGACTAAAGGTGAACGTGGTAGACTAGAGCTGGTAGAATTAGTTGCTGATCTGCGAAATAAATTAGCTATATCGGAGGAGAAAAATGAGGTGTTGGAATATAAACTATTGTACTTCCATGAATGATTTCGACTTTTTTCAAAAGTCAATTACCAATATAATTGGGACTACAATACCACCACCAACTTTTGGTTGGAGGTGGTATCATTTTGACTCCCTATTTTCAAAATTATTTTCTCCAAAAATTCATAAATTTGCTGTCGAGAGACAATTTTCCTCGTTAACCAATTTTTTGATTTTCGGGGGTGGTGGGGGTATTATAGAGGGTTATAAATGATATCACGGTAGGTGGTATCATTTTGACTCCCTTACTACTACTCCCTGTGATGTTTGCAATATTCGGAAATACCGGTACGATGACATCTCTCGTATCTACCTGTCTTCAACCACGCACACTTAACTAGAACCATTATGTGATGTATATATACCGAGTATAACTTATGGATTTCTTATCTATAATAGGGTGTATTTCAACTTATCGATTATTGCGCAACACTAGGTAGTGTTTATCTTCAGGTTTATATTTCATAAAAACCTTCGTGGTCGTGAGGCTAAGGCGCCACTCTATGGAGACGTGAGTTGTGAGTTCGCGCCGCGGTTGGACCTAAAACTTTTCTTTTTTTTAACTTCTATCCTTACAAACGAAATCGCTATGGTAAACAACTGCATGACAACGGCGTTCCTATCCGACCACTCGAGGAAGTATATGGTCTAGCGGTTGATGAAAAAATATGTTCCACTCTTCTCATACTTACCCGCCGAACAGTGGAGGGGGATCCAAGTAGTATATACGAGTCAAAAATGATACCACCTCCCTGTGGGAGTCACCGCGCGTAGCCGGTGGCTTCAAGAGGGATGTGGTATCATTTTGACTCTTATATATTACTCCCTCAAAGTATACTTTCCTAGATTTGTTTGATGAAATCGGCTACAGAAAATTTGGGTTCATGTTTCTAATATCGTGTTACAAGGTGTGTGGCAAAGCATTCAGGGGCAACAAACCCATCGTTATCCTCGTTTACCATGTACAATCCGACATCGGAAAGACGAATATATGTATTTCCCGTATCTGGTTATACAGGAACATGTATTAATAAGTGAACTTATTATACTTAGTTTGTTAAATCCTGCATATATATGTCGCTTTCAGTACAGGGAGAAATAATACAGATAGTTCTACGAGCCATTTGCATTAATGAAATTGCATAGAAAGTGGTGTATGCAACTCATACAAAGTAAGTAGTTGTTATAAGAGTGGTGTCCAGTGTAGTCTCAGAGCAGCATGCGCTTTGCTCAGTGTGGACAGATGCTATTTTGTTCATGAAAGTCACGGTATCAGTGCCAGTCGCTGGTTTAAAGGTACACGTCCACTCAGTAGGCACAAACTGTTCTGTATAGGAATTAAATAAGTGAAACTAAGTGTCAGTATTCCACCAGTTCTAAAATTTACGAGTGCCCGCTATACATATATAATCATTTAGTCATATTATTTTACTGATAGTGACGCGCTGTGGTATCAGGCTATATTCATTTGCAAATGAGGCATGCTATTTCTTAATTGTTTATACTAATTAAATGTGTCACCTGAAAAAATATTTTCTACAGAAAGAATGATCATTGCACATCAAAAAATAAATACAGAAAATAAATAGTTATGTCAGTTAACATTGTAAGGAAACACGGTTATAGCCCCTGATATCAGTGTGGACAATTACGTCTGATATAAAATGTATAATACTGTCAATCAATACGTGTGGTAATGGTGAATGAATGTTTAAATTGTCAGAAAAATGTCTCCGATGATGTCTGTGATATAAAGAACAATTTGTGTCTACTGAGTGGGCATGCACCTGTAAGCCATATTGGACATGTTTTGTTATATCTTTGCATGAAACATGAAACACGGAAATGAGAATAAAACAATAATCTCAACTACATTTCGATAATTCCGAAACCTGCTACATTATTTCCAGACTATCTAGCCAGGTTTCAGCCAGAGGCACTTTGTGGTATGAAGACACTCGTCATCTGTTCAACCAACGGACGTGGGTTATTTACCTTCTGCCCGGCTCGATAATTCAGTAATATTAACGCACACGAAGGCCGGGACCCGCGTTGCAAGTACTGTGTCCTACCTTTTAGATATTTAATATCGGAGTAAAATGATTTAACAAGCATTTTGTTGTTCATACTACAAAGCACCTGTGGTTTCGGCATCAATTTCCTCTACTTGCCGTCTATCGACACTGCTGGCCATTCTCCAGCTCCTGTTCGCTCCATGGTACTTTTGATGAAATTTCATCAAATAGAAATATGGGGATGGTGAATTTTTTTTGTTTTTTTGTTATTAAATGGTTTATTTCCACTTTTAAATACAACATTTACATTTTATAAAGTTTACAAGAGAATATAGCTAAATGAAATACAATTATTACATACTATATTAAAAAGTGAAATGTATGGGAGAGTAAAGTAGTTAAGATATACAGAGCATGAAAAAGAAGGAAGAAGGTAAAGGTTTCTTTCTCTGTGTTCACACCTGCTGGACCTGTGTAGTTGTGTAGTTTATATTTAATATAGAGATATGTTGTGCTTGATTTTTCTTGCGGTTGCCTATAAGAACTTTATATATTAAACCTGCCCCACTTAATAATATGCTGTTCTCTTTTGTCTTTCATTGTCGCTATTTCTTCTTCTATATGTAAAAATGATAAGCCATTTACTCGAGCGTTAAGGTTTCGAACGCACCAAGTCTGTGACCTTGACCATGGGCTTAGCGGGGGCGGGACGAATGTGGATTTGTCACAGGGTGGCAGAGGACCATTGGAGCAATATGTGTGTGAAATGTGAAGCTGATCCGAGCAAGGAAACATAAATTATAAGCCATTTACCCGAGCGTTAATGTTTCGAACACACCAAGACTGTGACCTTGACCTTGGGCTTAGCGGGGGCGTGACGAATGTGGATTTGTCACAGGGTGGCAGAGGACCATTGGAGCAATGTGTGTGTGAAATGTGAAGCATATCCGAGCAAGGAAAGAGAAATTATAAGGCATTTACCCAGCGTTAAGGTTTCGAACGCACCAAGTCTGTGACCTTGACCCTGGGCTTAGCGGGGGCGGCACGAATGTGGATTTGTCACAGGGTGGTAGAGGGCCATTGGAGCAATGCGTGTGTGAAATGTGAAGCAGATCCGAGCAAGGAAACAGAAATTATAAGCAATTTACCCGAGCGTTAAGGTTTCGAACGCACCAAGTCTGTGACCTTGACCCTGGCCTTAGCGGGGGATGTACGAATGTGGATTTGTCACAGGGCGGGAGAGGACTATTTGAGCAATGTGTGTGTCAAACATGAAGCAGATCCGAGCAAGGAAACAGAAATTATAAGCCATTTACCCGAGCGTTAAGGTTTCGGGACGTACGTACGTTACGTACATTACGTACGTTACGTACGTACGGACGCCGGTAACACTATATGCCCCCCTCACCATTCGGTGGCGGGGGCATAATTAACACAGGGCCGAATGGGCATTTGCCGGGACCATTTAATTGTGTCGGATTCCCCAGTGTGTCGGAATACTCAGGTGTCGGATAAAGCAGTTTTCATTGTATATGAAGTTTCAAGTCAATGTGACTTAGGACTGCAGAGATATAAGGTATGTAAAAAAACTTTAACGCAGATTTCGGACGTACGGACGGACGCACGCACGCACGGACGCACGGATGGACGGACGCACGGATGGACGGACGCACTGACGGACGGACGCACGCACGGACACGGACGCACGGACACCCGGACGTCATTGTGATCACTATGTCTCGCTTTCCGCAAGCGGGCTCAACAATAATACAACTTCAATTAAATAAATAAACTTCTATTTCTACATTATCATGGACATTAATAATTTATCTATTATCCTTAGACCACTATCTTAATTTCGTTGTCTGCTGTTTTTCCATTTGTATCACCAAAAACATGCTTTCACAGCACTTTAGAATAATTTACAACATGCTTTCACAGCACTTTAGAATAATTTACAACATGCTTCGACAGCACTTCTCAGAATCATTTCCATTTCCATTGGAAATGATTCTGAAGTGCTGTCAAACCATGTTTTTATTACAGCAGACGACAATTGTTGTGAGTAGCGGTCTAAGGGTTAAACAGATATATTGCTATAAAACTTTCAATAGTGAAAGTAATGAGCTCAAACTGTCATTGTCTACATTTCAGATCATATTTTCCATTCAAGAAGTACATGTATTGAGAATTGGCAAGAATCTCAAGCACATGCGGAATAAATCCACATGAGTATATTGTTATTTTCTGATTCACTATCAGCAAAATATGGAGCAATGGCAAGGTCAATAATCCTTCTATCTATCGCACTTGAGCTGTCGGCTGACAAAATGAACCTTACGGCATTAGAAACAAGTAGATTCATATCAAACACAATTTGAATTATTTTGCTGCCAGCAGTCAGACTGTTTATGTGACTGAATAGCAAACAGCATATCCTGATCACATGGAACAGGCTGATTGGGACTAGAACAAATTATAATACTCTTATAAGGGGTATAACCAGATTCAACTCACACATATAAGAATGGCAAAGACGTACCCGAGGGCCAAACTAGGTATTTGGCCAGTGGCCAGGATTCCGCTAAATTACCAAATTGCCCCCAACCAACCACCACTACCGGCAGCAAGGGAATGAAATGTATGTTGTTACTAACGTTTGTCTTTACACAGTGTAGAAACAAAGAGAAATGTCAATAACGAAAAGTGGAAGTGTGTAATATGCCTGCAACAGCTACGGTCATATAGAGACGGGAAACGCAGTCTGATGGATCTACACTGGTCACAAAGCCCATAAACCCCATTTCTCCAGTCACAGTCACAAATACATTTGCTCTAGTGAGCCATAGAAATTTGAAAATTTGATAGTATATTGGGCTAAACTTAGTCTGTTACCCTGATTGAAGTTATACAAATCGTGGTAATATTAGTCTTCAAGTGTGTTGTAAAATGTACAAAGATTACGTCTTTGTAATAAAAGGTGTGTATTTCCTTTTATAAACTAAAGGCATCAAGTTTCATGAAGTACCTTATGTTTAGCCAATATCATTCTGTATGATTAATTCCTTAACTCTTTGCAAGCTGGGAAACGTGTGGGCTATAATATACCGGTAGTTCAAAAATAGCAGACGAAAATTCATCATATATATTTGTGTTCTTTTATTTCACCCTGTTTGTTAATTTTCCGACCAATCCGTTTGTCACAAAATGATTTTCCAGCAAGTCCATTTATAAAATTGGGTGGTTTTTGTTTTTCGTAAAAAATATGAAAATTACTTGCAAAACAAAAAGTGCATATCCTGACGAGACGGCTCGTTACGAGCCGGCTCATCTTGATCTACATTGTTTGCAAATACAGCTATAGAGGTATGTAGTGTTTAAAGTGGCTGTGTCATAGATGGTACCTCCAAATACTGCTAAAGAGGTATGTAGTGTTTAAAGTGGCTGTGTCATAGAGGTACCTCCAAATACTGCTATAGAGGTCTGTAGTGTTTAAAGTGGCTGTGTCATAGATGGTACCTCCAAATAAGCATTTCACAAAAACACTCGATATATATCACTGGATATTGTATGAATACAGTCGCAACTCGTTGTTGGTCATAAACATGTGTTTGTCGGTTAATTATCTCATGTGTATATTAAGTTGAGGAAATTCCATGCTCAGTTTAACTTGGCAGTATCTGGAAAAACCCACGATCTATCGAAAAATCCGCGAGCAGTGACGCAATTCCTCATGTTACCACTGACTACCGCTTCGCTGCAGATAAGACAAAAAGATAAACTTGTTTGAAATGCTTTAAAAGCTTTATTACAAGATTTGGTCAGCATGGCATACATATATATAAATCGCCATATTAACACTGTAATACCTTAACACACGATGTACGCACATGGTAGTAAATATAACCGAATTTAAACATGCGAAAGCTGAATGTTATCAGTGACGTAGTTGGTGACATAGTGTCTAGTCAAAGCAAGGCACATGGCTACTAAGTGTGAACACATCAGAGGGAAATATGAATTCTATATTTAGCACAACTAGCGTTACTTAGCGTTATTTGTTTGATAATAAACAAGAGTTGTCAGAAGACAACGAAGCTCGCCTGTTGGCAGCCTTCACTCAAACTTGGCACACTTGTATAAAAAACATGAATATGATATAGCTTGACCTTGGGTTAAGGGTTTGTGCGGTGGACCTTGACATTGGGGTCAGTGGTGGAAGGTGGGTCGTGGATTTGCTATAGCATGATATAGCATATTAAGATGAATGCATTTATGAAATATCAATGCACTCCCTGAAAACAGTTATAAGTAAAACAAAATTTAACCCAACATCAAGTTTATGATGAACTTACTAAATTGGTGATTTTCTACAGCATGATAGCTATTCACATGAGGAATGCATGTATGAATGTACTAAGTTTGTGACCTTGACCTTTGGGAAAGGGATGGGGGTGGGTCATGGATTTGCAGTAGCACAATAGAGGATCATCAGATGAATGCATTTATGAAACATCAAAGCATTCCCTGTAAAGAAACAGAAGTTACACAACATTTACCCCAATGTAAACTTTATGAACATGCTAAGTTTGTGACATTTACCTTGAGGTAAGGGCTGGGTGGTGGGTCATGGATTTGATACAGTATGATAGAGGGTCATCTGAGGAATGCATGTATGAAATATCAAGGCGTTCCCTGCAAATAAACAGAAGTTACACAACATTTACCCCAACGTTACGTTTATGAATGTGCTAAGATTGTGACCTTGATCCTAGGGTAAGGGGTGGGCGGTGGGTCATGGATTTGCTATAGCATGATAGAGTATCATCAGATGAATGCATGTATGAAATATCAAGGCGTTCAATGAAAGGAAACAGATGTTATAAGACATTTACCCCAACATTAAGTTTATGAATGTGCTAAGTTTGTGACCTTGACCTTGGGGAAAGGGGTGGGTCATGGATTTGCTATAGTTACGATAGAAGTATTTCATCAGATGAATGCTACTATGGAAATTATTGAAGGTGGTCGTTTCCCCTGTAAATAAAAACAAGAAGTTTACACAACATTTACGCCCCACAACATTAATGTTTTTGAATCAAATGCTAAGTGGTCGTGTGAACCGTTTACATTTTTTTGAGGGGTAAGGGTCTTGGGAGGGTGGGGGTCGGCGTGGATTTCGCTACAGCATGATTAGAGGGTTCATTCTTGAGGAATTACATGTATGAAAATAAATTTCAAGGCGGGTTTCCATTGAAAGGTAAACAGATTGTTTGATAAGGACATTTTACCCCTAACGTTAAGTTTATGAATTGTGGCTAATGATTGTGACCTTGACCTTTAGGGGTAAGGGATTCGCGGTGGGTCATGGATTTGATTATAGTTCGATTAGAGTATCATCAGATGAATGATACTATGAAAAATTTGATGAGAGTTCCCTGGATAAATTAAAACAGAAGTTACCACAATCTGTATTCACCCCAACATTTTAGTTTATGAACAAAATGCTAATGTGTGGTGGACCGTTAACATTGGGGTTTTTAGTGGTAAGGGTTTGGGTGGTGGGTCGTGGATTTGCTACAGCATGATAGCGGAGGGTCATCTTTTGAGGAATTACATGTATGAAATATCAAGGCGTTCCATGGAAAAGGAAATCAAAGAAACAGATTATTTTTAAGAACATTTACCCCAAACGTTAATGTTTATGGAATGTGCTTAAGATTGTGACCTTGACCTTTCGGGTAGGGAAGGGATTTACGCGGTGGGTCATGGGTTTGATATAGCACGATAGAAGTATCATCAGATTGAATGCATGTATGAAATATCAACACATTCCATGAAAGGAAACAGATGTTATAAGACATTTACCCCAACGTTAAGTTTATGAATGTGCATATGAATGAAATAACAAGGTGTTCCATGAAAGTACATGTAAACAGAAGTTATAAGACATTTACCCCAACGTTAAGTTTGTGGACGCCGACGTCGACGCCGACGCCGACGCCGACGCCGACGCCGACGCCGACGGGGGTATGCCATAAGCTCTTCTGCACTTCGTGCAGGCGAGCTAAAAAAAAATAGATTGATCAGTAAGCGAGGCTTACGGAATACCCCGCGCTTGAGCTCAAATATGTAAAAATAATCCAAGTGTGTGGGTTTGTGACCTTGAGTCTGAGCTTAGCGGGGGCGGCACGAGCGTGAATTTGTCACACGATGGTAGAGGTTCAATGGAGCAATGCGTGTGTGAAATGTGAAACAAAGGAAGCAAGGAAATAGAAGTTATAACCCATTTCTCTGATGTTAAGTTTTGTAAAGAGACTAAGTATGTGACCTTGACCTCGAGATCAGCGGGTATTTGTCACGGCATGATAGTAGAGCCTCGGACGAATGCATGCATGAAACATTAAAAATTTTCGATGAAAGAAATAGAAGTTATAACATATTTCTCTGATGTTAAGTTTTATAAAGAGACTAAGTCACCTTCACCTTAGGATTAGCGGGGGTTGGATGGTCGTAGGTTTGTCACAGCATGATAGTACAACATTAGAAGAATGCACAAGTGAAATATTAAGGTGTTCAAATAGAAGTTATAACCTCTGATGTTAAGTTTTGTAAAGATACCAAGTATTTGACCTTGACCTTGGGATCAGCGGGGGTTGGACGGTCGTGGATTTGGTACAGCATGGTAGTAGAGCCTTACAGGAATGCATGTGTGAAATATTAAGCATTTTAGATGAAGGAAATAGAAGTTATAACAATATTTCTCTGATGTTAAGTTCAGTGACGGACGGGCGGACAAGGACGGATGGACGGACTCCATGGGGGTGGGGGGGGGGGGGGGGGGCGTATAAAAGTCTTCTTTTGTTTTACTTGATCAGATCACTTACAGTGGCAAATGTATTCAGGAAACAAATCTTCCGTTAAATGCGTTTTTTTCCGAACTCAATACCCAACGTTGGACCAGCATAACAATTTATATCAATTCATGTAGTTTATAAAGCCAACAAGAAAATGTGGCCCCCGGGGGACACACAGTTCAAACAGTATATGCCTCCTGGCTCTCAGAGCTACATTAACTCATTATAGGCCGGATACAATTACAGTAGTAGGAATATTTGGAGATTTTCTTTTTTTATTTTCTCTATTTCTCTATTTCGCAATGAGACGGTTCAAATGAGTGGTAAAAACATACACTTTTATGGAGAAATAAAGAAAATAATTAGACTTCTTCAATAACAAGAGCTCCGGGGAACAAAATGTCCCGCCTAGCGAAGTTTTATAGTACATAAGGAGCTTGTAATAACCTTGGGGTTAGTGAGCACCATGGACTTTCTGTAGAATGATGTGGGATGTTATTACGAATGCATGTATGGAATATTAAAGCATGAACTGAGCGTTAACTTTTCCAAACACGTAAATTTCTAAGTCAGTGACCTTGACCTTTGGGGTTAGTGGGCACCATGGGCTTTCTGTAGAATGATGCGGGATGTTGTTACAAATGCATGTATGGAATATTAAAGCAATAAACTGAGCATTAATTTTTCCAAACACGGAAATTTCTAAGTCAGCGAACTTCACCTTTGGGACTAACGGGCACCATGGGCTTTCTGTACAATGATGGGCTTTCTTTAGAATGATGCGGGATGTTACAAATGCATGTATGGAATATTAAAGCATAAACTGAGCGTTAATTTCTAAGTCAGTGACCTTGACCTTTGGGGATAGCGGCCACCATGGGCTTTCTGTAGAATGATGCGGGATGTTGTTACAAATGCATATATGGAATATTAAAGCATAAACTGAGCGTTAACTTTTCCAAACACAGAAATTTCTAATTCAGTGACCTTGATCCTTGGGGTTAGCGGGCACCATGGGCTTTCTGTAGAATGATGCGGGATGTTGTTACAAATGCATGTATGGAATATTAATGCATACACTGAGCGTTAACTTTTCCAAACACATAAATTGCTAAGTCAGTGACCTTGACCTTTGGGGTTAACGGGTACCATGGGCTTTCTGTAGAATGATGTGGGATGTTGCTACAAATGAATCTATGGAATATTAAAGCATAAACTGAGCGTTAATTGTTCCAAACACGGAAATTTCCTAGTCAGTGACCTTGACCTTTGGAGTTAGCGGCACCATGGGCTTTCTGTAGAATGATGGGCTTTCTTTAGAATGCTGCGGGATGTTGTTACAAATGCATGTATGGAATATTAAAGCATAAACTGAGCGTTAATTTCTAAGTCAGTGACCTTGACCTTTGGGGATAGCGAGCACCATGGGCTTTCTGTAGAATGATGCGGGATGTTGTTACAAATGCATACATGGAATATTAAAGCATAAACTGAGCGTTAACTTTTCCAAACACAGAACTTTCTAATTCAGTGACCTTGACTTTTGGGGTTAGCGGGCACCATGGGCTTTCTGTATAGTGATGCGGGATGTTGCTACAAATGCATATATAGAATATTAAAGCATAAACTGAGCGTTAACTTTTCCAAACAGGGACATTTCTAATTCAGTGACCTTGACCTTTGGGGTTAGCGGGCACCATAGGCTTTCTGTAGAATGATGCGGGATGTTGTTACAAATGCATGTATGGCATATTAAAGCGTAAACTGAGCGTTAACTTTTCCAAACACGGACATTTCTAAGTCAGCGACCTTGACCTTTGGGGTTTGCGGGCACCATGGGCTTTCTGTAGAATGATGCGGGATGTTGTTACAAATGTATGCATGGAATATTAAATCATAAACTGAGCGTTAATTTCTAAGTCAGTGACCTTTATCTTTGGCGATAGCGGGCACCATGGGCTTTCTGTACAATGATGGGCTTTCTGTGTAATGAAGCGGGATGTTGCTACAAATGCATGTATGGAATATTAAAGCATAAACTGAGCGTTAATTTCTAAGTCAGTGACCTTGACCTTTCGGGATAGCGGGCACCATGGGCTTTCTGTAGAATGATGCGGGATGTTGTTACAAATGCATGTAAGGAATATTAAAGCATAAACTGAGCTTTAACTTTTCCAAACACGTAACTTTCTAAGTCAATGACCTTGACCTTTGGGGTTAGCGGGCACCATGGGCTTTCTGTACAATGATGGGCTTTCTGTAGAATGAAGCGGGATGTTGTTACAAATGCATGTATGGAATATAAAAGCATAAACTGAGCGTTAATTTCTAAGTCAGTGGCCTTGACCTTTGGGGATAGCGGGCACCATGGGCTTTCTGTAGAATGATGCGGGATGTTGTTACAAATGCATATATAGAATATTAAAGCATAAACTCAGCGTTAACTTTTCCAAACACGTAAATTGCTAGGTCAGTGACCTTGACCTTTGGGGTTAGCGGGCACTATGGTCTTTCTGTAGAATGATGCGGGACGTTGTTACAAATGCATGTATGGAATATTAAAGCATAAACTGAGCGTTAATTTTTTCAAACACGTCGGTGACCTTGACCTTTGGGGTTAGCGGTCACCATGGGATTTCTGTAGAATGATGGGCTTTCTGTAGAATGATGCGGGATGTTGTTACAAATGCATGTATGGAATATTAAAGCATAAACTGAGCGTTAACTTTTCCAAACACGGACATTTCTAATTCAGTGACCTTGACCTTTGGGGTTAGCACGCACCATGGGCTTTCTGCAGAATGATGCGGGATGTTGTTACAAATGCATGTATGGAATATTAAAGCATTCCATTGAGGGAAACAGAAGTTGCAATGAATGCAATGAATTAACCTGAGCGTTAAGTTTTAGAAACAGAGCTAAACGCAAAAACTTAACTTTGAATGCATGTGAAATGTAGGTCAATGAACCATGAAAACTAGGTCAAGGTCACATGGGCTCCCTCTGTGTGAGATGGTTTCACCACAGTGTTGATGTATACCAAAGCATTCCATCAAGGGAAACAGATGTTGTAACACATTAAACCGAGCGTTTACTTTTCCAAACATGGACATTTCTAAGTCAGTGATCTTGACCTTTGGGGTTAGCGGGCACAACGGGATTTCTGCAGAATGATGCGAGATGTTGTTACAAATGCATGTATGGAATATTAAAGCATTCCATTGAGGGAAACAGAAGTTACAATGAATTAACCCGAGCGTTAAGTTTTAGAAACAGAGTTAAGCGCAAAAACTTAACGTTGAATGCATGTGAAAAGTAGATCAATGAACCATGAAAAGTAGGTGAAGGTCACATGGGTTCCCTCTGTGTGAGATGGTTACACCAGTGTTGATGTATACCAAGTATGGAGGTCGTAGGAGTTATAGTTTTCTGGAAACTGAGCTAAACGCAAAAACTTAAAGTGAAATGTTGACGCCGCCGCCGACGCCGCCGACGCCGCCGACGCCGCCGACGCCGCCGACGCCGCCGACGCCGCCGACGCCGCCGACGCCGCCGACGCCGCCGACGCCGACGGGAAAGCTATGCCTATGTCTCGCTTCTGCTAAAGCAGGCGGGACAAACAAGTGTTGTATCTAGACTTCAATGGGTTAACACTCACTCAGAGCTATGTCTTGTTCAGGCTTATACCATCTACCTTTCAGATCCATACATTAACAAGAGTGCCGCAAGTCACAAAGTACGCCCGTCGAATATAGGCCAGACAGCGAAGATGCAGAAATGTGAAGCTGTCACCAAGGCAAGAAAAATTAATGAAAATTCGAAAGTCTATAGCATTATTTTTTCATCTCGTTGTGCTAAACATGTATACTAATTAGTCAGAGATAGAAAAGTAGAGTGTAAAGTAGAAATGATAGGGAATTGGATACAATAATGTAGAAAAAATGGCTAAGTTAAAAAGGTGATATTTTTGTTAAAAAATATTTGTTCGGCATAAAAACACCAAGGTGCACATCTTCAATATGTGTAGAAGACGTGTGTATAGTTTCAGAACGATCTACTGAACGGTTTCGGAGGAGAACGATCGACTGAACGGTTTCGGAGGAGTTGTGTACACAAACTCTGTACTGTATATAGAATTGTATAGAAAAATGTAGAAAAAATGGCTAAGTTAAAAAAGTAATATTTTTGTTAAAAAATATCTTTTCGCCATAAAAAGACCAAACTGCACATCTTCAATATGTGTAGAAGACGTGTGCTTAGTTTCAGATCGATCGACTGAAAGGTTTCGGAGGAGTTGTGTACACAAACTGTGTACCGTATATAGAAATGTATAGAAAAATGAAGAAAAAATGGCTAAGTTAAAAAGGTGATATTTTTCTTAAAAAACATTTTTTCGGCATAAAAACACCAAGGTGCACATCTTCAATATGTGTAGAAGACGTGTGTATAGTTTCAGATCGATCGACAGAACGGTTTCGGAGGAGTTGTGTACAAGAACTATGCGCTTTTTCTTCAGCCGCCCGCCCGCCCGCCCGCCGTGCGGTAAAACATAATACGTACCGTTTTTTAAAAACGGTCGTATAAAAACCATAGTTAAAACCGTCATATAAGCCGTAGTAGTTTTTACTAACCTTATTCAGCAAAACTTTCTACCATATTATCTGTGAATTATATAAACTGATAGTCCTGTATTCAGAGATGTCTTCAAACTGATGGGCATATTAAGTTAGTATTTTACATATTGACCCCTGAGGCCCTGACTAAGAAAATGTACCTGTTGCATTGATGGCATGGCGAACAGTGCAGATCCTGATCAGACTGTGCGGATGCACAGGTTGATCTGGATCTAAACTGGTCGCAAAACCCATAAGCCCTTTTTCTCCAGACATAGCCGCATACATGTATGCATATTATGTTAGTATTTTACATATTGACCCCTGGCTGACAAAATGTACCTTATGATGTTTGCGACCAGCCTAGCTCCTGATCATACTTCGCATCCGCGCAGTCTAATCAGGGGCCACGCTGCTCGGTATTTAGTCACTAATATAACATTGAAGTCCAGTGCCACTGTATCCTAACGTCTAGGCCACAACCCGTCCATGCGAACTGACTGTGCAATCGGGATCAACAAATGTAAATGGCATCATGTCTGTTTTCTCAGTCGCTGGAACATATATACTCGGTACCACACTTGAATAACGGTGTTTAAATTTCTGAAAAGTAAATGCTCTGTTTATAGATCTCAAAACCACGAATGTAGGACAAAACCCCCACGGTGAAAAAATGCATACCGGGACAAAACCCCCATGGTGGTTTGCAAGTGGAAATGCACAGTGAGAAAAATAAATCTATTTATATATCCATGCACCTGTGAAGTCTGGTCTTCTGCCACTCATCACGTCATATTAACCCTTAGATCACTACTCACAACAATTGTTGTCTGCTGTTGCTTTTATATCTTGCCTAATTTCTCAATAAAAACATGGTTTGACAGCACTTCAGAATCATTTCCAATGGAAATGATTTTAAAGTGCTGTCAAACCATGTTTTTGATGATAAAATTGGAAAATGGAAAATAAACAGCAGACAACAACAAAATTAAGATAGCGGTCTAAGGGTTAAGGGCCTCATGGATGTGAGGCATTTGTGCACACACAAGTGATGTACTGAAATATTAACCCTTTCACTCCTAAGTAACTGGAATGGATTTTTAAATGTTAATTTCGATACCAATCCAATTAATTGTCACAAACTGATTTTCAGACTAGTCAATTTATGAAAAAGGCGTGTTTTTTGTCTTAAAAATATGAAAATTACTTGCAAAAAGTGCAGATCCTAATGAGACTCATCTGGATCCACATTGTTTGCCAATGCGACTATACAGGCATGTGGGGTTGAAAGGGTTAAAGTAAGCCTTCAAAGGATACAGAAGCCATTGAAGCCTCGCACAATAACCATTGAATATGGTACAAATAAAGCACAAGCAGAACATGGGAGGACAATGGTTCCATAGCTATGTACAGGCAATAATGAATGGTCAGCCTGCATCAAATGTGGCTGTGACTGGAGAAATGGGGTTCAAGGGATTTGTGACCAGTGTAGATCCTGATAAAATAGCACACTCATGTAGCCTGATAATGATCTACATTCTTGTTAGAAGTAGGACATTTATTACGAGGTTGAAGTTTTGTACTCTTTGTTTATTTGGATTGCATAAGTGTTCTTCGTTGTTTATTTATACGGGGAATTCTTTCATTCTTTCCAAATAATGAATTTAACAAATAACCGCGTTTAACAGTTTTATTTTGTATGTTTTGTGTTTGTTGTCATGTCAATTAATTACCAAATACAAATGTAACATGTTGAAGATGTATCTCCAAACCCACTGCCAGCGTGCAAAATGGTGGCTGTATGTCCGTTTATTACTTTTACATTATGTTTCCTTGTGTATAACTATTTTGCAACTCTCGGAATATATTTCACTAGATTAACCAATGAAATTGTTTATTGTGCACCACGTGATATCAGAATGTATTATCTCATTAAATAATGACCCTATGACGTTGGTTTAGGGTCCTGGGTCTCACCGTGGACAAAGAGTCGAACTTTCTTTGTTGCAATCTCTGGAATGAGATCACTTATCGAACTTACTTATCGGCTGTCAGCTTGGACGGTTTATGGCTTAATCTTGACAGCGTTGCATAACATACAGACAAATTAATATGCAGATTTTCGACTTTAATATCTGTGAAAAATAAAAGAATGTTCGCAATTCTTTGAATAAAAGTTCAATATTATTCCCGACTTGGAAATAAATACAATATTTAAAATCCGTGTAAAATAACAAACATTCCGATATGAATATTGACCGAAATCGACCAATAATTATAAAGTTGACATCTTTGTTAAATGATTGTCTCTTAAATAACACAACTGTTTTGCGACCTGTGAAGACCCAGCTCAGCCTGCATATCCGCGCAGTCTCATCATGATCTACACCGCTTGCTAAGTACTGTATGGGGCGGACCAAATTCCAGTTCATAACAATTCCCCCCCCCCCGTCTTCTTTTAAATGCGACCCCGCATTTATCTATATACATGTACACATTCAATTGACGGATATTGTTAAATGAACATACATTGAGGTTAAATCCACCATCTATTGTTCTTGTAAGACTATGGTTTAGACAATGTTATTCGATTGTATAGGCCATGTGCCATTTTGTAATTGTTGTGATTGTTTCTTATCTCTGTATGTATTATAATAATTCACACAGTCATCCGCAGAACATACATATATTTAATATATATTTATAGTGACTATTATCAATTTATTGATTTATCTCACTCATTGTTCAGACGCAGTGACATATTAGATTGCATTTTGCCTAAGATTGCCGACAAGGGCAATATACATGTACATTGTATGTTGTGTAGCCGATTGAATACAGAGATAACGCTCAACAGACATATAATAGTATGGCAAGCCAAATGCACAATAATTCCTTAAACCATGGTTTGGAGCTCAAACCCTAGATTAGGCTCCTCAAACCCTAGTTTGGGCTCGCCAAATGCACATTAATTCGCTAAACCCCAGTTTGAGATTCTAAACCAGGGTTTAGGCTCTCAAACCCCAGTTTGAACTTTGAACCTTATTGTGCATTTGGCCAGAAACTGCCGTTTGAGGTCGTAATCGAATAAAAAGCCTAAACCCTAGTTTGAACCCAAACCGTGGTTTAAGAAAACAACTGCCAATCGTGATCCCAAACGGTAGTTTTCTTAAACCCTGGTTTGAGCAATTATTGTGCACTTGACGACAGAAACCACCGTTTGGACGCTCAAACTAGGGTTTCTGATAGCTTAAACCACCGTTTGAGCTCAAACCCCAGATTAGACTGCCCAAACCCTAGTTTAGGCTCGCCAAATGCACAATAATTCCCTAAACCCCAGTTTGAGAGTCTAAACCAGGGTTTAGGCTCTCAAACCCTAGTTTGAGCAATTATTGTGCAGAAACTGCCGTTTGAGGTCGTAATCGAATTAAAAGCCTAAACCCTAGTTTGGACCCAAACCACAGTTTAAGAAAAAAACTGCCAATCGTGATCCCAAACGGTAGTTTTCTTAAACCCTGGTTTGAGCAATTGGGATACCGCATTTGGGACACCGTATTTTTCCCCGATATATGCAGACAGCAATTACAGAATGATTATGTGGCCTATACAAGTATACTGAGCAAAACTAGAAACGTCCCTCCATGTTTAAGGAAAGATTCATCAAAAACCAAAAGGGTTACTTTTAAAAATCAAAATGGAAAAACAAGTTCATTCATTTCTGTATCAAAGCCAATAAATTGCATTTGGATATCTTGTTACATATTCGAGAGATAACCGGCCAAGGGCGGTAGGGGTCAAAATCAAAAATCACAAAAACTCAGAAATGTGTTACTTAATGTTTAGAGATGGAATTTCAATAAGTAATGTGGCAAATTCAGTAAATCTCGTTAGTACCGAGTGTGGCCACCATTTGCATGAATGCATGCAATGATCCTACGCCGCATCGACGTGACGTAACGCAATACCAGTGCGTTGGGCAAATTCCTCCATTCCCGTTGTAACGCCCGTGTAAGATCGCGAACATTGTCAATCTGATGGTTAGCTCGTGCTTTGCGGCCCAGTTCATCCCATATGTGCTCAATGGGATTGAGATCCGGGGAGACCGCGGGCCATGGCATGACGTCGACGTTGTTTTGCTGTAAGTATTGAGTGGTGACCCTGGCTACGTGAGGGCGGGCATTGTCGTGCATCAATGTTACACCAGGACCATGCTGACGGATAAATGGTAAGGCATGTGCATTTAGCACATCTGCAACATAACGTTGTGCATTGATGTTGCCCTGTACAACAACCAAATCTGTCTTCCGGTTTCCCATGATCCCACCCCAGACCATTACGCTCCCTCCCCCAAACCTGTTTCTTCTCAACAATGCAACAATCGGTGAATCTTTCATTTTTACGCCTGTATACCCGTAATCTTCCGTCAGCATGACTAACTGTGAACCGAGATTCATCGGTGAACAAAACTCGGTTCCAGTCAGCCCTTCTCCAGTTCAGATGACGTCGCGCCCATAACAGTCTGGCAGCACGGTGACGTTGGGTCATTTTCTGACCAGTGTACGGGCGGCGTGCCCGGATTGGTTGGGCGTTACGACATAACCGGTTGGGAATGGTCTGCCCTGAGACACCGTATCGCCTAGCAGTGCGTATGTGCGTCAACGTAATGTAACGATCGGCTCTAGCCGTCGTTACACGAGGCCTACCAGGTCGCTGCCGGTCGTGAACAGCCCCAGTCTGCTGGTACCGGGCTGAGGCGCGACCGCCCTGGCGGCCATCCCACCCGAAAGCATCCCAATTGCCTGATTTCGCTCGTTTTCGGAAAGCCGTGGCATATCGAAAACAGTGAAAAATTAAAAAGTTTTTTAATTTTCCGAATAGCCCCTATCGCATGAATGGTACGACATGAACTGAATCACCTTATCGATGACAAGTATAGCGTGCACGTGCAAAAAGTGGAAATCAACGTTCCGGTCACTGGCGGCTATGTAAACCGTGTGTATCGGCTAAACTCTACACGATCGTATTCCGAACATCGCCACGGTTTAAAATACATGTACTTTGAACATGTGGTACATACATAGACAGAGCTACACCGGCTATAAAACAGGGACGTTTCTAGTTTTGTTGAGTATATAACGATGTGTTGCCTGTTACTGTGTGGTATGCATCTCTATTTTACCTCCAGCATTTCGTGATGCTCATCATGCATATTACATTTTCTTAATCATTTTACACAGTAACGGATATCTTTCTGCATGTGTCGACTCCATTTTGTCTCGAAATAATTTGGACATATTTATCGAGGAATGTATAGCAATATTACGCAGACACTGACAGTTTTCCCGTGCACACATTAAATAAAGTCAAGTAGTTGTAGTCTGGCCATGCATACATCAACATTCACATGGGTCCATCCATTTCATTCATCATCATTCGTGTAACTGTGTCACACCAGGGTGACACCGAGCTAGTCTAGGGACGGAACACCAAGCACGTTGTGGACAGAGACAACAAGGTATATTTTTACAAGTATGATATATTTACATAAATGATAAACACAAACAATAGATGAATATGTCAGTACGGACAACGTCCCCTAGCAGCCACCGCCACAGGCCCTTGCACAGCCAAGGCACATCCTCGATTCTGGAACAGGTAGGTAAAGTCAAAAGTAAACGTAATCATCATATGGATAAATATCCAATGTTAGAGATCATCTAAACAACTCCGGCTTCCGCCATGATGGGAGTGACGTTATAATAACGTCGTAAAGTTACTGGTTCTTAGGAGATACTCAGCCTACTAGGGCGGATGGGGTCCATAGCGCATCGGTGAACGTCCCTATCGATTCTTCACGTCCTTTGACGGAATGACGTCACCGGAATATGCCCCACTCGATTACGCCCTCGGTCCACGCGGAGCAGAGTCCCCGCTAACACACGGTGTCGTGTCCTGGACTCCAGAATAAGGAAATAACTATGTGTTGCGTACTGAATTACGCAGACACAAAGAAGGGACTTGCCGTCGCTCGTGGCTGACTGGCTGGCTGCCTGGTTGCCTGGCTGGTGTACTGGCTGGTGTACTGGCTGGTGTACTGGCTGTCTGGGACAACAAAACACCAACGGTGTTGTTACCAGAATTTAACAGGTTATAGTCTCAATAATAGTCACAGTAGTGCACATGAAAGTGCACATCTTTTCAGCTGTCAAAACACGTTTTCATGCCCGGATCAGTCTACTATATGATAATGGATTGACCGATTGATTGGTGCTTTACGTCCATTCAACAACAAGGTCATATGTGGCTGTGACTAGAGAAATGGGACTTATGGTATTTTGCTTGTGACGAGCCGTCCCATCAGGATTTGCACTTTAAGTAATTTGCAGATTTTTAGAGAATAAAACACCCTCTTTTTATATATACATGTAAATGGATTACCCTGTAAATCATTTTGTGATTATTGGATTGGTCTGAAAATCAACAGAATATCACAGTCATTCCAGTTATTGATGGTTGAAAGGGTTAAAATGCCCATGTGACTGTCCCTTCAAATTATATTTTCCTTCGTCTGAAAATTAACATGTGACAGTCCATTCCAGTTATTGAGGGTTGTACGCTCCTTTTGTCAATTCAGCGTCCAAATTAGGGAGTGTACTTCAGTCTGAGTAAACACTTGAAATGCTGCGACTCGCTTTCCTAACTTAACCCTTAGACCGCTATCTTAATATTTTTGTTGTCTTCCGTTTATTTTCTATTTTCCATTTTTATCATCAAAAACATGCTTTGACAGCACTTAAGAATAATTTTCAACATGCAAAATGACAGCACTTCAGAATCATTTCCATTGGAAATGATTCAGCAGTGCTGTCAAACCATGTTTGTATTGAGAAATAAGGCAAGATATAAAAGCAACAACAGACGACAATTGTTGTGAGTAGCGCCTAAGGGTTAAGCATCAACTAATAAAGTCATAAAGGCCCATTGTTTGACAGGTACATGTAAACAATAGTTGACTGCTTGCCAGAAAGTGAACGTTTTACATTGTAACTTGCAGTAGCTTGAAGAAATATACTATTACTGTACATTAATATTAAACCACTGCATATTTGAGACATCATCTGAGACACTGTGCTTTCAATTATTAGGATTAATTCATTGAGTGATTGATTGGCATTTTACATAATATTACAGCAAGGCCATATACAGATGAAGTTTAACCCTTACATATTTTCGTCTGCTGTTGTTCTATGTATTGCATACATTCTCACCAAAAACATGCCTTGACAGCACTTTAGATCACGATCAGACTGTCGATCAGGATCTACACTAGTCGCAAAACCCATATGCCCCATTTTCTCCAGTCACAGCTACATTTGCACTGTCTTGATGTTGTGCCAGGTGATGTTGTGTCTCAAATCTGTAATATCACTCGATATTTAACCAATCCACAATTATCTGTCAGAGAATGAGTAACATTTAAAGAATTACGGCAGTGTTATAGTTTGACAATAGGAAAATTGTCATTCGATATTTAGCTACATGTAATACACGCACTTTTGTCAATTTAGCAAGTTCAAACTTTATCAAGACCGTCAGCGTAAACTCGTCTGCACAATTCAATGAATTAACTAAATCACGTTTTGTAAAGATACACGATACAAACATATTGTATTAAATAATAATTTACATCAGTTTTAGGTATACAATCAGTGTAAAGAGGATTGGAACAAATTACAAATTACAAATTGTACCTAGAAGAGGATTCTTATGTGTTTTGAAAACACGTTTTAAAAAATATACATATTAAATAAAAACATGCAATGGCCGAAAAATTTCCAACCCAAATTTGATATAATCATAATATACAGGTTAAGTACCATTCGTATCAAGTCCCACTCTGTCAATTAATGCTGAATTACATTTTGTCGTCTCCTGATTATATTTTACTCTCCTTTTTTAATCCAAAAACATGATTTAACAGCACTTTAGAATCATTTCCAATAGAAATGATTATAAAGTGCTGTGAAACCATGTTTGTATTGAGAAAGAAGATAAAATATTAAACAACGGCAGACGAAAATTTTCGGCTTTCGCCTTTAAAGGGTTAACAGATTTTACTCAAAGCACTTAGCTCTAAACCAATGAAAATTAACAACTCGGCCACATGATTGTAACCAAGGATATTGGTGTAAACAAGACCGTTAAGTACAATACATCATAAGCAATCTTGATCATAAGACCGAACAAGAACCCACTAACCCCTACTTACCAGGAAAAATAAATATAAAATGTACAGGATATACCTAGGCTCTGGATAATAAGCCTTCGTTGGCCAGTTACTAGAGCTCATAAGCATACACATATACAAACAAATATTCAAAACTTTTTAAAACAAACTTATCGTGCAAGTGCTGTAAAACTAGATTTATCTAAAAGTCCAGCTTGTTTCCATGTCGTCCATTTTGTTAAAGTATCATCCAGGCGCTTGTAGAAAATAGACTGTGACCTTAGCATCCTGTATTGTGGTGCACCATCAAGTCAGTGTACAAAATGGTTATGTAAATTATCAGGAGTGTACAAAAAAGAAATTTTCAGCATTTCCTTTGCCGGTCGTAAATGACAATTATATTATCACAAGGCTAATAATTATAATGCAAGATGCTTTCAGATCACGTTTAATTTTCAGATCACGTTTAATTTTACCATATTCATTATGGTGCACACTACAGGCAGGATTTATACCAACAACAAGATAATAACAATCTACAAACTGTAGCATATTATTCTCAGCATTTTTATAATCAACAGAACAATAAATTCTACTAAAAACACAGAGTTTATATCTACATCTGTGTAATGAAATACAATTCTGTGTTAGTTTTTTTATTGTTTCTTATATAAGACCCCCCACTATAATGAGAAGCGGAGCTGCTCTATGGAACGCCATGACTGTATTATGTAGGCTCACATCAGTTGGTATTTTGGTCCCGTCATTTGGTAATGTGATCCCGCCATTTGGTATTGTGGTCCCGTCACTTGGTAATGCGATCCCGTCACTTGGTAATGTGGTCCCGTCACTTACTTGGTAATGTGGTCCCGTCACTTGGTAATGTGGTCCCGTCATTTGGTAATGTGGTCCAGTCACTTGGTAATGTGGTCCCGTCATTTGGTATTGTGGTCCCGTCACTTGGTAATATGGTCGCGTCATTTGGTAATGTGCTCCCGTCATTTGGTAATGTGCTCACGTCATTTATTAATGTGGTCCCGTCACTTGGTAATGTGCTCCCGTCACTTGGTACCATTAGAGCAATGCGTATATGAAGTATGAAGCTGATCCATGAAAGGGAACAGAAATTATAAGATATTTACCCGAGCGTTAAAGTTTTTGAAGCACCAAGTATGTGACCTTGACCCTGGGCTTGGCGGGGCAGGACGAACGTGGATTTGTCACAGGGCAGTAGAGGACCATTAGAGCAATGCGTACATGAAGTATGAAGCTGATCCATGAAAGGAACAGAAATTATAAGATATTTACCCGACCGTTAAAGTTTTTGAAGCACCAAGTATGTGACCTTGACCCTGGGCTTGGCGGGGGCAGGACGGTAGAGGACCATTAGAGCAATGCGTATATGAATATGAAGCAGATCGGTCGAAGGATGAAGAAATTATGAGACATTTACTCGAGCGTTAAGGTTTTGTGACGGACGGACAATGGCAACACTAAATGCCCCCTCCACTATCGTAGTGGGGCATAATAAACAGAGCAGAAAAATAGCATATTATACTTCTTTTCTAAGAAAATACATCTTGGTATTTCATTAGAATTGTCTCCAAGGAGACAATTCTAATGAAATGCCAAAACTTATTTTCATTTCGGAGCAAACTATGCAATAATTGCTGTCTGTTGATGTGTAAACAGTAGTGTGATATTAATTTACCCAATTAAAATTTTGAAATACCAAATTGCTTAAAGGCCCTGAACGGCTCAGTATTACAATTTTCCGATTTTTTCAAACACAAAAACATGTTTGGCAACTGATTTAGTACACAAAACTAACATATACTGCCTAATAGATACATCTGAAGTCTTGAGATTTACATCTTAATCGCAATGTGAAGACAACAAAAACTTGTTTTGTGTACCACTCAGTGCAAAATGTCAATATTGACAATTTTATTTCCGGCTTTGAAACACGCACCTGCTGTTTGTTTATCAACAAATATTGATATTTTCATCGACTACAAACTCATTTTTGTACCAAAATGAATTCAAACAGTTTCGAAGTGTGTGTAAATAGAAACCTGTTGGATTTATGTGTGGGAAAACCCAATAGGCCAAATTCGGCAACTTGAGCCGTATAGGGGCTTTAAGAAATGATGGAGTGACAATACTCAATTACTATTTTTTTAGCAATTCCTTATCTGGAGCTTTGTGCACTACTGTCCGTTTGGTGGAATGCTGCCCAAGATTTATTGCTATAAAAACACGCCCAACTAAATTTTCTTTTCCATAAAACTATCCAAAACAGTTCTTTTACAAATGAGTCTACTTTTTATTTCACGAAAATCCGTCAAATAATTACGTTATTTCAACGAGGATGGCTGTGGCCCGCATGTCAAGCCCGCCGAGGCATTTGATGGTCTCGAGTGTATTTATTTGAAATTTGATGCCCAATAAGCATACAAAGTTTCAAGCAAATCTGACTTGCGGTTACAGAGATAGTAGGTATGTGAAAACGTTAACGCAAATTTTGATAGAAACTTGAACATAAACTTCTAAGTCATTTGACCTTGACATTAGGACTGCAGAGATATAAGGTAATTAAAAACTTTAGCGCAGATTTCGGAACGCAAACTTCTAAGTCATTTGTTTGTTTGTTTGTTTGTTTATTGGTGTTTAACGGCCTATCAACAGCTAAGGTCATGTAAGACCGGGCAAACAGGTTCGATCCCGTTTTAATCGGTTGCATTGGGGAGGAAATACCAACATCAGAATGGAATATTTACATCGAGATCTGGTGCCAGGTCTATACCGCACCAAAGTCACTTGGCCCCTTCCCCTATTTAAAAGTAATACCGGTAGGATTACTCTTATAAGGGGTATAACCAGATTCAACTGTCACATACAAAATGCCAAAGACGTATGTGAGGGCCAAACCAGGTCTCCAGTCGGGATTCCGGTAAGGATGAACCCTGATCGTTAAATTACCCATCGTTTGCTCCCACCTCTAAGTCATTTGACCTTGGGCACAGGGGCCGCAAGAATGGGATAGAGCATGAATATATGGATCATGACTAATACGTATATGAAGTGTCAAGTCAATGTGACTTAGGACTGCAGAGATATAAGGTATTTCGAAACTTTAACGCAGACTTTGGAACGCAAACGTCTAAGTCATTTGACCTTGACCTTGGGCACAGGGGCCGCATGAGTGGGATACAGCATGAATATATGGATCATGACTAATAAGCATATGAAGTTTCAAGTCAATGCGACTTCCCAGCAAACACACGACGTCGGCTCTAGGTCGGATCCAGGTCGCGACGTCGGCGACTCAAATCCAACGTCAGCCAGACGTCGAAACCGTGACGTCGAAACCCTGACGTCGGATTACGACGTCGTACTGACGTTGTTTTCTAGTCGTAGTTCGTCGCGACACAAACACAACGTCCGGTTGACGTCGGAATCACGACGTCGGATCAACGTCCGTTTCCGATGTCGAATAGACGTCTGGTCCAGGTCGTGATTGGTATACACTAAAAGGTGACTCACTGTCAGCAGATCTATCTCTACGTTAGCTTATAGATACGCCAATGGAAGAGTAGCTGATCTGATTTCCACACCAACTTAATTCAGTTTAACCTTTATTTGCTACATGTTTAGGCCTATGTAATTAATCATTTTATATCCTAGAAGATTAATTTAGGTTGGGCTGGGCGTACGTGCAATTTCATTAACGTCGCAGAATTCTAGGTCAAGATTATCGTGCGCGCGCGGAGTGTTAACAACTGGCATGCTTTATTAGCGTCCGTGTCAAATGCCACTGGACCGGGTTCCCGCGTTACTGCATATCGGTAGCCACAGATACAGTAATACGCTGGTAAACAGCGGACCTGACTCATTCGGAGGTCTGGTTATGCTATACTCCCCGGTGCTCCGATTGTGTTTAGGTTATCCCGCCATTTCCGTTTTCTCTTTGTCATTTTAATTTGAAATTGGGGAAAGATCGATGTAATTAATCTTGAAGGGGTTAGGGTTAGGGGTTGGGTTAGGGTAACCCTAACCCTAACCCATTAATGTTTTCAATAACATTTTTAATACAAAAATACATGACAACGCCGCGATCAGTTGATTCGATCATCACGTTTCAATTCGTGAAACTATTTCGCCCCGTCTCACTTCGCACATTCCTGTTCATGTTTTGTTAATATAGTGTCGCTATTTTATTCACCATTTACAAACTGGTCATGTGGTCTGGGGTTTTGTTTCCATATCATCTGATCCTTATAAAACTTCGCTCCACTCAGACTCAAGCATTTTGATTGGGTAATTGTGTCATTTGACGGTCCTCTGCAAAAATACACTTTTCAAGTGTTCCATTCATAATTAAAATATTATTTCTTAATTTTCTTTAGTAATATAATGTAGAATAGTGCCTAAAAGAAGTACACAATGGTTATTTGAAAATGAACATTTCCTTTCCAGATCCAGAGTGAAACTGTAGATCAAGTAATCAATGCAAAATAGACGATAAAACCCGACATTGAATTGATGTCTGATCCAGACGTTGAACTGATGTCAGAACCAGACGTTGGATAAAGGTTGTTTTCTGAAGTCGGATAGACGTTGGATTATATTTCAAAATGAAAGTTGTTTAGACGTCGGAATCCGACGTTGAAATGACGTCATAATTAGACGTCTATCCGACATCGGATTCTGGCGTCCGTTCGACATTCGGAATTCCGACGTCCGTTCGACGTCGGATTCTAACGTCTAAAAAACTTTCATTTTCGAACATAATCCGACGTCTATCCGACTTCAGTCCTACGTCTATCTGACGTCGTGTGCCCACTGGGTTAGGACTGCAGAGATATCAGGTATTTAAAAACTTTAACGCAGATTTCGGACGGACCCACGCACGGACACACTGGTTACGCAGCGGGGATAATTATCTGGACAAGGACCCTGAAACAACATGGGGCAGCGTGTACACAAGTGTACAGTAGGAATAACATAGCTAAAACCTACCTACAATTGTCCGTGTACATCCTCTGCTCGCTGTGTAGGGAAATGATAGTTTTGAATACGCCAGTCAATCATGCACAATGTGCACGTGGAAACGCTTGAGTAACCACGACTTGGATCAGCCAGATGCGTATCTAGCCTGACAATCTGCGATCTGAAAGAGCAAATACACAACATGTGTCAAAACAAGATGGCGGGAATTCCGGTCTATAGATCTCTAGTTATTTAGACAAATATTCGTCTATATTACCTTTATAAAATAACATTTTATTTTTCAGGTCTACTTTATAGTCATAGTATAGATAAAGTTCTCTGTTTCTCTTATTGCTCTCCATTATCAATGTAATAGGATACGGAAATGCAATGGAAAAAGTGTACACCGACCGGTGCTCGAACCCGGGACCTTCCCAATACCAGCGGGACGCGTTAACCAACTGCGCTACCGGAGCACGATGCTGCCAATCGGTAATTTATCCCGGACGAGCCCCAAAATGTAATAGGATACGAAAATGCAACGGAAAAAGCGCGCACCGACCGGGGCTCGAACCCGGGACCTTCCCAATATCAGCGGGACGCGCTAACCAACTGCGCTACCGGAGCACGATGTTGCCGATCGGTAATTTATCCACACTCATGATTACACTTGGTACCATTTCCGTTGCATCAAGAACAAATCGTACGACGTTTTTTGTTTATGATGACAACTCGTATACAAGTCTTGCGTGAAGTGGGGCGTTTTTTTCTTTTCTGTTCTGTTCTAATCGACGAGTATGCTATGACATGTGTTTATGACCTATTCGGGTACTTGGAGGAGGCCACAGGTACACTTTGGATCAGTATATAGACCAACAACTGGTGAATGGGTTTACACTTTTTTTGTCACATTTTTTTTTACTAATTTGCTATTTTTTCACAATGTTCTGGACTGAGATTTCTCAAGTTATTTGACCTTAAGTGTGGGCATGGGGAGCCTGGGTGGGGCGTCGAATGAAAACATGAATGATAAGAAACATGCACATGAAGTTTGAAGTCAATCGCTCATATAGAAAAGAGGTTGTAGTATAATGGAGAAATGTGCACTCGTCTAATGGAAACAAATAAAATTTACTGGACGGAAGTTCGAAGTGATTTGTCCTTAGCATTGGCCACGACGGGAGCATGGGCCGGGCGCAGACTGAACATATGGGTGATAATAAACATACACACGAAGTTTCAAGCCAATCCATAATACAGTAAATAAGTTGTAGCATAATGGAAAACGTGACGGACAGACGGACAAACGGACGGACAAACGGACGGACAAACGGCTTTTGCATCCTTATATTCCATTGTCGCTTCGCGGTAGTATAATAAGAAATAAAACAAAGTATGCATATGACCCAGATGGTATGTATAAATTTAAGTTGACCAACGTAACACATATCCCACACAGTCTGATCAGGATCTTCACTATTCGTTATTCCATGAATGAAATCCCATGTCGTACTTCTAAAAATCAATATATAGCTCATTCTCAGGTTACAGGAGTCTGTTATTTGAGCAATGGCTACACCGTTCACGAATCGCCCCATTTCAAGAGTCACGTACAGCCATATACAATGCAAACTATGGTGTACGAACGGGGTCAAAACTAAATGTGCAGGTGCAGCTATACAAATATACAGGTGCACTTGTAACTATACAGGTGCAGATGTAAATCTACAGGTGAAACTGTAAAAAATACCGTGCACCTGTAAAAATACAGCTGCACCTGTAAATAATACAGCTGCACATGTAAAAATACAATTTAGTTTTGACCCCGTCCGTACACCATATGTACGAACGGGGTCAAAACTAAACTTGCAGGTGCAGCTATAAACATATCAGCTGGAATATGTTCTGGGATGCCTTAGGCATCAAAAATACTTTCGTAGTATTTCTATCCCACTAATCTGTCGGACAAGACGTTAAATTGTGGTCCCGTCTATATAACCCTACCTGTTGGTGGGACGTTAAACCCATTCACTTTCACTTTGAAAAAAATCAACACACCAATGATTTACTTGGTATCTGTGACTATGACTGGAGAAATGTGACTTATGGAATGTGTGATCACTGCAGCTCCTGATCCAATAACGCACTCATGTAACCTGATAACGATTTGTATTGCTTGTTAAATGCTAACCCGAATGTTCTGTATGTAACACAAGGGCGACTTACCTATGTCGCCCTGCGCCCTGCGTTACAGACAGAAAATTCTGATTAATTAGAAGCAGTATTCGTGTTTCATTGATTGAATGGCGAGTAGTGCAGATCCTGATCAGACTGGGCAAATGCACAGGCTGATCTGGCTGGAACGCTGTTTATAAGGAAGTGTGTTTCGACTATTTCTTCCGTGAATATAAAGTAAACTTGCATGATCATGTACACGGCATTCACAATAGTATAACGTGATTACATGAACAAAACAGGTCAATAAGCACAGGACTCCAATACGTGAGAAAAGTACGTTACGAGTTCTTTCAAACCGCTCACGATAGAACCAATAGCGGACAATTAAATCAATGGAACAGTCCCAACGTATGCTGTGTCCACTCACTTGAACCGTCACATGAAATTCATCACATACGTATCTTACAGTAAATACTATGTATCCCATCTCGCACGGACACGGCTATGATGAAATACAAACCTGAATACATGCTTATCTACACATGTCGTTTATATAAAATGTATTACGTTGTGTCACAACAGGACATGCGTGCATGTGTATATGCCCAATATAGCTAGAATATAAACGCATATTACCCACATGTAATAAATTGCCAACTATCGGCGTAATTTTCGGACCCCGAATTGCATTACGGAATTTATGGCAACTATTTACATGTACATGTCTCACGCCAATTATAAGTACATTGTATGTACCTGCTACGACTGCGTCTTTCGCACCTTCCCCACCACCAAGTTGTTAAGCTGGTCCACGTCCATTACCGGTGGATTTCGTCGCGTTGTCGTGAATAGTTGTAAACGCCTCAAAATACGTATTGCGTTGTCAAAGCCGAGCATAGACCTGACCACTTCAGCTCGACACGGCGGACCGTCCGTGTCATACAATCGGTCATGTGACCATCTCACTGGCCGTTACTCCTCATTGACGGGCACAATGTGCTGTGTCATGTTAACACATACGTTCTAAGCTATACTACATAACGCGAAGAACTTCCAATTCATAACCATACCGTATAGCGAGTCTCATTGTCTAGGTGATTTTGCACACGAACCGTTGTCTGGTATAGTTTTGTACAATGTGAAACATTGAGTTGCGCATTCAACTAGCCGTGTTCCGTTGACACGAGTATAAATTCTTCAGCTACTACTGCCGATATTTCATAAAGTGTTCTCCATTTCTTTCTTCACCGAAGGATTTAAAGGTATGTATTATATTGTTATATTGTTTAAATTATTTTAATTATACCCCCACAAACAAAATTTGAGGGGGTATATAGGAATATAGGAATCAGCTTGTCAGGGTTGGTCTGTCGGTCGGTCGGTCGGTGGTCGGTCGGTCGGTCGGTCGGTCGGTCGGTCGGTCGGTCGGTCGGCTCGGTCGGTCGGTCGGTCGGTCAAAATTCCCTTCCGCTCTATATCTTCTACACCCATGCATGGATTATGAAATGGCTTGGTACAAATGTTTCTCATGATGAGATGGTGTGTCGCAATCAATAACCACGCACCTACGTCCAATGTCAAGGTCACAGTTGAAGGTCAAAGGTCAAACCTATCGAAATTCCCTTCCGCTCTATATCTTCTACACCGATGCATGGATTATCAAATGGCTTGGCACAAATGTTTCTCATGATGAGAAGGTGTGTCGCGATCAATAACCACGTACCTACGTCCAATGTCAAGGTCACAGTTGAAGGTCAAAGGTCAAACCTATTGAAATTCCCTTCACCTCTATCTTCTACACCGATGCATGGATTATCAAATGGCTTGGCTCAAATGTTTCTCATGATGAGAAGGTGTGTCGCTATCAATAACCACGTACCTACGTCCAAGGTCAAGGTCACAGTTGAAGGTCAAAGGTCAAACCTATTGAAATTCCCTTCCGCTCTATAGCTTTTACACCGATGCATGGATTATCAAATGCCTTGGCACAAATGTTTCTCAGGATGAGAAGGTGTGTCTCGATCAATAACCACGCACCTACGTCCAAGGTCAAGGTCACAGTTGAAGGTCAAAGGTCAAACCTATTGCAGGCGGCAGACAGATAAACTGCATAGTTTGTGTACACAACTCCTCTGAAACCGTTCAGTGGATTGATCTGAAACCATACACACTTTTTATGCCGAACACATTTTTTTTTTACAAAAATATCATCCTTTAATTTTAACTTAGCCATTTTTTCTATTTTTATTAAATTGATTCATTGCGTTCTTGACAAACTCGGCACATAGTTTTTAATCAAAATCATATTAATCCATTACTCGTGTAAGATCCTCTATAACTGATGAATGAATGTTTTCAAATGTTTTCAGATTATCTCATGTTCATTGACCACGTACGCAGGTAAAAGGTCAATGTCACACATCTCTAAGGCCAGCATTAAATAATGATCATGAAATTTGTATTCAAACGTATACAACTCTTCTAATGTTAAGCTATTTGTAAGTCCAACTCTTTGTGGGGGTAGTATGATCACTCCTGTGATAGTTCTAGTTAATTATTTGTTCTAGATGTTTTTATCCGGCTATGTTTTTATCCATCTCTTCGTAAACTCTGGACCAGCTTGTCTGACCCGGGTTGTGTATTACTGGCCTGTGTACATGTATGCTAATTGATACTTATAGCAAATCGCTGTTCAAAATAGCTCGTTGTCTGTAAGTGATCTTGCTGTTGGAACAGACGTATAACCACAGTCTGTGAATCACATTGCTTGTATAATACTGCACATGTATATGTACTATATCGCTATGTTGGTCTGAATAGTGTCACCATTAGCTCACGCTATCCAGGTAGGTGCACATACGTGCTCATGATATTCCGTCCCCTGATAGATGAATGGCTATTTCATCCTAGCAAAGAGCTACACGCCATTCACGTTTAGCCGAACCCAACCCCAATTATGAAGCGACGGTCTGAATATTGCCGCCGCGCAGTCTGAACTAAGTCTATATTGGTGCGAATTACAATGCAGGCACAGGGCGATTATATTTCATTTTTCGTTGGTAAACCGTTCGTTGTTGAATGTTTCCAACCAGCGTAGCTCCAGATCAGACTGCGTGTTACTGGATGGATTGCTTCAATGTTTGCACACGTGATGCATGTAAGCCTTTGGAGCACACTCATGACGCCATTAACATGACAATGACCTTTTTTACATACATATTTTTTATGCGGAACCATTTGGCCATTTTTCGTGCGTCAAGACGTTTGTACAAGTTTCTTCATCACCGTATAACATTAATATTACTTGATGGATTGGACACGTGATACATGTAAGTATTTGGAACACACTGATGCCGCCATTATCATGACCTTGACCATTTTGACATTCACGTGGTTGTGGAAACACTTAGCCATTTGTTTTTTCTCAAACAGTTCCTTTCTTCAATTTTGACCTTTTACGTGTTTTAAGCATGCACATCTCTGATGATTTTGGTGATGCTTTCTTTAGCACATACCCATGATCATGTTACGATCAAATAACATGTCCATATAGAACATAATATTGAGCAATTTGGGATACTTATCAAAAATTCAAGGCTACCATAATTGTATGAATTTCATACCTGAAACACGGTTTTAAGTTTAGTAAATCGGTATTTTGAGGTACAATGCTTGGGTCAGAAAAACGATAGAAATATACAGCAGCACACGTGTTTATGACTACGTGTGGCACATACTGGTATCTAAGATCCGGGCACTTTATATTAACCTATGGAATGAGGGAACTGTAATTATAGTATGTCATCCTTTTAAATAAAAACATTGTTTGACGGCACATTAGAATCATTAGAGTAAAATGGAAATTAAAATTAAATAAAATTAAACAGCAAACAACACTTTTTTTAAATTTAGTTCAGCATTGTAAGAGATGTCGGTGAACAGAATCATATGCCTTGTAAAGTGTGCCAATACTTGGTTGTAAAATTTCAGTGGAAAAAAATACAAATGTACTGTGATGGTACAAACCCATTCCCATCCATACGTTTTCTCTAGAATAAATTACTGCTTGAAACTCCCAGAAAAAACGGTGTATGAAACTGACAGCTAACTGGTCACTGCTATCTAACTGTGAGAACTAAAGATAATTATAGCTGCTGTATTCATACGAACGAAATGTCTTGATTCGTATTTTCCAGAATTAAACTGATCAACTGAGCCCAAAACTGAAAACTATAGAGAATAGTATATGTAGAGTTTTAGATACAAAGCAAGACAGACCAAAAAGCCATAGGATCAGCTGGCACATGGCACTATTTCATTGGCCGTACTCGCCGTTTAGGCGTAGCACGACGATATGGCTGCCCCCATAGAATTTTGCGTGACATAATATGCTATCTCAAGGGAGATAACATATAAGTATATAGCAATCTTGACGCATTGCTCATTGACCCTTTCAACCCGACATGCCATAAAGCGAACATTTGCCAACAATAGATACAGATGAGCCGGCTTGTAAGTGGTTGTCAGTATTGCTCAACTCCGAGGGAAATGTCCATTATCTGAATAATGGAATATTCCAGAAATGGGCATGGAACTACAAATGCCAGATGAAAGGGTTAACCCTTTGAACTCGAAAGGTCGCTATAGTGGTTTTATGCAAACAGTTCAGTTCCAGATGAGTACCGAGCCATCTCATCAGGATCTGCACTTTTTGAAAGTAATTTTCATATTTTTGTTTAGATGAAAAATACCCCGTGTTCATAAATGGACAAGACTGAAAACCATTTTGTGATGGTTGGATTGGTATCAAAATCCATTCCAGTTATTTAGGGGTCAACGGGTTAAGTATACGTAAACCATCGCTACGGTAAGTGACGTACACGTTGTGTTACGTAATCTAATTGGAGGAACACAAGGAACGATAGAAACAAAAATGCTACCCCGCTCCATACCTCTCTCGAGGGTAGCAATTTAACCCCATCTCTTTAAAGGTACATGCCCACTCAGTAGGCACACACTGTTCTTTACATCATCTGGGACATTTTCTGGCAAAACAAACATTCATTCACCATTACCCCACGTATTGATTGACATTTTTATACATTTTATATCGTCATAAATTTCCGCACTGATATCAGGGGCGCTAACCGTGTTTCCTTAAAATGTTAACGGGCATTACTGTGTATATATATATATATATTGATGTACAATGATCGTACTTTATAATCTGTCGAAAATATTAATTTTGCAGGTGATGCATTTAATGTGTGTAAATAATTAAAAAAATATTATGCCTCACATGCATATGAAAATAACCAGATACCACCGCGCGTTACTATCAGTATGATCAGCAAAATACATATTGCTAAATGATTATATCTGTATATCGGGCACTCGCAATTTTTAGTACTGGTGGAATAGTGACACAATTACACACTTATTTAATTCCTATCAAGAACTGTTTGTGCCTACTGAGTGGGCATGTACCTTTAATGTAACGCATGGAAGCGTGGTTTTTGCAATAGGTTAACCGGCGTGTTTGATATGTTAGCGATATAAAACTTTCAAAGCTGTATCAATAAATTATTAATAAAGAACACTCATACACATGCAGAAATTGGTTGTTAATGTGGAATTCACAGACTATCATAATTTTGCACTTACGAACATTTCAGTCGTACGACGTTTAGTGAAACTGACCCCAGTGGAATAAGAGGGAGTTACATGTAGCCTGTCAAGGTCATTACCAAGGTCAGGAATGATCGAGACAAATTGTCTCCCCTATTATAATATGAACCAAGTATACTTCAATTGTTATGACGTTATGGCCAATATTGTTTGATCAGACGAACGAAAGTGGTAACAATGCAGTTGAAGTGTAAGGGATAGGCTAGAGTAGATAAGTACACGTAGTCACTTAATCACTTATAATGTACACTATATTCCATGGGGAACACACAGGAATACATGACACATTGATATGCGAACATCACTGTACTGTGCATGATACTATACAATTACTACAAGGTTGTAAGCCAATCGACTGTTGTACTTAACGCAACTTAAAAGCTATAGACGAATAAACTCAGTATGTGGTATCTCAATGGTCCCGTAGTGGACAATAGTATGAATGCACAAGTACTTTGATGATCGCTAATCAAAGTGAAATAACATACAAGTATAACATGGCAGAACGAACATTGGAGGACAAATGACAATCATCTGAGCTACCCCAGTGCTGGCGTATCTCAATAGATAGTGGTAACCTCTGAATATCAAGGTCCCAAGGTCTGCCGCCTCACCCGCAGTATGAGGTCTAGTCACCAATATGGCTATTATCCAACTTGAAGTGGATTAATCCATAAACAATATATGCAGTCTTACTACAATCCCTTAGCCATGATATGCCATGATAGGAGTATTACCATACACTATCAAAGTATACATATGTATTGCCTATGCAATATATTTCCAAAGTATGAATGTCAAAGTCAAAACCGGATGTGGTTACATCACATGATAGTCAATAACGATAATGTTCCGGAAGCTGGTACCGGAAGTAAAGTTCCAAAGGTAGTATTATTTCCGGAAATGGTGGACCAGATGTAAAGTTCCTATGGTATCACTCGACTGTAGCAACCCGGATGTGGTGGACCCGATGTAAAGTATCCATGGTGAATCAATGGTTGTAATACCGGAAGTGGTAGACCGGATGTAAAGTTCCGATATAATACAAATGGCGATTATCACGTTGGCTAAGACGCCGGGAAAAGTTTCACTTAGGTGACATTCAACTCGGTGGTAGTATAAGATATGATATGTGTGGTATGGCGTTTCACTTCACTAATCTATGGCTGTGACTGTCTGCTGAACGCGATGTAGCTATCACACACTGCTCTATACAGGCCTGTACCCGGAGCTGCTACACACACTGCGCCAGACAGACGTACGGACACTCGGATGACCTTGTACTCTGCACTGACTGGGGTCTGCCCTCAACGAGTGGACCAAAACGTCCAATGTTGCTCGCTGGAGCGATCTCAAGAGGCTACAAAAATGAAATGAGTCTCCAATTACTGGACGAATACGCACAGACAGACAGACAGGATGCACAACGGACTAAAAGGGAATCGAACAACGGCAATCACAGCTGAAATAAAATGTTGTAGGTACATACCAAAATCCTCCGTGTCACTGGTGAATACAGTACTATCTCTCTGTTACCAGAAAATATGTGTCCCACCAACACATAGCGAGACATCGCTTATATATGCACCAGTGAAACCAAGCACGGAATAATGAATATGCCTACCCCTTTCGACATCTCACATAAATATTACAAAACTATGGCTTTTTCCATTTCACCCGTGGGTTATATTTGGCATAAATATATGTTCCCACGCCATAAATTCAACCAAACTAGTGTACAGCCTTCGCGGAATAAATACCATCCAACATGGTATATCCCACACTACCACAAATCTGCACACTATAGACCCAGATCCCATAGTTCAAATCTACTCGACTGGTCTCGACAATGCGAAGGTCGCTTTTTGGCCCCGCCAAACCCCTCCATATCGGTCCTACGGCTATGCACTCAAATGAGCGTGTAGCACATACTAAACTCAAATATCGTGGTCATTTACGGAAATATCACGACACAAAACATCACCAGTATGGGATCTGATATATCCGTGTTGGCCAGTACCAGGCTATGCTGAAACACCAACCCGTAGCATACATAACAGGGCAGATCATGGTATGGTCTGCGCTATATACTGGCTTCACCTACAGGAGGTCCCTTATCTGGTGAACAACTGACACGCGGACAAACTCGGCTGGCACGGATAGTGGACATCCGTAATACTAAAATGGGTCTTTTCACTAGCGAAACCAGCACACGCACAACCAATACAACATAAGCCCCGTTATTACATGCACATTGTACATGGCAAATGTACATGCTAAATCACAGGTATGTAAAAATCACAGGTGTGTGAAATCACAGGTATGTGGAATCACAGGTATGTGAAATCAATAGTACGCACAACAATACAACACAGTACCACACATCACAAATATACAATTATACGGAATCCAGAATGTACAAGAATGCACGTGTCACGCGACATAGCCCTCTTATTCCACTCACCCCTTCAATTATTATTGTACGCGCATTATATAACAGTGACGTTCCTTTAGTTGCAGTCAACAGCAGACTTGTGGGTGCGACTGGATATAGTGAGCTTATGAGATTTGCGAACCATGGTGCTCCTGATCAAATAGCACACTCCTATCGCCTGGTTATGAACTACATTCCTTATTAAGACGCATGCTGAGAGTTTCATTGATGGAATGGCGAACAGTACATATCCTGATCAGAATGTGCGAATGCACAGGCCGATCTGGAACTACACTGGTCGCAAACCCCATAAGCGCAACTCACATGCAGTGGACACACTTCACTTCTTACCAGCATAGATCTATAACACGAACACGCAACGTTATATAATTACAAAATAACCCGTTTGTGTGAATGTTTGTTTGTTGGGGTTTAACGGCCTATCAACAGCTAAGGCCAGTAAAGGCCGGGTTAATGGGTATAGTATATACCTTATATTACCTGTACAAGTACATGTACATGTTCAAGTACATGTATAAATGGGGGGGATCCCAATATCAGAACTGAATATTTACAATAAAAAAAAAATATATATTCAGCCTTGAAATCAGAATAATCCTGATCTGATGCCAGGTCTTCGCCACACCAGAATCACTTGGCCCCCTCCCAAAAGCAGTAGGATCAGTGATAATCTTAGTACTTTTATAATGGGCAGTAACCCAATTCAACTCCCAGGGAACAAAATAGCCAAAGATAAAAACGTACTTCTTACCAGCATAGATATTTAACAACGAACACGCAACGTTATACAATTACAAAATAACCCGTTTGTGTGAATGTTTGTTTGTTGGGGTTTAACGGCCTATCAACAGCTAAGGCCAGTTAAGGCCGGGTTAATGGGTATAGTATATACCTTATATTGCCTGTACAAGTACATGTACATGTTCAAGTACATGTATAAATGGGGGGGATCCCAAAATCAGAACTGAATATTTACAATAAAAAAAAAATATATTCAGCCTTGAAATCAGAATAATCCTGATCTGATGCCAGGTCCTCGCCACACCAGAATCACTTGGCCCCCTCCCAAAAGCAGTATATCAGTGATAATCTTAGTACTTTTATAATGGACAGTAAACCAATTCAACTCACAGGTAACAAAATAGCCAAAGATAAAAAACGTACATGAGGGCCAAACCAGACAAATCGTGATTCCTATAAGGAGGACACCTAACGTTAATTTACGCCATCGCGTTCGCCCGACCAACCACCCACTTTTTGTGTGAAAGAGAATTGATTGATTGGGAGTCTATGTCCATTCAACAAAAATGTCAAATACAGACAGAACGTCAACTGTATGAGAGGAGTACTGTCCCGCACGCAAGATACAACATTAACATCGAACATTGAAATACAGTATCCTGAGCTGGTGCTAAGCACCGTTACTACACTGACATGTAGTCTAGGGTGTGTAAAGTGTAGAGTGTAGACCCCGATCAGACTTAGGAAGCGATGGCTGGTCTGGTTATAAACTGGTTGCAAAGTCGATGAGCTTCGTTTCGCAAAAGGTTGAGCCAATAATTGTATACTCGTATATTGAACAGAATTTGTTTGGCATGTTCCGTTGTTAACCACTTAAAACTTTACAACGGACGAATTGACAATAGCACAATATTAGCACAAAGATATTGTAGTGTATGCAATTATGTTCATGAAATACGTTGGTTATATGTCGTTGCGACTGAAGAAATGGGGCTTATGCCATTTGTAACCAGTCGAGCGTGTGAACTGCCAGTACATGTACAGTGGAACCTCTTCAAACCCTCCCCTGGGAGGGCCCCAGTGTGTCCGGTTTAGAGAGGTTCCACTGTAATTCGGGTATATGAGTGTTTCAATACATATTTGTATGTATTGCGATCATGAACAGGCATTACCAATATAAGTACAGTACGGTCAATGCTACCAACATTGAACAGCATGTGGTCTTGCTGTCCGGTTTAGAGGGTTTTACTTTGCATACGTGCTGGCTGGTAAACATTGTTATTACAGAAAATGTGCGTTGGCAGTGTAATAATATAGTGTATTAAATCATAATATAATCCTGTAATAAATATGTACGCGAGACCGCCGCAGATACCACGTAGTGTGGATAGGTATGCATTCACACGATAATGAGATTTAGTATGCAAAGTGATGTGAGAGAACACAATTTGGTGACGTTATTTCTGTTTAACTTTGTAAGGGCTTGTACGTCCGTGCGCCAGTTACCAAAATGATTGTTGCGTCTGTTCTCATTACAACTACGCTGTAGGTGCATACCCGTTGATGCATTAATAATTTAGTAATTACAAACAATTGTATTTGTCTTATCTTCGACAACCGTCTATAATGCCAATAATTATGACACGATTAATTAGTAGGATCTGCAAAAATGCTATATAATCAGTGGCGGATCCAGGATTTCACCAAGGGGGTGGGGGGGGCCACATGGAACTTGAACGAGGTATGCTCGTTCGTGGACTGAGCGGTGCGAGGGAGTTGGCTAGGGGGGTCCTAACCCCCCCCCCCCCCCCCTTGAAAAAAAATGAATTGAGGAAGCCATTTCCTGCATTCTACGCTCAATATTTCTTAAAAAAAAAAATCGGCATTTCTGAAGGGGGGGCATTATTTAACTCTTTGCATGCTAGCGGCGAAAATATCCGCCAAACGAATTAGGAGTGTATGTTTTTTTTCTCCCTGTAAATATGTCTTGAAATTTCATTAGAATTGAGTCCTCAGGACTCAATTCTTATGAAATTCCAAGACATATTCATGATATTTACGGGGATTTTGTATGGAAGTAATTTAACAAATACGTGGGTTGTCGGAATGTATTATATTGAAACTGGCCTTGCCAATATTTGTCAATTTCTTTGTTTCAAAATACTTGCATATTATGCTAGAAAGCAATAAAATTGGCATTACCAATTAGGGTTGGGAAACGTTGATAATCGGGACAAGATTAACGCATGCAGTTGTGTAGCACATTGTGCCGGTAGTTATAATTTCAGTATTTCTTTCAAATAGAAAACAAACATGTAATTCTAATTGAATACAACGACGCAATATAGAAAACCGATCAACATATTGTAAGGGCACTCTGTTTTACCAAATTAAATGTACTAAATAGATTATTCAGTACCATACACATGTATGGTCAAGTAAGGACGCCAAACATTGTCAGATAGTCGGTAAACTTTTACTTTCATTTACAGAAACATCATTTATTTATTTTTTAAATGCGTTTAACATGTTTAACGGTCTGTCAACTGCTAAGGTCTACGAGCGAGCCGGCTTATCTGGATCTACTCTGTTTGCAAACACCGCAATATATTTGATGTATTGGTGTTTAACGGCCTATCAACAGATAATATCATTTACGGCCTGGTCAACGGGGTCAATCCCGTATTTACTCTGCCGTATCATCGCCATGAGGGGTCCCAAAACCAGAACGGAACATTTAGTAAGAAAAAAAATATATTCAGCCCTGAACTTGGAATAACCTGACCTGGTGCCAGATCCATACCACACCAAGTCACATGGACCCTTCAGGATTGCATTATAAAGACGAATACCGATCGTTAAATTACCAATCACATGCTTCCAACCCACTACCGCCAAAGAGGTCTATAGTGTTTGAAGGGTTAAATATGTATATGCAGCTCATTTCAACAACATTGCAAAGTATACTTATCTAGCAAAGTATACTTTGAGGCAGACCTTTTCAATTTAAGGATAATTTTATTAAATTTATTATACTGAATTTATTACATTATCACAGCCATTTTGGCTGTGTTAATGTAATACATTCAGTATAATAATTCTGCATCCTTTTAATCATCAAATATATTCAGTCGTTAGTTATATATGAAATAGTACATTTCGGGAAAAATAAATGATTGCTCCCTCAAAGTATACTTGCATTGTTGTGAAATAGGCTACAGGAGTGTCGCAAATTCAATATACGTGAGGAAAGCTATAACTTATAACAAGCAGCTACGATTATGACCTATCCCACTCGCGTAACAGTTAATTTTGACAAACATAATCAGGTAGATATAAAGCTAGCGCCATTATTCCGGAGATTAATACATTTAGGTATAATGAATAATAGTGTGGCCGAATGAGATTTATGCTCTTTTATATGTTAACCGCATTGTAATCAGTCTATTGCTATTTTAACATATGTTTCAGTGTTTGAAGATTAATGCGAAACGTATTGCAGATAGTGGCACGTTTTTTAACTTACACGACATGACAGAACGACATTATATTGACCGTCTCCTATATCCCGTTATATAAGCCAATATTGGTCCAACTCTTTTGGGGTGAAATAGCCAATATCATTAGGATTACAGTCAAAACGGCCCCTTGTCAAAACGGCCCCAGGTCAAAACGGCCCCCATAAATTGTAGTATAATGATTAATAACTTAAGGATAATTAATATAATTTAATAAAACAACACAAACATTGTGTTATATTACCGTATTTTATCCGTATTCGTTACAAAGTATTTCTGTATCATACTTCCCTGTTATATGTTGCTATACAGCTTCTATTGGGGCTACCCATTCCGAATACAATTTATTGACCCCCACATAGTCCGCACTTACACCTGTCCCATCCCATATTGACCGCGCATGCGCGCACGGGAGACTTCCTGTTTGCTTCGGACGGCTGGCGTGAAAGTATCCTTTTTGGTGCTCATTTTCGTTTGGCTGTTTTAAACACTCTATTCATGGTTATTGTCCGTAAGTAGGCAATATCTTCTGTAATAGAGTGGGGGCTATTCATTTCTATAAGTTGCTAGTCGAAAATATTTCATTTTGAAAGTATTTCGAGTTTTTTTTCTTAGTGTGGCCACGGGGCGCGAACTTCGCGATTTTCCTATTGTCGGACGTTCCTATTGTCGACAAAGAATTTTTTTTTTTTTTTTTTTTCTTCGACTTTGTCTAGTTCGATATTTGAATAGGTTTTCCGTACCACGTTCACTAATGGGCTAAGGGAAACCTAAACCCAGTTCGGGTCAGGAAATTTGGTGGTGGTCACAAAACGGGAAATTGTGATTCTCATGAGATAATTTGTTTCCGTTGTTGCTAGAGACATAACGGTTGCTCTAATGAGAAACCGGGCTTCTCTCAGGCCTTGGTGGCCTCTATGGAGGGGCCTGACCATTAGGTACTATCATGGGTAAGTATCAATAAGTGAGATTCAGAAACTACAGTGGTTTCTGAGTCTGAGCCAAGTCAGAGTCCGAATAGTGGCAGGGTGTCTCTTATGACTGAGACATCCAACGTCGCTAGTTCTGCTCTGGGTGGTCCGCTACCCACTGAGTAAGGAAACCGGACGCCAGTCTGTGTTCGGCAAGATTCAGAAACTAAAGACTGTTTCTGAGTCTTCGCCAAGTCCGTGTTCGAATAGTGGCAGGGTGTCTCTTATGACTGAGGCATCCAACGTCGCCAGTTCTGCTCTGGGTGGTCCGCTACCCACTGAGTAAGAACACCGGACACCGGACACCGGACACCGGACACCGGACACCGGACACCGGACACCGGACACCGGACACCGGACACCGGACACCGGACACCGGACACCGGACACCGGACACCGGACACCGGACACCGGACAACGGACACCGGACACCGGACACCGGACACCGGACACCGGACACCGGACACCGGACACCGGACACCGGACACCGGACACCGGACACCGGACAACGGACACCGGACACCGGACACCGGACACCGGACAACAGTTCTGCTCTGGGTTATACGCTAACCACTGAGCAAGAACACCGGACACCAGTTCTGCTCTGGTTTATACGCTAACCGCCGAGTACGAACACCGGACACCGGTTCTGCTCTGGGTTATACGCTAACCACTGAGCAAGAACGCCGGACGCTAGTTCTGCTCTGGGTTATTAGTTAACCACTGTGCACGAACACCGGACACGGGACAGGTAGATTCAAGGGGATATGCGATGTGGGTATGGTACACGCAAATCCAATTGGACGCGCCTCGGTGGAATGCAAGCGTATTCCTACGGTCAACAGAAGTGTCAAATATAGCCACTGATAACGGCGAGCTGGTCTTGACCACGCCGTTTTCAGCGGAATATCTGTTCAAGGTTATGGATAGACAACAGGGTAACGGTATAGGACATTGGCCTACCGACACACTTGATTAGTCCTGATGTGAGTCTGATGACGTCAGACAGGAGGGCGCACAGACTCGTCGATCAGGACGGGTAGATCCGGGTCTAGTAGCAAGAGAGCTAGGTATAGGTCATCTTCCAGTTGCTCGTCTACCAGGACGCGGGATTGTATATCCATGAAACACAAACGACATTCTTGGTCGTGTTTAGGTACGATCATAGAAGTCGTCATAGGCATAGCAGACAGAGCATTGGAGTCGCTGTTTCAGTAGTCAGTCAGTCAGAGCGAACATGCATATCATGGCTACGTCTCTGACTAGGTCGGCAGACATGGTTCTGTTGAGGAGTGACGCCACGTTAGCTACGGCGTCCATTCTTACGATACAGGGAAGGGACCTCCTTCGAGAAGCATCCCTTCAGGCCACGAATCTGTTTGGAAACAGATGTTCTCAGGTGACTGCTGCTGACGCTGCAGTAAGACAGAGTCTGCAGTTAGCGAGACTATCAGTGGTCTCTTTAGCCAAGCGGTTCGCTTATAGAAGCGCAACTCGGGCTGGAAAGGGGACATAAGCAAGCTTCAATATCCCCTTCTCCTAACCCAACGAGTGAGGTAACGGGTAGCTTTAAGCAACCCATAACACCTATACAGCCCCAAAAGGGTGGGGCTCCCATAGGGGCGCTACACGCATCAGAGATTGGCAATCTCCGAGCTTCTACAGCGTGCTGTTGGTTGTACCAACATACAGATCATTTCTAGATAGAGACGGCTCGATCGATACGTCGGACTATTAGAGTCAACGATTAGGCAGTCTCCAGCGAACCACAGGAAGGTTATCTTCATATACCGATATGCCATGCGTCCTTGAAACTTTCTAAGCTTTCAGTCGCAAGGCATGGTATAACAGTTTTGTGGCCTACCCTTCAGAATAGCCACGGCGTTCACAAAACTAATAGAGGTAATCTAGGCAGAGTCCAGACCGTGTGTTATTGCATACTTCAATACTTGGACGACTGGCTCCTGCACGATCAGTCCAGAGACACACTGCTACTCAAAGCGGCGTGTGTTCTGGGATCTTATCACGGGGTTGGGTTTCATGCCGAACATAGAGATGTCGGAATTAGTACTGAAACAGAACATCTGATACGTAGGGATGAGTTTCCTTACCAGACTGGGGATAGTCATGGTACACTTGGACAGTGCCGATATGTACAGAGTAGACAGGATGTTGCAAGTGATCTTCAAAACTGTGTATCCACTTCAGCTACCAGCCAAGGGGCTATTTTAGCTGCTAGGGGTATTGAATTCAGAGGCAGATATGCGGTGTAGATCGTCTACCAATGTACTGTGGACTGACTGTCGAGGGGGGTTCGAAAGTCCGTACCGAGGGGTGACTGTTAAGGACAGTGACCAACGCGGTTATCAACAGGTAGAGCCACCCCTGGTTGGGTCTGTTTGCGACCATGATGGACAATCAGAGCCCAATGTATGTGTCTCCAGTTCTGGACTCGGGGGCATAGGCGGTGGGCGCATGTCCGTATCATGGAAATGAGCATACGGGTAAGCATTTCCACAATCAGTAAATTCGGGTCACACTAGTGGCACCATGCTGGCCAATGACAAGTTGGTTCTCCAGCATACTGGAACGTCTAGTGTACCATCCGGTGGGTATTCCAGTGTTTCCCAAGCTTCTGTCACAGCATGCAGGGGGAACACTTCATACGAATACGCTCGTTCTGATTCCTCACGTATGGAGGCTATCAGGAAGGGAATCAGGAAGGACAAATGTTCGCGGCTATCTACGGCAATCATTGCACAGGCAAAGTCATTTTGCTACTGCATGCTAAGACGCGAATGGGAGGTCTGTGTTAATTGCTGTAAGTTAAGGCAAATTAATCCAGTCAGTCCGGCTGTAGGCGAAATGGGCGATTTCCTTAGGCATCACGGGACGGTTGAAAACAGCCAAAATTGACTGCTTTTCTGAGGGCGGCGGGTGACTTATAAAAATCACCGCCTCTCACAATTAAGGAGGCTCTTGCGACAAGTATTGAAAAATACTCGCAAATGAAGAACAAATCGCGCGCCACAATAAAAATTCAGTAACCGCATCAGATGTGTTCAATTATTTTTTTACAAAGTTACCCCACCCACCTATTTTTGGCCAAAAGTTTCAACACGACTGAATTTATCGGAATTGTTTTCATGAAAATATGAGGCACAGATACTTTGTTATGTCTTGTTCTATCACTTGTACACCACCAACACACCATTTCTGAAAATGATTTCAAAGCGGGGTCATAACAGCTCAAATTTTCGTTACAAATGCCCGAAAAAATACCTTAAATTCTGACGCGAAACCGTACCGGCGAGACAGCATAGCAGGCGACATTTTCCAAGATGTCAAAATCAACTGGAGCTAACATTCAGTTTCGTAGAATTATGAAATACTCTAAAAAATACACCTTGTCAAGCCTCCCAAGGTCAAGAAATATTCATAAACCTATTTTTCTAGACACACTGGTGTAACTTACAGGGTCGGTAGTGAAGTATTTAGAAAATCGTCCACCCCCTTTTTAAAGCTAGCTGCCCACTGTCCCGTGAGACCTTAGTAATTGTTCGATGAAAATAAATAGTCAGCGTCGATTAGGAAGGGATACATGTAGGCATTGGCCAACTGTTTCAAGTTCACTTCAGTGCCGATATGTATCATAGGTTCAGACCCAAGTTATAGGCGATGATTTCATTCTTCACTAGAGAAAGACCAGTAGCTAGAATAGTTAACCTAAGGGAAATTAACGAAAGATCAGTATGAGCCCATGGGACAGCTTCCCTCTTTAGATTGATCAGTCAAGAATGGGTTACTGCTTGTTTTCGCTTCGGCGAAAAGGCGGCGGGAATTACGCGGCCTGTACATGGGCGATCAGAATCTGGCTTGGATAATGATTTCGTTACTATGGTTGCGAAGCTGGGTTCCTTGCTAAGGCTCGGTTCTCAGATAGGCATAACAGACCGTTCGTGATCCCAGGCATGTCCAAATCGAGTCGGTTATCGGTGACGTTATATACTTTACGTATTCTATAATGTACAATTGTCGTATCTTAACTTGGTAAAAGCACATGCTTCCGGTTAATAACAACAACAATGTCAATAGATTAAATTAATTTGCACTGATCCAGAATATGAATTTATCTCTCGCCCAGCACGAACCTACCAAATTTAACCGAGACGGAAAATACGCTATGCACTGGCACATAGATCAAGGTCACGATCAGATGATAATGTGGGCTTCGTGGCGCAATCGGTTAAGACATTCGGCTAGATGATGGTGAATTTCATAAGACAAAATGCACCAGGCTTGTCAGAGGAAAAGAGCAATTCACCGGTAAGGGTGAATGTTAAAATCCTCTGATGGCATCAGGTGGGGAATACAGGATGCACACTGGGAGTAATCTAGTGATAGAGGAATCAGGGCTGGTCTCGGCAGCTAGTGTAGCTGTGGAGGACAGTGTCACTTCTTATCAGGAGGCAGTAGCTTCGGTATACCAGTATCTGTCTCAGGATAGTGGTCCTGTTTAACCTGCGCAGGTGCCGAGGGATAAGGCTATGTGTGAAGCAGACTATGTTACTGCTTTCAAGGGTAGGCATAGACTGCCTCAGACCCACACTGTAGGAGCTCGGTTAGAGGAATTGATTTGGCACAGGGTTTGACCCCAAAACTAAGTTGGATTTCTTAAAGCCAATACTTTTCTGGCACTTCAGGGGCTCAAGTATTAGGTTATGCTTACATAAACTTGGCTCCTAGAGTATTCGGCCTTGGAAAAGGAGGCTCAGAGATGGGAGTATTCAAGGCTTAGTTCCATAAGGCACGGACTTGTTTTGTGCAAGGCCAGAGCGGAGTGAATTAGGCACTACATCTCATTGACTAACCAATGAGAGGTAGGCACTGGATTTTATTCCATGTGTGGGTAATCAGGTTATATCCAAATCGTCAGTTTACAGATGGATATCTCTCGCAACACGCAGAGCATATCGATCCAATTCGGTTAAGGGCTCATAAGGTGATAATCGATGCCCATAAGGCGGAGCAGTATTTTCCGCCTCGGAGTTCCTCTATGGAGTGATCCTGGGGAAAAGATAATGGAAGCGGCATCCGGGAAGTCCCATTCCACTTTTATCAGTTTTACATACGTACACTGACGGCGCAGAGCGCATATATTTACATATTGGATCCCCTAGTCGCGGCTAGGAGGGTTGTCGCGGGTGCCAAACATGTGTAAAAGGCTCAATTTTTTAGCCTGTTGTTATTCTGGGCCAGTGGATCTAGTCCAGGATAACAAATTGTTGGTATATTCACATTGGCAGTACAAAACGTCTAGTTATCGGCTAGTTCAAGTTTTGTGCCTGGAAAGTTTTAGTAGATTGTTTTCTTGATTACACATGACTGGTTATGCCAGTCTGGATACATATTTTAATATATGTGTGCAGTTGTGAGTGGTTACCAATGGTTGCGAGGCCCGGAGAGGGTGACGGTGAGTTACCTGTGCTCCGGGGTGCTAACGGTACTAGGTATCATGACACTCGAAACACAATAGCATTCATCCAGGGTCATGAATACCATGTTGTGTAATTATTGATAGTATGTGGTTGTCAATATGCATAGGGTATTTTATGTTAGCATTACTATTGGTGAGTAAAGTGGGTTAGAACTTTAAGAGACTTGTGTACATGGCCAAGGGTCAGTGTAGATGCTGTGAGTCTTAGATGTGAGGCACAACAGTGTGTATGACATGACGCTAACATGATATGAGTTAGTCACATTCAGTGCGTGTTAAACTGCGACTGGGGACAGTACTCAAGCAGACCAGAAGACTTAGCTGGCGGCTCAGTTATCTTCTGGGAGCAGGAAAAGGGGGGGGGGGCGCTGCTTAGACGGTGCCCGGGTCTAGTCTACAAGTTGTTTGGTAAGTCAATTTATTGATCCTAGGTTAAGTATTCACAGAGCGAATTAATTTATTTTTCTGGTTTCTGTATCACCTTACCTTCCCGCCTTGGAGACAAATTCTAGCAACATATAACAGGCAAGTATGATACAGAAATCAGAATTTTTCAATGTCAAATTATTTTCTGTGAGTACTTACCTGTTATATGTATTTAACACCCGCCTTCCGCCCCGCAAGGCGAGAGATTTGTTCTATCACAAAGAGCAAGTCTCCCGTGCGCGCATGCGCGGTCGATTTGGGATGCGACAGGTGTAAGTGCGGACTAGGTGCGGGTCAATAAATTGTATTCGGAATGGGTAGCCCCAATAGAAGCTATATAGCAACATATAACAGGTAAGTACTCACAGAAACTAATTTTACATTGAAAAATTCTGATTTTCATATTGTTCGTGAAAATCGCTAAGCGATGTCACTAGCTTGATGGTCAATTATTTTGTTATTGATTGCATAGCAGGATTAATCCAATTATCGATTGGTGGGATAGTATTGCAACATAGACCATGATCAGTGGATGTACAGGCTGATATGGGGCTATGCTGAATCAGTGTATCAGCCGGGCCCTTGTACATATGGAAAACTATTGACACATAATTATACTGGGTTTATACAATTTGCTAACGGAACAGTTCTGCTTGTAGTCGGTGACATAAATAATAACTCACATGCAGATAATTACTTAACAAAACCCGAAGGAATGTAACCAGTAAATAATTACTGCATTTCAAGCCATTAAATGATTTTCTCAAAAATATAAATGCACTATTCCACCAGTTTTAAAAATTACCAGTGCCCGCTATGCAGATATAATCATTTAGTAATGTTTATTTTACTGACGCGCGGTGGTATCAGGCTATTTTCATATGCAAATGAGGCATGATATTTTTTCTGTACGACCACCTTAAATTGTGCATAGCCGATAGCAACTAGAAAAAAATGTGTCTAGACACAGTGATTCCCCCATTAGGAGCTTTAACCAAACACTTGCAGCTTTCCCGAGTTAAATGGCTGGCCAATGTGAATGTTTGCGACGGATGGACGGACAGACAGACAGACGGACAGACTGACTTGTTCGAATTATAATTATTTATAATGCACCCCCCCCACCCCCCCCCCCCACCCCCACACACACACACTTTCAAGAGTGGCATTTCCATCGTTTTCAATGATATATGTATATTGTCCGCAGCCAATGTAACATCGCTACGCTAATCAGATGAATCAAGATTTCAGAGAGGGGTATGACAGGGGGGGGGGGGGGGTGAGGGGGGGGGGGGGGGGGGTGGGAAGGTGGGGGTGGGAGGATGAAGGTACGGTGGGAGGATTTTATGTGAGGGGCGGGAGACCCACCCACGTCACCCTCTCATTTCATGCATGCATGGCTACTCATCTGGGGCCTGTCGTTTTGTCCTTACGACATTATGTTATGTGGTACTGACATTTTGTTGGGTCAAAACGTCGTTATTATTATGACCGGATAATTTATCAAGGGTTATGAAAAAAGCTGAAACTGGGAAAATGGCCCAATTCCTCCGGATATCTCTGTTGTGAGCTGGACTGGAGGTAGAGCGAATCCCGTAAAATGTTACCGCACAGTGTCACCGTATAAATGTTGTCGGTGACAGACACTGGTTTTGCAGGTCGCTTACCTGGCAATGTGGCTCTAGACACTGTCGGATTCAGGTTACGGGTTTGTTCCGGCTCTGGATTGGCGAATAACATGCCATTGACTAAGTAATGCACTGTTTATTGTCGTGTTTTTAACGGTTAACTGTGATTCATGTGACCGATAGGCAAAGTAGATTGCGTCACTGATTAGTATTATTTTCTACTCAGGTGAAGAGTTGAGAGGAGGCGGTAGAGAGTTAAAGTCTGGCCAGGGCGTTTGCCCACAGCAGGTTGATCTACATGTGCATGCGCGCAGTTGGATCAGGGTCTATACTGTCTGTGAGTTGTTATTTTAGATTGTTTTTAGTCAGTGTGATTTAAGATCAGCCTGTGCAAATGCACTGTCTGATCAGGGTCTGCGCTGCTCCCAAAAGAATATATATGTCTACTTTGGTCCGGTGTTTCTCAACCCGTGCATGTGAGTTGGATGAGTTTGTGCATTAGCACTTTCTGATCGGGATCCACACGGTTTGCGAACATTGAAATATGATGCATAATTATTCACTCCGGATCTATGCTGTTAGCATTTCGTTGGTAGTACAGACCAGTTTATGATTAGGTTATTGACCCCGATATGTCCTTCGGAGTCCGTGCGACCCGTAATACCCTTTGGTTAAACCCAAACCATTCCTTTATCACATTTATTTCAGCCAAATTGCTGTTTGAACCAATTGATGGAAATGGTGTCTGTAATCCCATTCAGGAGATATAAATATAGATCTATTAGAATAATAGCTGGTTATTGTATCTGCACCTGTAGATTTTACATCGGTTGGTTCACATAATAAACTGAGCAAGGAGTGATTTGGGAATAGCCATTTTCCCTTTTTCGAGCTCGAGCATATACTCCAATTCTACAAGTGAGTACATACTCACTTGTCTGCTTTTACCCTGCTTGCGTTATGTGCTAAATGTTAGCTTTGTGTGCTTTATGTTAAATGTTTTTTATGCAATTAAATTGCTTGCATAAGTAGGTGAAGGTCGCATAACATATTGTGATTGCACTTAGTGAACCGTTCTTCACTAAGTTGTTCTTTAAATATTTGATAATGGGAAAGTAAGTGCAATCACTTGCTGTAAGTGTATTGTCTTGTATTGTTTGTAATATTGCATAATTGTAATGTTTATGTTGTATTGTTGCAGGCGTCGGGCCTACTACATATACAGTGATCTAAAATGTTGTAGTCTTCATGACCCACCCCCTCGAATAGTAGTTTTCAACCGGGCTAACGGGAGATACTATTACAATAGTCTGGACTTAACTTTCCCTATAAGACATGTAAACAGCGTATCCATAACAGGAAAGTAAATGGTTATAAGAATACTTTCACAAACACGTGTGCGTCGATATGTAGCATACTTGTTCACCTTTTCTAATTAAATGATGTATGTTGGACATGACGGGTTATGCCCAGATGTCAAGTTGAACGTTTCTGAACATCTATTGGCAATATCAACTAGCAATCAAAACGATCGATTGACTGTGCCTGAGCTTTACCACAGCTCACGCTCCGACAATCAAGCTGTTGCTAACCCTATTCAAGTGTTTTGTAATAAAGAAATGGATAAATATTGGCAAGAATATAGTGTAGACGGTGACGTACACCAGTCGACCAGGTTCTGAAAGCTAACGGTGTATATGTACGGAGACCCGCAGGGGACGTAGAATTCTGTTTTTAATATTTTTAATAGTTAATGAATTACCACGATATAGCAATTCGTCCCCACGAATAAACAATTCGTTCCCACGAATTAACAATTGTTAATTCGTGGGAACGAATTGCTATATCGTGGGAATTAATTATTAATTCGAGGGAACGAATTGTTAAATTGAGGGAACGAATTGTTATTTCGTGGAAACTAATTAATAACAAAAATCCATGTACAACTACGGGGCTCCGTATATTTGATCTAAAAGATGTGCAATATTTTACAGACTAACTTTGGTTACACCGCCTATGAATATCTGCTTAATTTAGTGTAGTTAAACCTGTAGACACAAAACATCACTGGATGAATTGATATGTGGCTGAAATGGAGCTTATGGGCTATACGAACAGTGAACACCCTAGTTGCGAACGGTAACTCTGGCAATTTACTCCTGTACCTAATTGCTAGAGTTACCGTTCGCAACTATATGTACCTATATCAGCCTGCGTACCCGCTCAGAATGACCAGGATCTACAGTGTTCGCCATTCAATCAATAAAGCATTCATCATTCTTCTGGCAAACAGCACAATGGTGCATACAGTATATAGTTGAATGAATGTGATGACAGGCCATGAGCTAGACTATCAACTATTAAAACGTAATACGGCTTAATCAGTAGGCACAACATGTTCTTTATAGGAATTAAATAAGTGTATAACTGTGTCACTATTCCAACAGTTCTGAAAATTACAAGTGCTCGCTATTCATATATCAAAGTACCGAAAGTACTGAAATATGGTATGGCACATAAGCCTTCCAATCCACCTTCTTCTCATTTTCCAGTGAACCTAGCATCCGGATGAGTGTCTGGTTGAATCGCTCAACCTGACCGTTTCCCATAGGATGGTATGGGGTGGTCCTTGTTTTCTTGATCTTGGCAATCTTGCAAAGGTGACGGATAGTCTTTGATTCAAAGTTCTGTCCCCTGTCACTATGTAACTTCGAGGGAAATCCATAGTGGAGGAAAAAACGTTCAAACAAAGCCCTAGCCGTCGTCCGTGCTGTCTGGTTCCTCGTCGGAATGGCCATGGAGTAGCGCGTGAAATGATCTGTAATGACTAGCACGTTCTCGTAACCTCCCTTGGAGGTTTCGAGAGACAGATAGTCAATGCAGACAATTTCCATCGGAGCGGTCGACTTGATCGGGACCAATTCAGCTGCCCTTTGTGCTGGAACCTTCTGCCTAATACAGCGATCTCATGTCTGCACCTTCGTCTTTATGTCGCCATCCATCCCTGGCCAGAAATATCGCTCCTTGACGAGAGATGTTGTGCGATCCCGGCCCTGGTGTACCCGGTCGTCGTGTAGGGCACTTAGCATGGTGTCTTTGGCAGATTCCGGAAGAACGGTCTGGGTGATATCTTGTCCTCGAATGTTAGTTATCCTGAACAGGATGCCATCCCGGAGTAGCAGCTTATCCCACTCGCGAAGATACCTTCTAACTGCTGGGTCTTCGTTCGCGGCTTGCCTGGCAGTAGGTCGCTGTTTGGACTTCTTAAGTCTCACTACTCTCGAAATTGCTCTGTCTGTATCCTGTCCGTTTCGCCAATCCTTCGATGACAAGGCGCATGCCGCCAGTAGGTTTTCCGGAATGTGGCATTCGAATGACGTGTCATGGTCTGTAGTCAGGCATTCCTCTGCGGGCGCGTCCTCAAAACTTGTCTGTGTCATGCTAAATATGGCCTTCATGTTATCTGGGAAGATTGTCCGCTCCTCTGTTTCCATTGGCATTTGCCTTGATAAACCATCGGCGTCGTTGTTCTTCTTCCCACTTTTATAGGTGATATGGAAGTTGTAGTTGGAGAGAGCAGCTATCCATAGTTGACCAGTAGCATCAAGCTTAGCCGTAGTTAACACGTATGTAAGAGGGTTATTGTCAGAGACAGCTTCAAATGTGGTACCATACAGATAGTCATAAAATTTGTCTGTGATGGCCCACTTCAAAGCTAAGAATTCCAACTTGTGGGCCGGATAATTCTTCTCTGACGGCTTAATACTCCTGCTTGCATACGCGATAACCCGGTCAATGTCGTTCTGCTTCTGGCATAGCACGGCTTCAAATCCATTCAACGAGGCATCCGTGTGTAGGATAAATGGCTTATCATATTCGGCGTATGCGAGGATTGGCGGCGATGTCAGCTTCTCGATGATCGCATCGAAGGCCTGCTGCTGTTCGTTGTCCCAGCGGAATGGTGATTGACGTGTCTTCTGCTTTGACTTCTTAGTGGACTGACCTACGAGGAGATTGTTAAGAGGACGCACAATACTAGCGTAGTTCTTAACAAATCTCCTGTAGTAGCCACTGAATCTGATGAAGCGCCTAACGTCTTTGTCGATGTGGGAACGGGCCAAGTTTTGATGGCAGATATTTTCTCTGGATCTGTCTTGATTCCGTCTTCGGATACAATGTGACCGAGGAATGTGACCTGTCGCTTGAAGAATTCACATTTAGATGTCTTGAGCTTCACATTGTGTTGATGTAATCTCTCGAAGACAGCTTCCAATCGATCCAGTTGTTCATCAAATGTAATTGAGAAGATGATTATATCATCGAGATATATCAAACACTGTTGTAGGTTGATGTCACCCATGCAGCGTTCCATGAGTCGCTGGAATGTAGCCGGGGCGTTGCATAGTCCGAATGGCATGCGGTTGCACTGAAAGAATCCCAAGTTTCTCCAGTTTTGAGAAGTATCTGGAACTGGCGAGAAGGTGCAGGGAATTTTCAATCCTCTGAATGGCGTACGCGTCCTTGATCGTGCGGAGATTTAGCTTCCTGTAGTCGATGCAGAAACGGATTGTGCCGTCCTTTTTCCTGACTATCACGACATTGGACGAGTACGGGCTCTCCGATGGACGTATTGCATCAGCTGCCACCATCTCGGCTAAATGTTCTCGAATCTCTTGGATCAGTGCTGGTGCTATTCTTCGGTAGGGCTCCTTGAATGGTTTTTCTTCCGTCAAGTGAATCTCATGTTTCACTAAGTCGGTATGTCCCAAATCTGTCGGGCCGTTCGAGAATATGGACTGCCACTTACAGAATAGGCGAGTAACCTTGTCTTGTTGAATCTCTGAAAGATCGGAATCGGCTAAATCAACGCCTAGCTTGTTGGTGATGGGCTCGTTTTCTGTGGCATTGGCTGGTATATTAACAGACTGTTTGGCAATGACAGCAGGTGTAGACAAAGGATTACAGGACCGAAGGACTTTTACTTCATGTAGCTCGCAAAGAGGTGAATGTGGCTGGATGATCACTACTTTTGCTGACATATTGTATAGTCTGACGTGGATCCTGGTGCTCTTTCCTGGTTTATCCAGCTTCACTACCCTAGAGCATACTCCAAGTTTGGATGACACACCATCCGCCGTCTCTGTAACTGCTGTATCATAATGTCTAGCTTTTCTAACAAATCCGTTGACGGTTACAGTTTCCATTGGTCGGGTCTCAATTCTGGGATTAGTTGAAATTACTTTTCCGACACATCCATGGTTTACTGCTTGGAAAGCATCTATCCATTCAGTCGGTACAACACTGTCCTCTCCAGTCGCTTCCTCACACAGCCGAATGACATTGGTTCCGACGATAACAAGAATATTTAAGTTGTATTCTGTTGCAGGGACTATAAGGACAGGGACAAACAGCTCACTGTCGTTGGTGAATGCTATCTCAATTGTAGCCTCAACATATCCGATGTACGGAACTTGTCCTCCGTCTGGTCCTCTCAAATCCAAGTCATTCAATGGCTTCATTTCAGGTCGCGGCTGGAGGGAATTATATAAATCCTCGGATACAGTGGTCACCATAGACCCACTGTCAACTAATGCAGGTGTGTCGCTACCACAAAATGTTATCGTGGTTTCATTAGCGTGACCAACCAATTTGGTGAACAATGTTTTCTTCTGTGGGCGCTTTTCTGTGCTGTCTCCAGTTCGCGCTTCAACGGAGACACCTGTCAGTTTAAAGGCTTCTTACGTTCACCCTCCTTCTTCTCGGTCTGAAATTTGTCTACTCCTTGGTTTGTCTGTGATTCTGTTTGTGGTGCTCTCCAAGGTGTTCGTCTTCTCGGTCTTTTTCGCATCTCTTGCATTTGTTTTTCCAGTGATGTTATCTTGTTCATCATCTCGTATAACTTTGTCCCGTCTGGTGTTTCTGTTCTTATTTGTTGGTGTTGTACTCCCGTTGTAAATTTCATGTCGTATTCCTCTGCTCTAACTGCTCCCTGTAGTTGTTCAAATGTTCTGATATTTTCATAGTGTATCTTTGACGCCATCTTTAGCTTCTCACTCCACAAGGACCTCCAGAATTTCGATCTCAGCATGTCGTTCCGGTCTTCTTCACGAACATGTCCTTTATCCATGGCTCTCTTAACTATCTCCTCTAGCCTTAATCCCCATGCTGCTATCGATTCTCCTTGTTTCTGTGTGGTGGTGTAGAATTCCTGTAACACGCTTTCGCCAGAGGCAACATTTCCGAATACTCCTTCCAGCTTACTGAGTATTTCGTCCACTGTGACATGCGTTCCCATCGACAGCAATACTCTCTTTGCTTGCCCCCTTAGAGATTTCCGAATGGCCTGTGACATTACATGTTCAGGGTAAATATCTTGTCACCGACTGGGGCTCACACTCTCTCATATGGCGGTGGTCAATAATGTAGAGTTGGCTCTACACATAAATTCCCCACGCGGGTTTTAATGGACCAAATTACAAGTAAACGCCCACTGTCTTCAATCTCTGTAATTATACGATCTGTAAATATATATGAAATATATTTAAGTCAATGTAATAATATAGGCACCTGAAGTTGTGAAAACACAACTTCAATCACACAGGTCTATGGAAAAGTGCCCAAAGAGTACATGCATTACATGGTTACAGATCGTACAATAATAAGTAAAAGTATTTAACAAAGCAAGTTATGATTATGTAAACAATACATACAGAATGGCGGAGCAGGGCTGTGTCTAACCAGTTTAGAACCTAGTTGTTTTGCAGTTTCATGAATTAAACCAATACTATCAAATAAGGAAGCATGAAATATACACATCCCTGACAGAATAAATGTGTTTACCAAATATAGGAATAGAACATACCTGTAAATATATATGAAATATTTTTAAGTCAATGTAATAATATAGGCATCTGAAGTTGTGAAAGCACAACTTCAGTCACACAGGTCTATGGAAAAGTGCAACGGGGCATAGCGCGCAGCATGCATTGTGCATATTAGTGATCACATGACCTGAACGTGTACAAGGGCCCATTATTGCAGTACCGTTATATACACGGGATGTAAATAATAACAAACGAGTGTCGATACAAAAGTAATTTTATTTCAGCCTACGACATAATTATGAACACCGATTTTAATCTTAGCTGAACATAAACGCACCCGTGTGTACATTTCCCGTGGACACAATAAATAGCTTTAAGGTCAATAACATGTAATTTGCCAGCAATCTTATATCAGGTTGCTTAAACTATTTTCCACACATCATACGTATTGTATATGTTCGGTCTGCAGTAATGTGTCAATAATCTGAAATATTCATACTGTGTAAATAAATACTGATGCATCGCCCATTCAAGTAACCATTCAAAACTATGTCATGTGTCACGTTACCTGGCTAGTCCATTTTATCATCAGAAACTGTGGTGTTTTCACATTCAACATCAATAAGGAGTTCAGTATTATTGTCTGGTGACAGAATCTCGCGCAATAACAGGAGTGTTGATTATATTGGATTGCCTGTTTATTGAACAGGTAAGTTCATCTCCATAACTGGATTAACGTTTGAACGCATTGCCTGTATATGCAAGTACATTATGTACATGTACGAGGTATACAGGTAAAGCATATACGCCTGTGTTCGTCGTTAGCATTGAATGGACTGGTGCTTATACATTGGAACCTCTCTAAACTGGACACCATGTAGACTCGTATGTTGGTAATTTTAAGGTGTTTCATTCTCATTTAACTCCGATGGTGTTCTGTTCGCGATCGCAAACAAGAACAGATGTTTTGGGGTGGTCATGTGTCTGATTTACAGTGGAACCTCCCTAAACCGGACACCCTGGGGACCTCCCATGTGTCCGGTTTAGAGAGATTCTACTGTATTCATGTTTCTAGTATCGTGTGATTAAAATAAACTGTCACAAATTTAACCTGGTCTGCACGAATATTCCCGTTTCTAGTATTGGGCGGCATAGGGTTAAAGCAACCAGTGACTAAGAAAACCGCTATCATGATTTACACTACACAACTAGACATCAGAAACACTACTATTCCCTGTTTGTAGTAACATGCCACATAAATATACGTACACGTAAATTAGCAGTGCGTTTTACCTTTTCGGCACAAGGCCAGGCAAAAAGCAATTGCAATTCACTATTAAACGTTTCAATTTCGGTTTAAAACTTATGTAATTTAATACACGTTTTTTTAACACATACAAATATATTTTCATGCAGTGCGATTTTACATTTAACCCTTCCAACACTACATAACTCATTTGTGATGTTGCACACAGTGTATATCCGAGTGAGCCGGCTCATAACGAGCCGTCTCATCAGGATCTGCACTTTTGGGAAGTTTTTGAAAACACGCCCTAAATAAATGGACTGCCTGTAGAGTTAATGTCCTTGATCATTTTGTGGTACGGACTGTACAACAACATGGCCTATCAATTAATTGATCAGGATCTGCCCTGTTTGTCATTCCATCAATAAAACACCCGTCGTACTTCTAGCAAAGAATATAGATCAATATCGGGCTACAAGAGCGTTCTATTTGATAAGTAAGTACACTGGTCACAAATCCCATAAGCCCCATTTCTCCAGTCACAGCCAAAACTAATAACATTCTATTTAAACTGAACCATGAAGACATGTTTTCTTGTGACGTGTAGTAGATTTGGTACGCAACTATTGGGTGTCTGGCTATAATTACACTTGTTATATTTAATAGTTTTTGTTTTATCTCACTTTTTGAGTGAACATGTAGTGAACAAAACAAACGCACAACTATGGATTTTAAATCTATAATTAGCCGACCAGTGGCTTCGTAATTTGCCACCATCGCCATAATAGATTCATTTATTACACTCTTGCAAATTATTTGCGCAGGTTTGGCTGTGAGAGAAAACCCGTAATCAACTCCTTACACATAATACACCGTGATGAGAACACCCGTAACCGCGCGCCTGTTTTCTTGGAAACCACGAGCTACCATACACTGTGCTTTATTTGTATTACAGTCAAAATAAAGTTATTTGAAAATTGAAAATATTCCAAACATGCACTCAAATATATCTGGTTCATAGAAACAGCTGCGTAAATTGGATTTCAAAAAGTTTACATGACTTCACATTTGACGTCACACAACGTAACGTCAAAACGCGAGAAAACACGCCATTGTATAACTATTCATGCTGCACATCACAATTCATTGATTATAATCTCAAAAATAGACTAACAGTGCATATATATCCGCCGTGGAAGTTTAATAAATAGGATATTCCATCGTACATGTTTGAATAGCGGAAATAATACACTCGGGTCCGTCGGCGTCCGGGCAAGCAACTCGTTCGCTACGCTCACTCGTTACTTACGCGGAAGCCGACACACACTCGTGTATTTTTTCCCGGTATTCAAAATGTACGATGGAATATCCTCTATATACATGTGTCGTCAGAAATATATATTGTAATTATTTCAGAATTTAGGTCAGAATATAATTGGGAAAATGTGGAGATGTAACATACATGATCGTATAATTGTTACAACCTGTCCGATAAAAATACCGGCAGCATATTCTCTCGTCGGGAATAATTAATTTGAATTTTAAATGTGCAATTTAGTTTTGTTGTGTTTCAGAAAAGTACATTCAGCGCCTGTGTAAACTAAAAAACAGCCATGCTAAAAACAAGGGCGGATTCACATAGGGGAAAACCTGGCGCCCCCACCCCCCCCCCCCCTCCCCCCCACCCATAAAGGTTGGCGAATAAAGATATTTATCCGTCAACACAGTGCGTATGTGCCATGAAACACGGTGCCGTGAAACAGAAAACATATCTGGCGCGGCACGGAAACGAGATGTGCTCGGCAGAGCCTCACCCATCCCGTTTACTGAGCCTTGCCAGATATGTTTTCCCATTCACGGCACTAACCTACTATTCTCTATGTTTGCTCTAAAATGCGCCATAGCGCAGCAAAATGGGGTGTAGATATCAAATATATTCGGGAGGGCATACCGACGGACCCACCTAGCAGTCTCCCCAGCTCCGCTTGGTCGACGAACAAACGGTTCTAGTTAGAAAATATAGTAAACTATTTCAATTAAAGGTACATGCCCACTCAATAGGCACAAACTGTTCTTTATAGGAATTAAATAAGTGAACAATTGTGTCACTATTCCACCAGGTCTAAAATCTACTAGTGCCCGGAATACAGATATACTCATTTAGTAATATTTATTTTATTGATAGTGACGCGCGGTGGTATCGGGCTATTTTCATATTCAAATGAGGCATGATATTTTTTGATTATTTATGCTAATTAAGTGCGTCGCCTGAACACAATAACATTTTAGACAGATAAGTATGATCATTGCACATCAAAAATAAATACAGAGAATAAATAGTAATGTCCGTTAACATTTTAAGGAAACACGGTTATCGCCCTTGATAACAGTGTGGACATTTTCGTTTGATATAAAATGTATATAATAATGCCAATCAATACGTGGGGTAATGATTAATGAATGTTTATTTTACCAGAAAATGTCTCTGACATAAAGAACAGTTTATGCCCAATGAATAGGCTTGCACCTTTAAGAAGTCCCCCCCCCCACCCCAGAACCTGAAATCCTGGATCCACCCCTAAAAAAACACCATGGCGTATGTACATGTATTTTGCATAGCTGCACACTGACACTATAACCCAGTCAGTAATTTACACACTAAATTTGTCCCGATCATAACATTGATTTTGTTGGAATGACGCTCCACACTGCGACATTTGTTCGAAGCGGCTCATATGAATTTAGACGCAAATCTGGACTGTGTGTATTTGCTTTATATTATTTACACGCCTCCGACTAGAACGGCCCTTTGATAAAAAAAAAACAAAGCACGCAGACGTACATTGTTCAGTAGTACAATAAACGTGGACAATAGGACAATAAGTTATTCCCGGGCCTGAATAACTTGACAGTGACGCATTTTCTCTCATTTGGGTAGTGTATATTGTGGACATGAGACTAAAATTCTAAGTTTTGCTCTGTTGATATATATGAATTTGTCTGGACGTTGCTGTTGTTTCCAACCAGGTAAGTCAGTTTCAGGTATTTATATGGTGGCTCGTTAGTGACATTTCGTCTCATCGTTTCTACGCAGTGTAAAGACGGTAATGAATATACAATGGACTCTCTGTAAACCGAACACCCTTGCGACATCGATGTGTTAAATTATGACCGGTTTCACTTACTGTCAACCATCGCCGATGTTTATAGGTGTTCATGATGGCTATGCACACATGCGTGTTGTTCAGCACTCTTACATCGGAACTACAGTGAAACGTCTCTAAACCGGACACCCTGGGTACCTCCCATGATGTCCGGTTTAGAGAGGTTCCACTGTAACATGTAGTGCCACCGCTCTAATCCGATGGGGCACCACTGTGATCGCCTTAGAGAAGTTCCACTGTAATTCACCAGACATGCGAACAATCAAACGTGTGTGTTTTGAGATGATGACTATACCCCGTCATCAGGTATCAATGCTAGATAAACGAATCCAATAAAGATTAAATTGTCTACGTGCAGTATAATTGTGAGTACATAACTCTAATTACATTACATTACATATAATTGCATTTTGAATTATGGTGGAGAAGCATAGAGCAAAACATATCTATAAAGCGGAAACGTGCAGCTACGTTTCTTATAGCTGTACATTTTCCGCTTTATAGACAATGTAATATAATGAAATGTAATTATAGTTATGTACTCAGAACTACGTTTCTTGGTATCTCGTTTAGATTTCACTGTACATTCCAATGGCACATATCTGACGCTGACTGGAGAAACGTGGCTTATGGTATTTGCGACCAGTGTTGATCCCAGTCTGATCTGCACTGCTCGCCGTTCAGTTATTGAAGCATCCGTCCTGCGTTTAACAAACACTATAGGTCCATAAAGTTGCACAGAAATGTGCTTGGATTCCAGAAGCTAGACTGGCCTTAAATCCCATTAGTCCCATTTCTCCAGTAACAGCCACATATAGGCTAGCTTAGATAATCGCAGCTATACGGATGCAATTTAATATTTCACCTGTAAATTACATCCATATAGCTGAGATTATATAAGCTACATATAAGCATACCTTATCACATACACTATATGTGGTACATTTTCTAGTTTTGTTTCTGCAGCTACTCAACTCATTGGTAAGTTCACAGGTGGAAGACTCGGACCTAGGACCCAATTCTTGGCTCATTTGGAAAACTTTACCCCACTCACCCATTTCCATACACTATATCTTGCATCCTTTTCTGTAAGGTATAGTGTATGGAAATGGGTGATTGGTGCAACGTTTTCCAAATGAGCCAAGTAATGGGTCCTAGGTCCGAGTCATCCACCTGTGCGCAAGTTATGGACGTGATGATGTGATAACACAGTTAGATCACGTTCGTCCACATGTACGCCTGTACGGTCGGATATCCAGTAGATTATCTCCGCGTACGTACGGGCGAACCATGATCTACTGTGGCTTGGACTTAACTTGTCCAGGGCCCGACGGTACGACGTGGGATTGTTTATGTGTAGTGTAGTTAACCCTTTCAACGCGAAATAACTGGAGTAGACAATCATATGTTAAATTAAGGACCAATCTAGTCGACACGAAATGATTTTCAGATTAGTCAATTTATAAGATTGGGGTGTTTATTTTCTGAACGATATGAAAATTACTTGCAAAATGTGCAGATCCTGATGAGACAGTTCGTTACGCCCTAACCCTAACCTTAACCCTAACCCTAACCCTAACCCTAACCCACTGTTTGCAAACACCGGTGAAGAGGTCGGTAATGTTGAACGTGTTAATATCTCATAAGGACAGGACGTGTGTATGCATAACTGGTCATTTGACACCATGAAATAAATTTGACAATGGTTGTCCACTTCTTACTGCATGTATATTCTTATTACATGTATATTCTCGCTAAAATAGCATAGTTTTGTCAAAATATCAGTATTAAAGTCAGCATTAATGCTACCATCACTGTATAGTAACTAGACATTATGTTTGTAAAACATGGATACGCCCCCTGTGGCATACTGGTCTCTAACTGGAGAAACTTTTTCAAACCTATAAGGCTACAAGAGTTGGCTATTTGATCAGAAGCCGCAATTCACATCAGCCCCATTTCTCCAGTCACAGCCACAAATCAGCCATGTTTTGGTAAATGCCATTACACCTGCGTATACAGCTTTATCCCGTCAACACAGTGTGTATGTGCCGTGAAACATTTTTGATATCCTGTCAATACGACCTAATCACTGCGTATAAATATTTGCGGTTGTCATACTAGTCGATTCTTATTTTGTGTTGGCATTTTAAAGCTATTTATAGTGTTGACGGGATAAATAGAATAGTAGGTTAGTGCCGTGAATGGGAAAATATATGGCAGTGCCTCGCCCATCCCGTTTCCTAAGCCTTGCCAGATATTTTTCCCATTCACGGCACTAACCTACTATTCTCTATGTATGCATTCATGCCTTGTCACATACCAAGTATGTTCACCGTGTAAGTCTTCCACAAGTGGCTTTGTCTAAGCCGGAAATAATAAATACATGCTACACCAGAATGTTCATCTGTTTGACATTCGCTACGTATACCTAATACAGTGCAACCTCTCTACAACAGCCACCCATGGGAAGACGCAAACATGGCGGTTGTAGAGAGGTGGCTGTTGTAGGGAGGTCAATGCTGTATTCAATTTTGTCGTCCGCTGATTATATATTTTCTTTGATAATTATCATCAAAAACATGCTTTGGCAACACTATACAATCTAAAATGCTGTCAAAACATGTTTTTATCCAAGCATATTTGCTTGGATATAGTCCTTATACGGTTTTTGAGTTCCAAAGCGAGCGGTGCATTATGAACGTGTCACTCACATAGGCCATGAAAAATAGTTCTGATAGTGAGCTAACATTATATTGTGTAGTGTAATACATGCGTTGTTAATTTTTCTGTACGACATTTATATTAGAAAATGTTTATCTGATTTAATATAATATAAACTGACATGTATTAATTTGAGTATATTATTTTTCACGCGCACTGATACAATTAACCTCGTGGTCTCATGAAAAGTAGTTTCCGCCATTTTATGCCGACAAATTACAGAATCGTTTACATAGTCATAGGTCAATGGCTCGATAAAATCCAACATTGGACAACGAAATGATGATGATTTAAAACAGAAACATTGTTTTTTGACAGTTACATACCGCATGCTTTAAATAATCATCTTGAGCCATCGATATTATTAATCAGTGACCATTTTACTTAAAACATAAACTAATCTATAATGACGTTACACAGAAAATGCAGTACGATACACTTCACAAAGGAAACATCGTCTTAGAGTTTGAATAATGTTAGGTTCCGCCGAACGAACGAGTACGCCGAAATATATTTCCGTACAAATCCAAAAAAAAAACCTATTTATTATATACCCGTTCAACAAAACATGCATCCTAATCATTAAATAATCCGATAGTGTGATGAAATGCGACTCTCTATTATTTTTGTTGAACAATCCGAGCGCCTGTGATGGCTTCAGTTTATGCAAATTGACAAGGTCATTTCGCACACCTGAATCGAGACAATAATTTACAGGGGTTGAAATTTCACTCGCCATGGCGAGTGCATTTTGTGGCGGTCGAGTACTTTCTACAGGCACTCGCCCAGTTTGGCGAGTGAAAGATTAGATCAGGATTATTTTTTTTGGAAGAAATTGCCAATTAATTCCATCGATAACCGCCAACAAATGGTATTAATTCAGCGACCATTTGTTGTTTACAGTTTACGTCAATTTGCGGGAAGTAAGATTCAAGCAGTGTCTATGTACACGGTTACGGGTAGAATCTCTAGCGATTTTGAACACGGTCCATATCGGGCAAGTTTAATTCACGGATTATTTGTCGGCTTTACGCGGCCAGGCTAACAAATAATAGGACTGCGAGTATAGACTAGTGTATACGTGGCCACATATATCGTCTCGTATACAGTTGGGTTAACGCGCATTTCAGACGCCGAACATAACGGCTTGGGACGAAACGGTCGGCGCCGGGTCCGAAACCATTGAATTTAGTAATTAAGGCAGCACGCAGCGCATGCAAACATAGCCACTATAAATTAAACTAAATCTATGTCACTCAACGCTTATAGAAAATAAGAAGGGTGCAAGCCTCTGAGCAAATTCGCTGCTATTTGTTTGTTTATGTAATACTTAAAATATAAATAACAATAATAGTGAATATGTCTCATACGTGTTGGTAATGATCATAATTATGTAAAAGCTTTTTTTTTATAAATAAGATGCAACATTACAAAAACTGGAAATAGCAATTTATTTTTAAAAAAAACTGGGCGAGTAACTTTTTGACCTGGGCAAGTACTTTTTTTTAATTTTCTACCTACCTTGGTTCAACCTTGGTTGAAGGCCGTTTCTTGTAAGCTAGGCTTGTACTGGCCTATTTTAGCGACGTCAAATTGGATAATTGTCTTTGAAAATGGGGGAGAGCGCAACTAAATCATGGTTAAAATGTCTGTACAATATTTTCACGTATTGAATTTGCTGGGTCTCTTCTTCCAGGCGGAGTTGAGTGAACTTTTGAAACTATTTAGTGTGTTCGAATTTACACAATCACTAGGGAGTGCATTCCAGTCTGTGACGACTCTTTGAGAGAATACTTTTTGTCGCAACTGCGAAGGATTTCAGGACTTTCAGTCCTTTGATTATTGAGAACGAATGCAAAGCAACAGCAGACGACGATTTTCGTGCTCAGTAGTCTAAGGGTTAGACACAGAGGAAATCATCCATTTAGGATATAAAATAGTGGCTGTTATAGAGAGGGTGTTGTTGTAGAGAGGTGACCGCTCGGGGAGGTTCGACTGTACATACATGTATATGCAATCAAGTACGGTGGAACATCTGGAAACCGGACACCATGTAGAGTCATATGTTGGTAATTTTGATGTGTTTCATTGTCATTTAACACCGATTTAACTCCGAGCTGTCTGTTCGCGATTGCAAAACGCGACGGTTTGTATTGGAGATGTCATACGTCTGATTTACAGTGGAATATCTCTAAACCGGATATCCTGTGGAGTTCCCAGGGTGTCCGGTTTAGAGAGGTTACACTGTAGTCGTGTCTGTTTGCCTGGTATATAGTTGCGTTCGGAAATCATTATAAGGGCTTAATTTCTGTTTTTATTCGATGTAAATATTTATTGCAGCATGTTAAATGCGGGATCGAACCCGAGGGCCCGGCCTTAAACGACCTCAGCTGTTGATATGCCGTTAAACACAAATACATCAAATCAATTATTATAATTATAAATTTCTCAACTTTATCTTGTAATTTTAATAGTTTGTGATCCAATAGGGACGATGCTATAAAAAAAAAGAAGAAACAAAGTAGAATATTGATCGAATGGCACTGTACCACAGTATCACTAGCACTAACCCGTCATCATGATGTGTTTCAAAGATAACTGCATCGTAAATGTGATAGAATATACCTATAACATATATTTGAACACTTCCTCGCTACTCTATGCTATACGGCATTTGGAGTGGCCAGCATATGCATACATATATATATTATACATATATATATCACATTTACGAAGCAATTATCTTTGAATCACATCATGATCAGGAATATGAGGGTCCTTAATTAAATATTAGAAATAGGATACGGTGAAACCTCTCTAAACCGGACACATTGGGAGGTCCCTATGGTGTCCGGCTTAGAGAGGTTTCACTGTAGATCGGGCATTTGATCATTCTGAGCCATAGTTGGTTGTGTGCTATCCGATCACGAACAGACATTATAACCTGCGATAAATAACCAAGAAATTCATCAAAAATAAGATCACATGTGTTTTCTTGGTGTCCGGTTTATAGAGGTTCCACTGTACAAATGTGACATATATATTATATCACACTGTTTACGAAACAATTACATTTGAATCACATAGTGATCAGGTATATGACGGGTCCTTAAGTAGATAGTAGAAATATGCTACCATACACTTACATTATGTAAATACTCTTTAAATCCCCAGGAGCGGGCATATGTGTATTTTTACAACCTCCTAGGGTGATGTGTCTGCATTTTGGTGGCTATTCTGTCAATTGCACAATCATTATACATTTATAGTTTGCCGGTGCATGTAATGATTAAGTGGCACGATTATATCATACGTAAACACCAATTAACGGTGCATGATCGGCAGTGTTGCACCATCCAGCTTCAAATGTACGTGTGTTGTCTTAAAGGGGTATATCAGGATTTATTTTTGAAAATACTATAAAAAATAAAAACGTGTTTTCATCATGGCCCTGTGTAAAGTGGTTTAATTGAAGATATATGAGGATACTAGGACTGCTGGGTTGTTTCCATTGTCACCGATATCTGTACATACGTATCAGATTTTCTATCCAGTTGAGGGCAACAAGAAGATGAAAACACGTTGTTGTTTTTTAAAAATCCTGAAATTTCCCTTTAAATGTAATGCGCTTGAATAAATTTCTCGCTAACCACATGGAGTTGCTCATCAACAATGATACCCATGGATAGCTCTATTCAATACTGTCTATATATGAAAGCGAACCTTTGCAAACACTGTGGAGCCAGGTGAGCCGACTCGTAACGAACCGTCTCATCGGGATCTACAGTGTTTGCCATTATTAAGATCTTGAAACAAAACATTGTGTTATTAAAGGAATAGTCCTAAGTTAACATGAAACAGGCCACTGTATAATATTTCGGGGTGAAAATGGTACGTGGCACTATTATATCATACAGAAACCCAAATAACATTCATTGTACGTGTACCAATGAGGTAAGTTGCGAATAGTAACTCTTGCATTCCACTCCCGTACCGTCCGTAGCTACGGACGGTATGGGAGTCGATTGCAAGAGTTACTGTTCGCAACTACAATGAGGATAGACACGAACACAGGTTAGATTCCAATAACAAACATCATAATTGAATATACAGTTCAAGGTTCCTGAACCTATTGCAATAGGTAATTCGATTAAATAATTCATATCTGTAGAGTTAGATGCTAGGCTATGTCACACGATCTGAAATAAACAGCATACCATCGTGTATGATATAATGACAATATTTCATGTTTGCATCGTGTGACTGCTTTCAAAAAATATGATACATACCAGCGTATTATGGTTACACGAGATATTTGAACTTGCTTAAACAACTGTCTACTATTGTATTCTAAACTCGCATATTTACACCAGTGTTTGTCATCTTGTAAGCTCATGATCACATATTCGTGTATCGTATTACGTTATGAATGTGTGCTCAATAGTCAGTAGGCCTGCTGCAAATACATGTACACTATTTCCACGTTTCTGACTGTGCCTGTAGAAGTTCTATGATCTATGGCCAGTCTAACTATACATTTAAACCAAATACGAAGTATTCACTGGCTGAATGGCGAACACTGCATACCCTGATCAGACTGCGCGGATGCGCAGGCTGATCTTGGTCTACATTGGTCGTAACGGTCATACTATTAAACCGTGGGTGGTTGGTCGGGCGAACGCGACGGCGTAAAATAACGGTCGGGATTCCTCCTTATGGGAATCACGA
>CM055278.1:463125-511143 GCA_029237695.1 Conchocele bisecta | reverse complement strand
TCGTGACAAAGTACATTGTCAGTGACATCGTAAAGGCGAGACTTCTAAAGGTACTGGAGAACGGTGACATAGCATACCGGCAATTCCGTGATGACGGCCAGAAATTGCTACACTACGTGGAATGTCACCAGAAGAGCTATACTCAACAAAACTAGAAACGTCCCTGTTTTATAGCCGGTGTAGCTCTGTCTATGTATGTACCACATGTTCAAAGTACATGTATTTTAAACCGTGGCGATGTTCAGAATACGATCGTGTAGAGTTTAGCCGATACACACGGTTTACATAGCGGCCAGTGACCGGAACGTTGATTTCCACTTTTTGCACGTGCACGCTATACTTGTCATCGATAAGGTGATTCAGTTCATGTCGTACCATTCATGCGATAGGGGCATTCGGGAAAATAAAAAAACCTTTTTAATTTTTCACTGTTTTCGATATGTCACGGCTTTCCGAAAACGAGCGAAATCAGGCAATTGGGATGCTTGCGGGTGAGATGGCCGTCAGGGCGGTCGCGCCTCGGTTTGGTTGCTGTCGGAAGACGATTGATCGTCTTGCAGTCCGGTACCAGCAGACTGGGGCTGTTCACGACCGGCAGCGACCTGGTAGGCCTCGTGTATCGACGGCTAGAGCCGATCGTTACATTACGTTGACGCACTTACGTCAACGTCGATTGGCAGCCACAGTCACTGCTACGCGATACGGTGTCTCAGGGCAGACCATTCGCAACCGGTTACGTCGTAACGCCCAACCAATCCGGGCACGCCGCCCGTACACTGGTCAGATAATGACCCAACGTCACCGTGCTGCCAGACTGTTATGGGCGTGACGTCAATTCTGAACTGGAGAAGGCTGACTGGAACCGAGTTTTGTTCACCGATGAATCTCGGTTCACAGTTAGTCATGCTGACGGAAGATTACGGGTATACAGGCGTAAAAATGAAAGATTCACCGATTGTTGCATTGCTGAGAAGAACAGGTTTGGGAGAGGGAGCGTAATGGTCTGGGGTGGGATCATGGGAAACCGGAAGACAGATTTGGTTGTTGTACAGGGCAACATCAATGCACAACGTTATGTTTGCAGAGTGCTAAATGCACATGCCTTACCATTTATCCGTCAGCATGGTCCTGGTGTGACATTGATGCACGACAATGCCCGCCCACACGTAGTAGTCAGGGTCACCACTCAATACTTACAGCAAAACAACGTCGACGTCATGCCATGGCCCGCGGTCTCCCCGGATCTCAATCCCATTGAGCACATATGGGATGAGCTGGGCCGCAAAACACGAGCTAACCATCAGATTGACAATGTTCGCGATCTTACACGGGCGTTACAACGGGAATGGAGGAATTTGCCCAACGCACTGGTATTGCGTTACGTCACGTCGATGCGGCGTAGGATCAATTGCATGCATTCATGCAAATGGTGGCCACACTCGGTACTAACGAGATTTACTGAATTTGCACATTACTTATTGAAATTCCATCTCTAAACATTAAGTAACACATTTCTGAGTTTTTGTGATTTTTGATTTTGACCCCTACCGCCCTTGGCCGGTTATCTCTCGAATATTTAACAAGATATCCAAATGCAATTTATTGGCTTTGATACAGAAATGAATGAACTTGTTTTTCCATTTTGATTTTTAAAAGTAACCATTTTGGTTTTTGATGAATCTTTCCTTAAACATGGAGGGACGTTTCTAGTTTTGCTCAGTATATATTCGCATGACCTTCTGCAATAGAGCCAAATATTTGTCGGCGACATCACAACAAAGCCTGACAAAGCATAATTGGTCACTGAGCTGGAAAGTAATCTTGCCTCAGATGATTACCAATTCACCCGAGACAGTCCGCAAGCAACACACGTTTTGCTTGACTTTATGTCGAAAATACGACAATTTCCCAATCTCCGGTCTATATCCATAAACTTTGGTGGAGTCATCCAAGAAGTTTTGAAGAGTGCCCGTCGAGTTTTTCCAACACTGGCAATGCCTCACATTGTATTCGATAGCTACAATGAATTGTTGGGCTGGGTGAGGTCGTTATACACAATTAACCGCCTGCGTTAATCTTGCCAACATGTCAACGTTTCTGAACAGCAAATGGCAACCTCAACTCTCAATAAAGCAGTTTGATTGGCTGAGACTGAGCTGTGGCACAGATTAGTCTCAGCCAATCAAGCTGCTTGATTTCAAGCACACTATTTAAGATTTTGAAATAAACAAACATAACAAATATTGGCAAGATTAACGCAGGAGGTGGTGTACCACTGACACATCAGTGAAAGTAGGTTTATGTGGATTGTTTTGTTCACTGGCCGTTCCAAGTGATTTTTGCAATCGGTTATCGGGCGTCTTTGATATGTTAGCGATGTAAATCTGTCAAAGCTGTATCAATGAGTTATTAATAAAGAACATACATTGAACAGAAATTGGTAATTTTACCTTGTCAAGGTGTTTATCTGACATTTACATGTAAATATATCTTGTAAATTTGAAGCTTCATTTCGTTATGTTGAATGTTGAACAACAACAAGAGAAAAGATGGCTTCCATGGGAAACTGATTTACCTGTTCTATTATATTTGGCAATTTACTAGTTCTACATCAAAGATTATTTGTTTAAAGGTATAAACTATCGAGTTTACTATACAACATGTAGGTTTGGGTATGCACTTCCGTTGCTCACATTTTGCTTAACAGTGGAACTTCTCTAAACAGGACACCATGGGTCAAATTGTAGCCGTAGATAACATATCGGAGGCGAATTATTGTAGCTAATGCCCACTCAGTAGGCACACAATGTTCTTTATATCAGAGACATCATCTGAGACATTATCTGGCAAAATAAACATTCATTCACCATTATCCCACGTATTGATTGGCATTATTATACATTTTATATCAGACCTAAATTTCCTCACTGATATCAGGGGTGATAACCGTGTTTCCTTAAAATGTTAACGGACATTAATATTTATTCTCTGTATTTATTTTTTGATGTGCAATGATCATACTTTATAATCTGTCGAACATATTATTTTTGCAGGTGACGCATTTAATTACATGTAGTATAAATAATTAAACACATATCATGTCTCGTTTGCACATGAAAATAGCCCGATACCAATGCGAGTCACTATCAGTAAAATAAATATTACTAAACGATTACATCTGTATAGCAGGCACTCGTAATTTTCAGAACTGGTTGAATAGTGAGGCAATTATAGTTATTTAATTCCTATACAGAACAGTTTGTGCCTACCGAGTGAGCATGTGTACACCTTTAACGTACTTTTGCTTTTATTTTGCAATCGCACACCGTTGGTCGTGGAGTACAGACCGTTTATTGAACCATGTGAACTGATTATCCTGAAATAATGCATGAGTGATTGGTCCTTACGCTAAGCATACGAGGGAGCAGTTCATCTGGTTAGATAAACATTTTCTTACATTTCACACATGATTCTGCATAAAAAACAAAGAGAATAAAGCCTAAAATATGACCGAGACATATGCTAACTAATTTCTGGAGGCGGACCGTGGTGGCGGCGACTGTCGCACGATTGAGAGGGTGTGTCCGAGAACATGAGTTGAACCATTTTATAAAAAAATAGCTCCTAATGCATTTTTCCAAAATGATGGGAACATTTTTGGCCTCCAACGACATTTTGAAATATATAAAATGCACTATCTCTGTAATGAGATGAGCCAGAAACACACATGAGGTGTCGTTTCCCAATAATTATATCATGCCAAAACTGCTGGTATGGTTAATTCTTAGTTGGGACTTTGAAATCCAAGATCGCTGCCGTCTATCCTCTAAATATACATAATACTGCACATTGTTAGTGGGAGCTAAGCTGTATATATTCACTAATTTTAGCATGCCACACCTTGGAGGGGGTGGTGTGTTGTTGGTTTGAAAGTCACTAAGTCCTTGAAATCCAAGATGGCCGCCGTCCGCCATCTTGGACACTATAAAACACAATATTCTATAGGTAAAATTAAGCTAACTGTATAACTGATGTTAACATTTTATTAATTTTAGCAGAGCATACCTACTGGAAGTATTGTTTGTAGGATGCTATCAGGATCAGGAAATCCAAGATGGCCACCGTATGCCATCTTGAAAAAATGGAAATACAATAGTTTTGAGACTGCGTATAAGATAATGTATCAACAGTGTGATTTCTCATTAATTTTAGCGTTCTATATTGGCTGTAGGTGATGTTTTGTTACCCTAGAGATTATCATGACTGCCGAATTTCAAGATGGCAACCATATATAACGTAGTATATATTGCGCAATAAAAGTTGCTCACTGGGTATGTTGAATGAATAATTATGCATGGCAACCTCTCGAAAATGTTTGCTTTAATTTTAGTCTACCTGTATATATTAATGTTACTGTGAAACCGAAAATGGTTGCTGTTTATTATTTGCCATATTGAAAAGTGATCAAAGGTTGGTAATATATGTTGAGTCCGATAAAAATGAATGTTAAATTGGGAATTGTTATCACTGGTACAGCAAGTCGATATAGAACAAGCGTAAATTAAGTGTCTTTGTTTGTTCTATGACTAGTCGATTGACTATTTGTTATGTTTCCTGTTAACATACATTGAGTTAAAAGCTGTCCTGTATAATCCTATCTTGAAATTCATAACACTCAGTACTTTTAAACCTAATAATGTGTTGAATGTGTGGCCCATAACCACTTATTTCCTATCATTATATATGTAATGTATATGTATGTCTATTATCACACTTACTATAATATATATGTCACGGTCATTGATATGTGTGTGGGATAGTGTGTATGCTATCTTCAGTTCTTCATTGCGTTGGTGCTAGAAGCTATCATAACCAGCAACATGCTTCATTTTGATGCGAGTTATCTAGGGAGCGCAACTCCAATGACTACATGCATCAGATACATGGCTTTATGTAAGTGTAGATAATGATAAGCATCAAACTGGACATATACATTTTTTTCTATGATTGTAGATATTGATATGACATTGGATATGTGACTTTAGCTAGTGATTCCAAATTCCATGTAAAACATATTCTGTAGCTATACGATCAACGGGTCTAAATTTTGCTCGTATGTACATACTAGCAAATATACATACTATCTGTGTATATGTGTAGAAATAAACTGTTACATTTTAAAATCGCATACAGCAGTCACATGCACATATGCTTCGATAAAAGATAGTCAGGTAACTTTGAGTAGAAGACATATGTCGGTGTTCGGGAAGACAAGTGAGGTACAAGAAACCTCCTTGTGTTATGATAGAAGATGTTCTGGTATAACTATATATTTTGTTGATAAATGAAGGTGGGTGGAATTTATAGCAGAAAAACAAACCATACATGTTACTGTTGGTTGTTAAATATATGTTATGACATTGCTAATATTTTAACCTTATTTTATTTGATATCAACACAATTAATTGGTGATATATATAGGTCGTTAAACAATTGTACATATAGAGGTATATTGCTGAAAGCAATATCAAGTTATGCCATATATGCAATAGAAATAATATTATATGAACATGATTGGTATACGAAATATTTATCTCATGAAAGATAAGTGGTGTACATATATAGTACATACAATTGGATTATAAAATAATTTTTTACAGTTATGTGAATGGTGCTCCTGGAATTTTGTTTTTGCGAAGTGTCTAAGGAACAAATAGTGGACATATACCTGAATATTTCCCAGCGGCCCATGTGTATTAGTTGGACACATATGTCTGGTGGTCATACAAAATGGCGACATGGCAAAACGTACACGTACATTTATTGAAGTTCTAGATATTTTATCGAAAACATGATTATATATTTAAGTATATATTGCTATCTGATGGGCTTAGTACTTTTGTTCTTGAACTGAATGTTTGCACAAAAATCAGATGTACATCCGTTATATGGAATGAAGTAGTATTTTACATATGAATATACGGTCATTAATTGACACGTATTCAGTAAGACACACATTAATAGACATTAACGATTGAATCGGGGTAATAATGAACATTTACATGTATAGATGCACGGCATGTTCATATATATTGTTTGTACACAAATATTTTCGAAAACACATTTAGTGACATTAAATAGAATAATACTGTGTACGTTATGCTAATATTGTAAGTGGTATGTGATGGGAACATAGAACAATGCAGTATGTTTTCATAAACTTGAGTGTGGTAGTGAACTACATGGAAATGTGTGACTCCTAATAGGTCCGTACACATACATTGATTAAGCCGCGATTACAGGATTTGTATTGCTATTCTTTTTTATTTGGGTTAGGGTTATGATATGGTACTGTCGGCTAAAAGTCATAAAGGGTTTTAGTTCATACATTAGATTTATTATGACATGGCATACGAGTGTACATTATTAATGAAAGTGAAACGCATTCATCGGCGGCATATATATATTCACCGCCAGGCTAACGCAATAACTGCGCTTTTCTCATAGCTGTTACAATTGACCTTGTATATAAAATAAATGTATTGTGCATGAGAAATGAATATTAACCCTATATACATGCAAACGGTGTACACAATTACATAGTTGATATACACGGGAAATAATTTGAAATAAACGTCAATATATAGCATGTACCAGTCTACTCCATGCTAACATCATTTGCTTGTTAATGTATATGTATTCTGTTCGTGTTCGAGCAAAATCCGATACACACGATGTAGTTTGATATAGAAAAATACGAGATTGATAATATATTAAACTTACAAAAAGAAAATAGTATTTCATTGTAAACATGTGTAACTGAACACATGAATGTGCATACTTGCGCAATTAAGTGTCGATAACTGTTAAATAATGTAATATTGATAAGACGTGTATATTTACACAAGCTTAAACATGACACATATCAGCACATTACATTACACATGTACATGAAATATTCCCAAAATATGGGAGCCATTTTGAATTTCTCTGTAACATATAACAGGAACGATGGAAACATATCACATGATAAATACTACGAGTATATGAACAGACAAAATACTATAATAAAACAAGGTACATAAGTACAGTCAGATGTTTAGCTCGGATATGGATAAAACAAACATTTTGCGGCCAATTTGTTTTTTCTTAATTATGATGCTATTTACCGGATCAGCATACAAAATGTGCACTTGTTGCTACCTATGCGTTACGACATAATGTTACCCCATTATTTAAGGTAGGTGCAATTTTAAGATTTATAAATGCATATGTGATGATGTGTCTTGTATTTGTATACAAATTCAATTCAAAGGGGGGTAACTCACTACTAAGTGCTCATTGTAAACATTGTAAGGTTCTGAGGGCCAACAGCATACATATTATTATTTTAAATATCAGTAGTTTATGTAGATACGTATTTTAAATAAATAAGAATATGATATAAGAAAGACCTGAAAGCACTATTAATTAGCGAATTGTTGTTGCTGATTGGTAAGAATATCATTTGCTATGGTTACGCCTTTTCTAAACCATAACACGGAAACTCTAAACCATATCACAATACCGACAGTGGCATTGTACGGTGGTAACATGTACGCATGTAAGATCCACACCAAGTATTCTATATTTTCAATATTTTATTATTATTTAACACATACATGGGACGAAATACAGCATGAATCCACTGGTTGCAATGGCAACACCGGACGCCACAAATGAGACGTCGTAACTTCCAGTTCCGTCATATAACCAGCCTGAAAAATAGAAGAAGGTTTATAGGAAACACAACCGCACACATTGACTAAATATATAAAGGATCTGAATATTGACATCGGCATGTACATAGTGGTATAGTCAAGGTGTGGGATCACGTGGTTTCCGAACCCGATTTTCATTTTTACAGTAGATTTTCTTTAAAATCTTCCTAACAAACGGACGGATTTTGATGATATGTAGCGCACCAAATACGATGGCATATGTATTTTATGGGTGCTCTGAAAGTTATTTACAATAACTTATAACTTTCACAAAGAATCGAGTACCCCGTTTATTTGAATTTACGGTAACCGACTCTTCGCCCAAACGAGTTATGAGATTAAAGCCGCATATACAATATGTTATTCGATTACAAAGATATTAAAGGAAATGTACTGTAAACACATCTAAAAAAACATGACGTCACGCAGTTCGGAAACACGTGATCCCACACCTTGAGAGTGGTACATGACAGTTAAATACAGCAGGTTTGAGATTTGTCACAGGCTGATCAAAATCTACATGACGTTCGAAAATTCACATGAAAGGGAACCAATATTATATATGAACAATAGCTAATGATAATCGCTGTGGTCAACTCCCTTGTCCCCGGTAATCATAAAACGTGACCGACCCTCGTGACATGCGGAAAGTTTGGAACGCCAAATCTACATAAACTCAAATAATTGTTGCTAGCAATAACAAGGGGCATGATCATGTGGTTACAACAACAACAACGTCGCCCACGCCAAAGTAAGTATTATTTGATATTTTCCTTAATATGCAACAGATTTTGATGAAATATGGCGCAGCAAACGCGTCTTCATGAGCCGAATTTGGTGGTCCAGGAAGTTCGGCACAAACGTATGTCGTTTTTGCGAAGAATCGATTTCCGTGTCGGTAGACACGGATTTAGATTCTTCGCAAAAACGACAGAAGTTTGGGCGAAAATACAGAGACCACCAAAATGCAGCTTAACAAGACGCGTTTGATGTGCCATATTTCATCAAAATCCGTTACGTAATAAGGACACTATAAAAGAATACGTACTTTGAATCAGATGGATTCTGGAAATTTCAGTACTTGTTGTTGTTGTTAGTACTACGTGATCATACACCTTGAATAATTATTTGAGTTTATGTAGATTCGGCGTTGGAAAGAGCAGTTAGGTGGAGTAGATGTGATGTACCATAGAGTGGTTGATACTGACAATGGTCTATAGATTCAACAACCTGGCTCCAAGCCAGTCAGATCGCGGTTCATGGGCGTGTACGAAGAGATATTCCGCGAGCTTTAGCGAGTGGACTGTCGATCGTACATGCGGACGAACGTGATCTAACTGTGTTATCACATCCTCATGTCCATACATTGCACGTGTGCTGTGTAAATGCAGAAACAAAACTCGAAAATGTATCAAAGATGTGATAATGTATTATAATTTATATTTGTGTTCTCAAGTGTGTTTTGATGTGCGCTTTCCTGAATATTTGTAGACTTCAGTGTTGTACTATATTTTTTCTCAGCTCCTCGGTCTTTCATTGTTTGTCATCAGATAACGCGCTTTGTATTGGTCAAATACGTACTGTCTAATAACATAATGCTGTATTAGGCATTGCCCTGATACGAATATACGGGTTATAACGAATTTAAAACTGACGTTTCATTGGTCAAAGGATGTCACATGACGTTACTGAATGACGTCAGTATAATGACCCAACATAGGCAAGTCCGTGTTCTTTTCAACGGATACCATGTCACTATTACTCATTCTTGAGCGTAAAACGTTGCATAATACATAGAATACCATGATAGTGTCTTTTTATATCAAGTTTATCAGGTTCGGCTCGGAAACGGTAGGAATTCCTCGGCCAGTTTTGGAATTCCTACGCGTTTCCTAGTCTTGCCTGATAAACTTGATATTAAATGACACTAGCCAGTAGCCGATTTCACCAAAATTGCTAAGCATACTTATCTAGCTAAGTATACTTTCAGGAAGTAATCATTTATATTTCCCGAAATGCAATAGTTCATATAGAACTAACGACTGCATATGTTTAATGATTGAAAGTATGCAGAATAATTATATATTATTTATTACATTATCACAGCCAAATGTGATAATGTAATAAATTCAGTATAATAAAAAATTAATAAATGTACCCTTAGTTGAAAATTTCTCCGTCAAAGTGTACTTAGCAAGATAAGTATACTTTGTAATTCTCTATATATTGTGTAGGATACCTGCAATGGGCGGTCCCAGGAAGGCCGCTATTCCTCCGAACATGTTGGACAAACCAAAACCGTCGGCGAGCCTGTCTATGCCGACAAGGTCAGTGATGATCACGGAGGTCAGCGATATCGTCACACCTGCAATGTATACAGCAATACATATTACATAATTCCATTACATTCTGAAGATACACAATCTTTCCGACTGAAAATAATATTTGTCTATCACATGAAAACCTCGTTATCATGTGTTGTAACCTATTTCATAAATATAATATGTTGTCACACGTGTAATAAAGTGACTCGTCGTCCACTAACGCCGTAGCACGACGGTTAGCAATTTGCTCTTTATGTGACATTTTAGATACTTTTACCAACAGGCATGTCTGAAAGCATAATCCTACATGTATGTGTTCTATACACATTTATATTATAGCTAGTAACAATTATGTCTACCGCTATTATACCAGATGTTATAGTACATGCAATAAGCAATTGGGAAGGGCTGTAACTAATGTTGTTAACACTTGTTACCCAACCAATTTGCCCTTATTATTAGTAAATTGTATATCTTGGAAGTACTGTATGCCGTCTAAATGCAGCCATAACAATGTTTAAATCAAGCCAATTCGATTAGCTGGCCGCATCACGATAATTACGTACGCCTAACCCTAACCTTACCCCCCCCCCCAACCCTAACCCAAACGAACAAAACGAAGACGTTCCAAACAACGTCCCAAAAGTATTATTGACTCAACTTACCGCTAAATAAGCCAAAGACTATTGAATACAGCAACAACGTTTCGAAAGTTACTGCTAGTGGTCCTAAACTCGTGCCAATCCCGCAGATAACCAGCGCCGTGCTGTACAAGTATATCCGATTCACGCACTTCCGGTCCGAGATGTATCCGAATATCACCCGTCCGACAGTGTTTGTAATCCCCATTGTGGACACAAGCAGCACCGCTTTGTAATCGCTGATACCTGTAAAGAAATAGTGAAGATTTGCTTCAGGCTCCCAAACGAAAACGAATGGAGAACGCCGTGTAAATAATTCGTTTTGTACTACGATAGGCATAGAAATGATGATTTCGGTTTTCTTGTACGTAATTGGGTTCCTGAGCACCTTCTAGACGACACCATTGAACGATATTGAAAAGGAAAATGGTACTCAGTTTGACATGATACGACTGAAAACAATTATGTCTCATCGAATTTTTTTCATTTATACCAATTTATAAAATTAAAGAGGTCATTTGTATGGAACGCCACATATACATAAACTCAAATAATTAATGCTAGCTCTAAAAGCTAGCATTATTTGAGTTCATGTAGATTTGGCGTTCCACAAATCTACATATACTTAAATAATTAATGTTAGCTCTAAATATGTAATGCTAGCTCTACATATTTAATGCTCCCTCTAATTATTTAGAGCTAGAAATAATGATTTGAGTTTATGTATGTTTGGCGTTCCATACAGTTGAAAGGGCGGACAGCTCCTTGTTCCACTGACACCTTCAACTGTAAGTATGAACAAATCATGAATCATCCATTTCAAATATCTCGGTATACCTAAACACTTACCTGCAGCCTTTGCTTTATCTGGTAAATAGACATAGGGGACATAATACCCCAGGCTGTAGAAAAATGTAGATATGACAAACATGCAAAATGGGACGTTGTTGTAGAGGCCAAATGACTCTTTGATGCTGATCCAGATTTCATTAAGAATGGCGGGGTTTTTGTGCTGTCCATCGGTGTCCGAGGTATGTGATGCCTGTCGCGCCACAAATCGCGCCCGGGAAACAGTAGGGTATACATGCAAGGACAATATTCCATTCAATGTCTCTTCAGTCATAATTGGTAAAGATTTGGAAATTCTTAACGATGGGTCCTTCATAACAGAGTCTTTGTGATAGGTCAGATGGCCTGGCATGCTCATGTTGCTTCGATTAATTCCACAAACACCATCATCGATTTCCACATTGTCGTTAACACCGTTAGTTAAATTTGAATTAAGCAAACTGTCTCGTGGCCTTCGTTCAGGTTTATCAGTCACCGGCCGGTAGGCGGCGCCACATGCTATACAATTGAGAACGAGGCCGCCCTGTATCAAGATGGCGCCTTTCCACGTGTACGAGTCGATGAGGTACTTGGTCAAGGGGCTGAAGATGAAGGTGCCGATGCCGCTGCCACAGACGCCAAGTCCCGTGGCGAGGGCCCGGTGTTTCTCGAAATACTGGCTCACACAGACGATAGACGGCAGGTAGACGAGGCCGTAGCCAATTCCTGAAACAAGGAAACAGAGCAGATAATATGTCACATACTGGAATTCATTAGAAGCTGTACATGGTCATACAGAACTGTGGTTTTTAATTATACACTATCGAATGACGTGAACGCGAGTTAAATGGCGCTATGAACAAGTTAGCATTCTTGTCTTCTCATAGAATGGCATAGCCTACTTGCTCATTTCGACATCAAACCGTAGCCGGAGTGACGAGGAGTTGAATACAGACGCCAGTGTCTGCCATAGCAGGTTCACCGGCTTCGGCTCAAGAACGTTATAGAAGCTTGTCGCCGAGTTTCTTACATGGTGTTCAGCTTCGTAAGATTATCTGATATCATGAAACGATAGTAGTGCACATGTGTTTCCTTGGACGTGAATCCAAGATAAAACGGTTGATACTTCGTCGAACGGCGGATGAGCAATCAGATGAATGCGATGCCATTATTAACATGATTAATGAGAAATATCAAGCTACTATTTGTTCCATTGTTGTCTGCCGACCTACTTTCTTGGCCGATATTCTTAAAATTCCAGAAATATGTAAGCTAATTTAGTATTTTCCTGTGTATCTAAATAATAAAAGTCACCATCTACATTTGTACATACAAATTAGTTTCTATTATACTACCCATCTTTTTTCGGCCAGTGTTTTTTCAAATACAAATGATTTTACTATTTACAAAAGCAGTTCTTAGGTTTCTATATTATGGAACATAATTAATTGCAATATGACCTCTCTAAACCGGACGACAGAGGTTCCACTTTACTTCCGAGTCAAGCAAATGCAAATTACATTGTTCATGCTTTGAGTTATTGTTACAAAGTGCATCCTTAAATAATTCGACCGTTGTGGGACATTATGCACAGCTAAATCAAAGTGAAACTCACCGAATTATACACACGGATGTCACGTGGATGTTCCGTTTAGACTGTCCACTGTAAATTGTTACCAAAAACAAAAAAATTAATAACGTGGTATTTCGTCAACTGACGGTATCAGTGGAAGAATAGGGATAACCCCATCAGTCCCAGGGACCCGTTTCACTAAACTTCGTACAACTCAAATGTTCGTAAGTGCAAATTTAGGATCGTCTGGAAATATCAATTGATGAATTTACATGTATTGATCATAGGCTGCATATGCTCATTAAATGTAAATCCAATAATTGTTGACAAGAAAACACTGCTAATGTGAAATTTACAGAATTTCATAAGTTTGCACTTACGAACATTTTAGTCGTACGAAGTTTAGTGAAACGGGCCCCAGGTTCCTACTGACCTATTTCAGTTACACGATGGCCAGTGTAGATGAAACGCGGCATTGTATCATTACCTGTCAAAACGCCGAGACTGAAGTACAGGAAATGGAGATTTGGCGCGAAAATGCTGATTATGAAGCTCCCGGATGTCACAAACGCTCCAATGATGCTGATCACTCGACATCCGAATCTGTTTGTAAGCGCCCCGACGATTGGTCCTGAAAATAATCACATAATTGAAAAAAAACATAATATCCAATATCCTTGAATTTATTACATACCGCTTATTTAACAAGTTAAATTGATTATCGTGAAATAATGCACGAGTGTTTGGGTCATTACGTTTAACAAACGAGTCATTATTTCAAGATAATCAACTCACCTGGTTAAATAAATAAACATGTCAACAATAGACCACGTGATCCCATACCCTGATACTAATATATATAAATACTGCCCTTGGTTGAGGGTAATATTGTGGAGTATCTCCCCGAGGAAACAATAGCTCAGCCTCGTCCAATAAAACTTCCTGATTTCGAGGATGGGGCGAAAAAATGTTCTTACCTATAAGTAGCAGGATGCCCGGCGCCAGAGAAGCGATCCAGGCCGTCTCGCCCTTTGTGCCGTGGTAGTAGTCCAACAGCTCAACGTACATGACACCAAACGAGTAGAACATTCCGTCCGTCAGTACGTGCGTCATGAAACAGGCGAAACACACCACCCACCCCCACCCGCCGTCCGGGGCGGCGATTGGCTTCAAGTTATCAACGTCTCTGTCTGGCTGCGAGAAGATCTCGTCCACAGAACGGAATGCGATGGCGTCTCTTGCATCGTCATTGTTGTCGCTGCGTACAATATATTCTCCGTACTTGTAGCGTTTTGAGAAATCGTCGTCGTTTCGTCGCATGCTTTGGAAGTTCTCGGACCCTCCAGGGCGAATATATGCCGCTCAAGTCATCTCCCTACAAGGGAACTTGAAAACAAACCAAACATAAACATTTTTGGAGAATAGCAGTGTCTAGGAAAACTAGAATGAATATCAAGATCAAATTACGTATGACGTCATGTTCGCGACACCAAACAACGTCGACATTTCGCGCTGTTTTTGTGTAACATCGTTTTCTTTGAAAGCCATGTACATTTCGTTGATGATCGGTCTTCTTAGTACGGACCCCGCAGGGGACATGGATATTTTTTTTATTAATTCGTTCCCTCGAACTAACAATTCGTTCCCACGATATAACAATTCGTTCCCTCGAATTAACAATTCGTTCTCACGCTATAACAATTCATTCCCACGAATTAACAATTCGTTCCCATGGGAAGGAATTGTTAATTCGTGGGAAGGAATTGTTAAATTGACGGAACGAATTGTTATTTTGTGGGAAAGAATTGTTAATTCGTGGGAAGGAATAGTTCATTCGTGGGAAAGAATTGTTCATTCGTGGGAACGAATTGTTAAATTGAGGGAACGAATTGTTATTTTGTGGGAACGAATTATTATTTTGTGGGAACGAATTATTATTTCGTGGGAACAAATTCATAAAAAAAAGAATTCTACATTCCCTGCGGGGCTTCGTACCGTAGTATATTTGTTCATGTCTTGGATACATACACTACCGCCTGCGCTAATCCTGTCAATATTTGAATTTATTTTTTATTTCAAAATACTTGAATATCGTGCTAGAAAGAAATCAGCTTTATTTGCTGAGCCTGAGCTGTGCTACAGTTCGGGCTCAGCCAATCAAACTGACTGATTACGACTTGAGATTTCCAATATATGTTCAGAAACGTTGACATCAGTAGCCTATTTCACGAACCTCCGTTAGTCGACTAAACTGTTAGCAGACTAAACTAAGTTTAGTCGACTAACCATAGTCTGCTAAACTTTTTGACATGTTTGCATTTCACGAACGATTTTGTAAGCCATGTTCAAAACAACCGTGGGTGCCGCAATCTTGGAATTCCGTCGTCTGCTATTTTGCTTAGTAGACTAACCGAAAGTTTAGCCTACTAACGAGGAGGCTAAGCAAAGTAGACTTTGCTTAGTCGACTGACGTGTTCGTGAAATGCGTTTTTTCCCGTTAGTCGACTAACGGCCTGAAGTTTAGCAGACTAACCGAGTAAAGTCGACTAACGGAGGTTCGTGAAATAGGCTACTGTAGGGGTGTTTATTTAACTCATAACAACTACAGTGAAACCTCTCTAAACCGGACACACTGGGGACCTCCCAGCCCTGGGGGTGCCCGGTTTAGAGAGGTTTCACTGCAAATAGGGCATATAACCATTCTGAGACATGTATGTGTGCTATGCGATCATGAACAGGCATCTGAGATTAAATTACCAATGATCCCATAAAAATAAGACCACATATGTTTTCTTGGTGTCCGGTGTAAAGAGGTTCCACTGTATATATTAAATTTTAACTTCTTTTATTTAGTCTACACAGTATATAAGTAAAACCTTCATTATTGTGCATGTATAGAACGTAGCGTCTAATTACATTTGTGTCGTATCCCTCGCTCTATAATTAATTAATATCTTATTAGCACACCCGTTATCCGGAGATACGCAACTAGGGGAGGAGAACATGGAAAGGGGAACGCACAAACTAGTGGGAATTTGGAGGGTTTGTAAAATTAGCTAAAACAATATATTTTATGCATGATCAGAACAATGTGAGCTTGCAACGTTGGGGAAGAATGATTGAAGCACATGTAGCAAAAATATTGAGCTCGAACGCCGTCGTAAAAGTTGAAAATTTATAAATTCAATATAGGATTTTATTTTATTTTGTCATTTTTGTTTAAAAAATCGTCTTTCCTGCACCAATCGTATGCTTTTCAGCACTATCAGGCATACAGTTATGTTTGCTGATCATTTACACTGATACCTTGAAAGCGACAGCGACCAGGATCTTCTGAGAAAAAAATGGCGGCCGTTTTATGCACCGTGGTATAGCGCAAAATGGTGCACAAAAACTATGGGACTGGAGGACACAAATTGGGGGACGAGTGCACACAAACTGTGGAACGCGCTGCACAGAAAATGCCAATATACGTGGGTTTTAAGTTGCAAATTCACGTATGTATTTACAAAAATATTATATTTGCAGACGAGGATCCACGAATATTTACGCAGGGGCCGGTCCAAATGTGTCTGTAAGGAATTTATGCAAGTTTTTAATCAATATTCACCACAATTATGCATTGTTTTAGTAAGTTCGCTGTTCAATGCAGGCTTCTTTAGCAGCGCTCGTTTATTAATGGGCGAGCAGAGCCTCATTTCGTATGCAATCAGTAAACCCGTTTAATACATATCACACATTAAACCATAGGTCACCACCTAAACTCGGAGGAAACCCGGAGTACCCGGAGAAAGACCACAGCAAGCTTGCACGGCATACGACAAGTCGACATGATTTCATCCGCAGAATTTCGGGGGGTCGCCATAAAGTTTTGTCCGCGATAACCAATCCATCGATTCACAAGTGCATTCGTTCGTCCTACGACCATTCCGTCCGTCATAGAATGTTTGTGACGCAATCGTTGTTGTTTCTGTAGCACCCACTGTTTGTCGGAGAGCACCGTGATGTGTATATACAACATATAAACACCATACTTATACTAAGTAACACTGCAATTGTATTGTATGTATATATATTCCTCCGGTGTCCTCGAGCACCCTCGTCATAGCGAGATATCTCTTTATTTCCCATCACCAAGGGTAACTGCGGTACGTCTTATCTGTGTACATTGTACCATCTAGACAGTCACCATGCATGTATTACATGTGTGTAAAATATTTACACGATCACCACCACAAAGTGTCTTGCTCAAGGACACAACACGCCGGCTCCGACCGCGTCTCGAACCTGCGCAGTTCGGGGACCTCCGATCCACAGTCCATCTCGCTACACCCTAGGCCACTCGCGCTCCAGCATCACTGTCTTTACCGGTGGAAAGTTCTTAAACTTGTGGCGGTGGGTGCTCTATGTGTGTTTTGCAGCCCGCTGACGGACTGTGCAGTATCTCAATTGCAATGAGAGTCGGTCCTTATTCCGGGATAATTCCGACTGGAATGTGTCGCTATCTGCCTCGAGAATACACAGGACACTCTCATTATGGTTATCATTGCCAAACGTCTTGCTAACGCCAATGATAATAAGATTGAGTTGCACCTTCAGGCCCGGATCCAGGGGGGTGGGGGCGTGAGAGGCGTACGCCCCCCCCCCCCGCTTTTGCCGAAGCAATGATTTTTTTTATTCAGATTAGAAAAGGCTATCAGTATTCTGTTCTCAAATGCCAGGAAAATGCATCAGAGACACTCAAATTTTCTAAATTTTCTAGGGAGGACCCCCATACCCCCCCCCTCACCACGCTTTCTCCAAACCAAATCCAGGATCCGGCCCTGACCTTGGCTGCACTACTTCGCCTGGTCATCGATTAGCATGGTTAACTCAGTTCCGCATGGTTGATTCTCCCAAACCCCGTGCTTCAAGTTATAAACGAAGTGTGGTGCGAGTTTAGGTGGTGACCTATGGTTTAATGTGTGATATGTATTAAACGGGTTTACTGATTGCATACGAAATGAGGCTCTGCTCGCCCATTAATAAACGAGCGCTGCTAAAGAAGCCTGCATTGAACAGCGAACTTACTTAAAACAATGCATAATTGTGGTGAATATTGATTAAAAACTTGCATAAATTCCTTACAGACACATTTGGACCGGCCCCTGCGTAAATATTCGTGGATCCTCGTCTGCAAATATAATATTTTTGTAAATACATACGTGAATTTGCAACTTAAAACCCACGTATATTGGCATTTTCTGTGCAGCGCGTTCCACAGTTTGTGTGCACTCGTCCCCCAATTTGTGTCCTCCAGTCCCATAGTTTTTGTGCACCATTTTGCGCTATACCACGGTGCATAAAACGGCCGCCATTTTTTTCTCAGAAGATCCTGGTCGCTGTCGCTTTCAAGGTATCAGTGTAAATGATCAGCAAACATAACTGTATGCCTGATAGTGCTGAAAAGCATACGATTGGTGCAGGAAAGACGATTTTTTAAACAAAAATGACAAAAAAAAATAAAATCCTATATTGAATTTATAAATTTTCAACTTTTACGACGGCGTTCGAGCTCAATATTTTTGCTACATGTGCTTCAATCATTCTTCCTCAACGTTGCAAGCTCACATTGTTCTGATCATGCATAAAATATATTGTTTTAGCTAATTTTACAAACCCTCCAAATTCCCACTAGTTTGTGCGTTCCCCTTTCCATGTTCTCCTCCCCTAGTTGCGTATCTCCGGATAACGGGTGTGATTAGCATGTACATACACGTACATGTACTATGTATTTGCATACCATATGCTAACTAACATTCTGACAAAAACAACTATACATATTTATACTACTATTTCAATGTTGTTGATTTTGTTGTGTTTTGTTTTCTACCAAGTGTAAATGATACGTAAACTGTATAACTGACGCACCTGAATTTCCTCATATAGAAATCATCGTGAACGACTACAATCACATATTTACACCTTCCATAAATTTACATCCCAATATAATACATTAGACACACGTGACGTCGCGCGATTATGTCAAAGGAACTAACTTAGTACTGTAGTATGGAGCCCCGCAGGGGACATGGATTTTTTTAATTTATTCGTTCCCACGAAATGTTATATTGAGGGAACGAATTGTTAATTCGTGGGAACGAATCAATAAAAAACAGAATTCTCCGTCCCCTGCGGGGCTCAGTAGGTTATGCAGTTACGATGTATTACATATAAAGCGCCAGTGTTACAGTGTACTCCATGAAGGAGTTAGCTCCATAGTCGTGTTTGGAGCTCAATGAATAATATCCAGCCATGTTTGGAGCTCAATGAATAATATTCAGCCATGTTTGGAGCTCAATGAATAATATACAGCCATGTTTGGAGCTTAATGTTTATTATCCAGCAATGTTTGGAGCTCAATGAATAATATTCAGTCATGTTTTGAGCTAGCTCAATGAATAATATCCAGCCATGTTTGGAGCTTAATGAATAGTATACAGCCATGTTTGAAGCTCATTGAATAATATCCAGCCATGTTTAGAGCTCAGTGAATAATATCCAGCCATTGTTGGAGCTCAATGAATAATATCCAGCCATGTTTTGAGCTCATTGAATAATATCCAGCCATGTTTCGAGCTCAGTGAATAATATCCAGCCATGTTTCGAGCTCAGTGAATAATATCCAGCCATGTTTGGAGCTCAGTGATTAAAATCAAGCCATGTTTGGAGCTAAGTGAATAATATCCAGTCGAATTTGGAGCTCAATGAATAATATCCAGCCATGTTTGGAGCTTAATGAATAATATACAGCCATGTTTGAAGCTCATTGAATAATATCCAGCCATGTTTAGAGGTCAGTGAATAATATCCAGCCATTGTTGGAGCTCAATGAATAATATCCAGCCATGTTTGGAGCTCAGTGAATAATATCCAGCCAAGTTTCGAGCTCAGTGAATAATATCCAGCCATGTTTCGAGCTCAGTGATTAATATCAAGCCATGTTTGGAGCTCAGTGAATAATATCCAGCCATGTTTCGAGCTCAGTGAATAATATCCAGCCATGTTTGGAGCTCAGTGATTAATATCAAGCCATGTTTGGAGCTAAGTGAATAATATCCAGTCGAATTTGGAGCTCAATGAATAATATCCAGCCATGTTTGGAACTCAATGAATAATATCCACAGTTCAACGAATAATATCCAGCCATGTTTCGAGCTCAATGAATAATATCCATCCTTGTTTGGAGCTCAATGAATAATATCCAGCCATGTCTGGAACTCAATGAATAATATCCAGCCATGTCTGGAGCTCAATGAATAATATCCAGCCAAGTTTGCGGAGCTCAATGAATAATATCCAGCCAAGTTTGCGGAGCTCAATGAATAATATCCATCCATGTTTGGAGCTCAATGGATATGGCTGTTTGGAGTTCAATGAATAATATCCATCCATGTTTGGAGTTCAATGAATAATATCCATCCATGCCTGCAGCTCGCAATGAATAATATCCATCCATGTTGGAGCTCAGTGAATAATATCCAACCAAGTTTGGAATTTAATGAATAATATCCAGCCATGTTTGGAATTCAATGAATATCCATGTTTGGAACTCAATTAATAGCCATGTAATATCCAGCCATGTTGAAGCACACAACATAATGATGCACACAACAGCCCGACAATATTGTCATTTTCTTTATTACAACATACTTTGGCTTGCATTCAAGAAGCTTGATTGACTGAGCATGAGCTGTGCTACATCTCAGGCTCAGTCAATCTAGCTGCTTTACTGCGAGTTAAGATTGCCAATAGATGTTCAGAAACGTTGGTATATGGGCAATATTAACGGAGGCAGTTGTGTACAAGATTATCGCAAATATCTATTACAAAACAAGGTGTATGCTCATGTGTATATTTATCACAATAAATGTATTTGAATCAATATAAATGTAGTATCCGTCCAGGTATACTTGTATCTACCTGTATATACATGTAGTTACAATATACTAGTATAAGTTAGATCACGGTTCGTCCGCATGTACGAGGAAATAATCCGCGAGCTTTAGCGTATATGCGGACAAACGTGATATAACTTATTTATCACATCCTGATGTACATACCTTGCACACGTGCTGTGTTAATACAGAAACAACAGCCGGGATGTGTCAAAGCTGTGATAACATATTACACCAACTCCTGCGCTAATATTGCCAATAATTATTGACGTATTGTCCTATTTAAAAATACTTGGATATTGTGCTTTAAATCAAGCAGCTTAGTTGACTGAGCTTGAGCTGTGCTACAGCTCAGGCTCAGTCAATCATGCTGCTTGACTGCGAGTTGAAAAACGTTGGTATATGGGCAATATTAACGGAGGCAGTTGTGTACCAACATGTATGTTATTAGTTGGTAGTACACGTGTATTTTATCACACTACACTGTCATGATACATGCAGATAACCATCGTCCGTAATCTCCCTCTAGTGTCATTCGGAGCGACGTGTACACAAATTGGCCTCTCGGCCACGGAATGGATCGCGTCAAATAAAATGACTGTCATTTTGAGCCCGTAAAATGACTCTGCCGTAAAATGACTGTCATTTTGAGCCCGTAAAATGACTCTGTCATTTTGAGCCCGTAAAATAACTCTGTCATTTTCTCTAAAAATAACTCTGTCATTTTGAGCCCGTAAAATGACTGTCATTTTGAGCCCGAAAAATAACTCTGTCATTTTCAACCCGTAAAATAACTCGGAATGCCACGGAATGAATGTCTGGCCTCTCGGCCACGGAATGGACTTGGAACCATTTGAACCATTGGAACCATAATTGAGAGGGACATGGTAGACGACCACGGGAGGCCGCCGTTTTTGAACCCTCTCTTGGGACATCCACACAGAGACGATCGCACTTTCACCTAAAGAGACAACGACAGCGGTTCATGAAAATGCATGCCCATCTCCAGTGAACAAATTCTCATGGCACCAGTGCCAGCGCTGCCTGCTTTAGATGGTGGTCTCGACTCTTGTGAACCATTCGGCTAGACGACCACGGGAGGCCGCCGTATTTTAACCCTCTCTTGGGACATCCACACAGAGACGATCGCACTTTCACCTAAAGAGACAACGACAGCGGTTCATGAAAATGCATGCCCATCTCCAGTGAACAAATTATCATGACACCAGTGCCAGCGCTGCCTGCTTTAGATGGTGGTCTCGACTCTTGTGAACCATTCGGCTAGAATTAAGAGGGACATGGTAGACGACCACGGGAGACCGCCGTTTTTGAACCCTCTCTTGGGACATTCGTATTTGGGACATGCTAGACGACCAGGGCAGGCCGCCGTTTTTCAAACCTCCCATTTGATAGCTAGAATTTGGGACGGACATGGTGCCGACCACGGGAGGCCGACTCGCTCTCGTTCTCCAAGGTACGGTGTGCCTGCCGTACAACCACGTACAACCAGCTATCGGTCTCGACTACACTCTCTCGTTGTGCTGCAATGGTTGCCAGCCAGAGCAGTCCCAGGGTGCATAGTCGAAGGCGCGACAAGCTGGACAACACAGAGTCGAGACACATCAAGAAAACAAGTCACACTTTCAACGAAACGGACAAAGGGGACACGCTATCGTACCAAGCTCCACAAGGACTCTCAAGACGCCTCGAAAGCATCACGCGGACACGCCGAGGACATCGGGAAAATACCATATTAGCAGAGCAAGTCCGCAGAACTAAGAAGCCTACATCCGAGTCGAGGAAAGTGTTAGCGTGGCGGCAGATTGCTCTATATCCGCGTCTCGACTTGGTTGCCAAGCCATTAGAACATCTCAACGGATGTCCATATCATCAATCCTTCGAGATAAAGATCCCACCTCTACCTCTCTGCCAACAGGTACCGTTCTCTTAAAGGTTGCCAAGCCTTTACAAGGTACAGTGTGCCTGCCTGCCGGACGAACATGGTGGCGACCACGGGAGGCCGACTCGCTCTCGCTCTCAAAGGTTGCCAAGCCTTTACAAGGTACGGTGTGCCTGCCGGACGGACGACCACGGGAGGTCGACTCGCTCTCGAATCCAGCTCTCTCTCCAGCGAATGTGTCCCCGCGGGTACACACATCCATCGCTCTCACGACAATTGCCGTTCGAGGCGCACGCTTCCACATTTGGCTACACACTTCCACCGTTCCACGTTAGACTCTTACTGAAACGTCGTCATACAATGGAATTCAAATGGTCATATAGTTTTACCAACGGCTTTGAACCGAGGAAAATACGTATGCGACAAGTCATGTGATTTTTCTTTACCTAAGACGATTTGCGATGTCTCATGAAAGCTATTTATTTACAATATTTACTAAATTTTCCGTAAACAACGACGAATGTTGACAACTTCGGCGTGATAGGAAGGATAGGTAGGAAATCACATGGCTTGTCCCAGATATATAGATGGTACCACCACAAATGTATCGCTGTATCGCTGATGCTAACTCTAACCCGAGTCTCACACAGGTTGAAGTAACGGACCGATGTCTATAAATACATTAAATATACCTGAAATCATAAATAAGTTAAACAAATAATAAGCTAAGCAAAATATTTACTCCATCCTATACACAACAATTTCAGGTATAGTTAATGTATTTATAGACATCTGTCCGTTACTTCAACCTGTGGAGTCTCACACTGAAATAGTCGGTAGAGGTATTTCTAAACATTTCATATCACACACACAAAAAATGACATTTCTGTCCAGGGTGTCCGGTTTAGAGATATTCCACTGTAAATCAGATATATGACTATGCCAAGATATGCGACTGTGCATTGCGAACTTGAACATGCATTATCATGATAAATATACACCAATGAAACCCATACAATTAAGGATACACGGATTGCCTGTGTGTCCGGTTTAGAGAGATTCTACCGTATATTCTGTCATAAATAATAAACAATGTCGCGTCTGCTTTAGCATAAGGCGCATCTATAGTCGCCGCTTTTTCCGTCGTCGTCGTCGTCATCTGCGTCAACAAATGTCAAAACTTTGTACAAGCTTCTTCATCATGATATAACTATAATATTTACTTGACGGATTGCTTCAATATTTGGAAACTTGATACATGGGAGCCTTTCAAACACACTAATGCCACCATAAACATGACCTTGACCTTTTTTACCTTCACATAGTACTGGAAACACTTAGCCATTGTTACGTCAAAAAGTTTGTACAAGTTCCTTCTTCATCATATAACTTGAATACTTGATGGATTGCTTCAATAGTTGGATACTTGATATATGTCAGCATTTGCAACACACTCATGCGGTCATGAACATGACCTTAAGCATGCCTTCTCTGACGGTTTTTGTGATGCTTACTTTAGCACATGCCCATGATCATGTTACGGTCAAATTTCACGGTAGGCGCGACACTGCGGAGCCCCGCAGGGGACGTAGAATTATTTTTTTATTAATTCGTTCCCACTAAAGAACAATTCGTTCACTCAATTTAACAATTCGTTCCCTCAATTTAACAATCGTTCCTGCGAATTAACAATTCGTTCCCCACGAAATGACAATTCGTTCCCTAGATTTAACAATTCGTTCCCAATAATTAACAATTCGTTCCCTCAATTTAACAATTCGTTCCCACGAAATAACAATTCGTTCCAACGGGAACGAATTCTTAATTCGTGGGAACGAATTTTTATATCATGGGAACGAATTGTTAATTCGATGGAACAAATTGTTATTTCGTGGGAACGAATTAATAAAAGAAAATCCATGTCCTATGCGGGGCTCCGTACGACACAGCTTCCGTGGTGGAATTCTTGTTTAATTGAACCCGACATTTTCCAATGAACCGAAACATCTCTAAAATTAAAAGGTGGTCTTTATTCGCAGGTTCATTTATGTAGTAATTGAATAATTGTGAAAACAAAAGCGTGGCTGCTATAGAGAGGTACTTTCTATTCGAAGGTGACCTGTAACACAGGGTCGACTGTACCAGTTTACAGGGAATTTAATTCTAAGATGCGGTAATTAGACAGTGCATTTAATACTTGGTAAATATCCCCGTGAGGGGAAGGGTGGATACTCGCTGCTCTCCATGTATGGCATGTAGGACATTGACTGGTACATAACATCTACATGTATGTGTGTATGCCAGAGCAGAGACGGATAAATAATGTTTAATAATATCCCCATTCTGTGGTTGTTTGGTGTCTAATTCCGGCTTCTGGGGATTGTACTTACTGTCTAATTCCAATGGTATCTCGAATCGACCACACCACGGGTGGCGAAGATATTGCTAGGTGCATAACGTGGTAACTATTCTGATACATTTTAAGTGCAACCTCTCAAAACAGGACACGCAAGTAGGTGAATGGATATTGGCATATATTATATATTTGCAATCATGAACAGTCACTATAACATAAAATACATTACACCTAACACAGTGTCAGAATCCCGTCCAAATTAAACAGACACATGTTCCATGTAGAGCGACCTGCGAGTGCCTAGAGAGATTCCACTGTATACATATCATATTCTGAGTTTCTATTAGTTTCATTACATTACATTGTATTACATAAGGTATAGAGCAACCAAAAGCGTGCAGCTAATACACATTACATGTACAAGAATACTACACACGTGTATAAAACAATGAACAGAGATAAGACTACAAGCCTAACCTGCAGTATGCCATACACGTCCTATATCCGTGTGTAAATCTCAACGTGTGTTAGAAGTACAACTATTACTTCCTGTTGACTGCCTGCTATTTTGAAATCGACATGACGCGTGTTGGCAGCCAGTATAGTTGTCCAATACTACTGTTGTAAATCAATACATGAACCTGACAATGGGTTATCTCCCTTATGCGCTTTTCGATATTACTTTATAAATCAACAATGAAATTAACAATACATTCTGTGAATGATGTTGAAAATCCGCGAAGACGTCAGAACACGTTTTATTCCGCATGTGCTCTGGTGTTTTTTGCCTATTTTCAACGTCATTTTCGTAAAATATTGTCTTTATTGAATACAGTCTCTGAGAGTGGTCCATGGGTACAGCTGATTGAGAACTAGGATTGACCCAATTGATCCAATTAGCCGTACAGGTCAATTATGAAAAGCTGTTGCGGTCTTGTTAAAACCTGCTCGATTTGAAAGAACGTCAATCCAGGTTTGCCAAAAAGAGAAATAAAACAAAAAACAAACCGAAAACAATAGCAACGATGGCAGACTAATATGGCATATGCATTCTTGCTGATAACTGTATTCGAAACTTGTGACCCGCCAAGTCAGACTGGAACAGTTAGAAGTAGTTTTCTCAAAGAGACACGTCTTCTTAGGTACAAATTCGCATGGCTTATCTCATATGAGTAGCATAGAGGGAGTCAAAATGATAACAGCAACCATTATGCTGTTATTGAGCGGTATTGTAGCTCCCACCACCAACAAAAAGTTGGTGGTGGTAATTGAATGAGAAAGTGGTCTTGTAGTCCCAATTATATTGGAGATTGTCATACCAGATCCGAGTCACTGCTATGTCCACCATGCGGTGGCACTCAGGCTACGCATCGACTGGTTAACAAGGAATTACGTGCTCGCAAGTATTATCGCTTAGTAATAATTCAAATCAGAATGTCAGTTATAAAGATAAAACCGATATTGTATCAACGTCAAACAGCGTTCCTATCTGACCGCTGCAGTGTATTTCACCTTATCGAGGCCACTGTGTGTATTGATTTAAACACACACAGTAGTAGTAGGGAACATTTTTTATGTTCTCCGATGCAGCCGCAGTCATGGTGGAGGGTGGAAATAAAAATTGTTCCCTTCTTGGACAGTTTGTGGTTTATAGAAATGTATGGTGACATACTCACGGTGGTGTTGTAACGTTTCCTCCCACTTTATCACCCAGTTTTAACCTAAATTTATCCCAATCAGTATTCTCAATCTTGGGAAGGGTGGCACGTGCTTTCGTTCTAATAGTATTTTTTAAATCCTCATATCGAGACATCTCCTCCATCACCGACTCAAATTCAGCGTCCGATATATTGTTATCGGCCAACGCTTTGGACACGATAACGTCGATGCTATTTTTCTTAGACCTCGCAAGAACCGATATTCTGTCGTACTTTCTACTTTTATTTTCGAATTTCCTTCCCACCACTCTGAACGCCATACATAACAACCCCGACCCAGTGGCTACACCACTCAAACCCGTGGCAATAGGAATTGCCACGATTGTATATAACAATGCAGCGGTTCCGGCCCCACCCATTATAGAAATTGCTGCCAGCACGGTGCTCACCCCCTCCACTATATTTGCAGCTCGTCTATATTTTTTAGCATTTACCCTCCGAGTTTTCCCTCTTGTTTTAGAATATGCTGCATCTCTATGATATTGTCCAACCTAAAATCTGAACTTATTTCGCCAAAACCAATATCATCCAACCCGCGATTGGGGTCCAACATTGTTGGTATTGGAAGCGTGCTCGGAAGCGGTGATTCATTCATATTATTGGTATTACTCCCCCCCCCCGTTCTTCCCCATCCACTACGAGATTTGTGATGACCGCGCCCACAGGTTTACCACTAGCATTGACCGAACAGACCGCCATTCGTCGAACCGTACCTGGAGATGTCATGACGTATCCCCCATATCTATTGCTCGCTTTGGCACTGAATGAAAATCCATAGACCCCCTCATTTAATGGCCCCCTCTTCTCAGCCCAAACTGTGATGAAGGGGTTTCTGTTGGGTAATAACTTAAACTGCTCAACCACTACACTCAGTCCTTCACCAACTTGCGCAATCGCTACTGTCTGTTTCACGAAAGCTGCCCAAATTTTACGGCCATATAAACAATTCAAAAGCAATATTGTTTTGGATAATATTAAATTAAAGGAAAATTTAAGAATGAGCCTTCTTTTTATTTCGAAAAATTTGGTAAAATATTGATTTTATTGCGAAAAAACAATTTCCCAATGTTAAATCCCCATAGACATCTTCACGGAGTGAAAATGTCTATGGGGATTTAACATGGGAATTTTATTTTGAATTTTAGAAATACTGGACCGATTTTTAAAATTTAACTTTTGTTTTCTTAGTTAGATCATATCCAAGCTATCTAGTCAGGTTTCGGAGTCAATTTCCAATTGTTTTCGTTTTTTGACTCCTCCCACACTTCCTTACCTCTTGTTCCCCCATGTTAAATTCCCATAGAGAAATAAATTTTTCGTAATAAAATCAATATTTGACCAAATTTCAAGAAATAAAAAGAAGCCTCATTCTTAAATTTTCCTTTGATTTAATATTATCAAAAAAAATATTGTTTTTGAATTGTCTATATAGCCGTAAAATTTGGGCAGCTTTCGTGTAAGAGACAGTAGTTTAGTAAGTACTTTCTGGTACGCAACATTCCATAGGCTTCCGTAAGGTTCGTCTGTATATCTGATCGGAGTTTCTCAATACCCGTCCGGACTTCCTCAATCCCCGTCCGGGCCTCTTCCCGAAATTCGGTTATTTTCCCGCCTAGTTCATTTAGTTCTGTATGTGTTTCTTCACGAGTTTGTGTAGTCGCAGCCAGGGAATATACTCTAAATTGTGATAGTAGACTCTTGTGAATCTCGTCCGTGGCCGCCGATATAGTTCTATTGATCAGGGCCTTGGTTTTTCCGGTAGTTAAAAAATGGTCCGTATATACTCATAATAATTAATTTTAAGAAAATTATAAAATTAAATTATAATATTGGGGGCACCTATGCTCAATTGGAAATTTCTAAATTCGTGGATATGTCCCGATTCCAAAACTTTCATCTCGGGACGTGGGAAGTCTAAGGTCACAGTCTCCCCAAAGAAACAATCACTGACTTGCACGGTTTTCAGTAATGTGCTGGGAGATCCGTCTAACATGTTGTACGATGTGTTCACCCGATCCAGGTGTACCCTGAGATTTTTCGTGAAGGCGAAGTCCACCGGGTTATCACCGACGTACTCACCCGAGGCAAACAAACCTTTATTTGCGGAGTATGTCTCTCTAAAACCGAGTCGAATCCCCAACGTCGGGGAGATCCTTACCCGGCTGTCTGGGCTGATGGTCATTGTTGCGAGTCCGGTAGCCTTCGATACTGTGAGGTTGACTATACCGTCAAGCTCTGAGGAAAAAAGTCTATGAGCTGTCTTGCTCTCCACAGTCCGGGAGGTAGCTTTACACTTACTTGTTGTCCATCCTTCACATAGCCAAACCCTTCGCTCTTACCCACATTCTCCCACCCAACCGTGAATGTGATTTTTCCGCAGCAGTTGTCGATTGACTTCTGAAGTTCACGACTCTCTTTTTGAACGTTAGTGAAAGTAGCAAACATGGTATCTGGTACGGGTACAGTGTGGTGGGACATCCTGTCTTAATCTTAGCGCCGGTTCTGTTTTACTTACACTCCCACATTATCACTAGGTTAACTCCTGCTTCACGGATCTCTTTATCCCGCTTGTTGCTGATGCGAAACTCGTACCATCTCGCCGGGTGATGTTTCAGACAGCCGTGCCAGAAACACCCGTGATACTGATACACCGTGTTATTTTCCTTGCAGTATCCATCTACTGGAGATCCACAGATCCACCTCTCCCCGCCGTGCCCACACTGCTCGTGGTCCGCCGTGCCCACACTGCTCGTGGTGGATGTGCACGTTCTCCTCACTCTCAACAGACGCCATCCAATCAAGTGCCCCTAGGCTTCCAAAACTATTTGGGTAGAAGGCCTTCTCGAACGCGGAGCGAGGGCGCTCGACAACTTTCCCTTCGCATACGGCGTGTGTCTCGCCCTTCATGCACTTGGGTCCGTGACGAGTAACGTTACTAGCCTTCGTGAACCTCTGTTTGCAAGTGTCGCAGGCGTACGTTTTCGACAGACCTTTTAGGTTTTTTTATCAGGAACGCGTGGTTTTTGTAGATGATATCGTCATATGCTTCGTACCTACCTCCTCATAGTGTGCTGGTGCCTTCCTCAACCACCATATTCCACTCTCGGTTGGCTGATATACTTCTATACCCACCTTAAACTTCTCCTCAACCTTTATCAGCTTTTCTAGCGGAATAGGCCCAGGCTCTCTCTTACCGAAATACTTAGCACTCATCTCTCTGGCTTGGGCGGTACACCTGTCTGTGTGAGCCCTGTCGTGAATGGCCAGGCACCTGAATAGACACAGCTCATCGTTGTATTTGTCTAACGAGTACATACCTTCTTATTCCTCAACCAGTCTGGGAGAGGTCCACCAGCCGCGTGTTTGGACGTCAGCCCGAGATCTACTCCTCGTGTTCCTGCACTAGTTTTATATAAACCTGCTCCCACCTCACGAACGTCCATTTCGTGTTGGGCCTCTCGACTTTATCTATATCCATCCTCTTTTTCTCGTTATCTTTCGCCCATTTCTCTACTTCACCTAAGGAGTCCATCCACCTACTCCCCCCAAGATTCTTATTAAATATTATCGTCTTTGCGCGACCTCGGTGATCCTTTTCCTCAATGTGTTGTAGTTTGTAGGAGTATGAATATCTTAGGTGGAAGTTTGTTGTCAGATGAGAAGTTAATTTCTCTACTATCCTATCAGGTATTTCCTTTTCTACGTGTTTCCTAAATGAGAACGTGAACGTGCTTCTACCCTGCTCGACTTTCTCCATCTCTTCGTCTCTAACCGATAGAATAGCCTCGCCCTCGTCAGCTATCGCGTGTAGGAGGGCGGTTTTAAGTTTACGCTTTGGTTTAACTACGGCGGGGGAAGCCGGCAGGGCGGCCGTTCTCAGTCCAATTATACTCTCTACTTGTAGTCCTTTTCCTATTTGAGTGGTTAACTCCTGAGACCCCAAGACGGCATTTGTGAAGGCACCTCTGGAGTATGCCCTACCTACTCGACGTGTAAACGCCTCATTATTTATGGCGTTTATCAGCTTATTTAACCCATGAACGCGCAGAAGGTTGCTTTAGACAATACCAAGAGATTAAGCCTCGGCTCTCAACGTTTCAATCTGAACCTGATTAATTGTGGTATCTGTTCAATTGGGTGTCACAATAACATAAGGTTGTAATAGTTGTCATATTTTCCGATGAATAATCGATAATACAACCTATGAAATTTCTGTTCAATTGTGACACCCAATTGAACAGAAATTTCTATAGGTATAAATGGAGTGTGTTACATGTTGTAAAACTTTTGCACGACCAGCCAACCTGCGAAGGCATCTAGCAAAGAAAGATCCTTGTGCCGCCCCACAATTCGAATGCCCCAGATGCCCTTGTAAATTCGTTAGTGCCCAAACTCTTTGTAGACATAAGCAACTGCGCTGCCAGGTGGCTAAAGGTGAACGTGGTAGACTAGAGTTGGTAGAATTAGTTGCAGATCTACGGAATAAATTAGCTATATTGGAGGAGCAAAATGCGGTGTTGGAATATAAAATATCCCAATCTCCAATATAATTGGGACTACAAGACCAAATATCATAAAAATACCACCACCAACTTTTTGTTGGTGGTGGGAGCTACAATACCGCCCAATAACACCACAATGGTTGCTGTTCTCATTTTGACTCCCTCTATGCTACTCATATGAGTTTGTACCCTGGTATACATCTGGGGGCCCCTAGATGTATACCAGGGTACAAACTCCCCCTAGATGTATACCAGGGTACAAACTCCCCCTAGATGTATACCAGGTACAAACTCCCCCTATATGTATAACAGGATACAAACCCATATGAGATAAGCCCCGGGGGCCGTTTCATTAAATTTCGTACGACTAAAATGTTCGTAAATGCAAATTTAGGACCGTCTGGACATTTAAATAGATGGATTTACATTTATTGACATAGGCTGCATGTATATATGCTGAAAGCAGATTGTTTTTTATATTTTCATGAAATTCCACACATGTATATACCACGACAAATATGTGTTTCACGTGCATGAATGACAACTATTGTGTAATTAAGTTTCGAGTTATCTCCCTTGTTTCTTGTTCGGACTATAACTCGAATACACTTTGGAATGTTCTCATGAAACTTCACACCTGCCTAAACCACGAACCATAGGTGTGTCACGTGCAAGAATTACAATTATTGTCTCACTAATTTCGAGCTATCTCCATGTCAATATGTTGTTGTCCTTAGCATAACTCAAATATGCTTTGGAATAGTTGCATGTAACTTCACCTAGCCCTAACCACGGCACAAAGGTGTGCAGCCGCCAAGCCAAAGGCCCCCCAATATAATAAAGCAGAACAATGAAAACGGTGCGAACGGATGAAATGAGCTAAATGATATGAAGGCACATATCTGTAGAAATAAGTGAGGAAAACTGACCCTAACTTGTATGACCAGCATAGACCCAAACTGCCCGTATATTAATGCAATATTACCGGCTTCTGCACTAATTACCATTTATTTGGACAATGTCCAAACAAAACGAATAGTAACATCAAAAGGATGTTGATCCCAAACCGGTCAGTCCCGGAAAGGCAAGATGGCAATATGTAAAATTATATCAAGTATATAGAGGGTATGAAATGAGATGATAAAATGAATTGCACCGATAGTAATGAAAATGCATGTTACAATAGTCACGTTCAAACTTACGTGATATGGCCTGTGTTTTCCTGCCCAAACTTCCTTACCACCTAGAACTGAATTGAACCTGATCCGCTCAAAACATTAGCGTTACACTCGAGGGAGTAACACGATGTGAGACTGAACCCTCCTGGAAAGGAAGAAAGGCAGGACAGCACAAACTGTTCCAAATAACAAACCACAACAATATGAGCAGTATTAAACAAATGTTACGTACATGTTTATGTTACTATAATACGCTATCAATATATGGCTCTAACAGGAGAGATGAGACCCAAGTGCTATGTCATCAATATAGATCCCTATCAGCCTGTGCATCCGCACAGTAAGAAGCGAATCTGCACCAATCCTCCTTCCATCAATGAAACAACCTTCATGCTCCTAACACGCAAAATAGATCATTATCAAGTTAAAGGAGAGTGCTATTCGATTAGGAACTACCTTGGCCCTAAATACCCCAAGCCTCATCCCCCAGCCACATATATGTACCACCTTAAAGTGAATATTATAGTAGCAACAAGACAAATGATGTAATGCAAGTTAACCAACATTATGTGTTCCTTAACACTTTAACCACCTGCAAATAGTAATTACTTAATATTCTCGACCCTTCTGTATTAAGGTGAATACCGTCATCCATAAACGCAAACATATGCATGTGAGGTTGGCCGTCATGACCCTTGAAAGGTTTGAATGTTTTTAAGAATGGAATTTTTCTGTATTTACATAGCTTCTTAATTTTCATGTTTGCCTGCTCTACTAATTGCCTTGATGATGAATAATCCACTGGTCTTGGAATAATGGCAGAGAATAGGAGTTTACTTGTTTGCTTAACTTGTTTAACCGCTGCAAACAAATTGTTTATGGCTGCTGGAAAAGCTTTTGTAGTCAGCTTATAAATGTCGTTAGTTCCTACATGCAAAATGACTTAATCAGAAGCCCGAATGTCAGCTCGTAAAGACGAATTTTTAACGATCTCATTCACTAACCCTCCAGTTGATTTTTCCCGGAAACGGTCGTACTTCAAAAGAATCCACCCCGTGAACGTGTTTTGCGATAGAGTCTGAGATAAGCAAAATCCTTTTCCTACCTAGAAGAAACAAACATAACGTTAACCAAGATGCAAACTCATTTGCTGCGCAACATACAATTTATCTTTAATGGAAAATTTGAGGTACTTTTTGTAAGCGTCACTACGCCAATCATCCTGAAGTTGGATCAACTCCGCAGAAACTCCTGCCTGAAATGCCAAAGTGGTGCCGCCGCGACGAAAGCTATGTGAAGAATAAGCCATGGAATCTAAACCAATTTCTCCCATTAAAGATCTTAATTTAGATTGAAACATCGGGTAAGTAATTGCCTTATTACTAGAATACGAAACTAGAGGTTTATCATTGGACACAGGCACTAAGCGTAATAGATTAGAATATGCCATCACAGGACAAATAATAGAGTTTGATTTAATGAGTGGAATTTGTAAAACTCTATCACCGGAAAGAAACTAGTAAAAATTCCTCCACTTCAATAATATCACTTCGCAGAATATACCTTTTTGAATTATCTGACTGACTTTCAAGAACCAGATTTGATTTTCGAGCTAATAGGAAGAAAGCAAGCAAGAAAAGACACCAAAAACAAACATCTAGAGGTTTTTACATATCCAATTTATGGAATATCTGTCGCAGAATAATCGGAGTAATTGGTAAAGCCTGCTTAACACAATGTGGATGTGTTCTATTCAAACCTTTCAAGGCTAAACCTAACAAAAAAGTATTCACATTCAACTCTACACCTAGTAATACGTGCATAGTTCTCACCCCACTAATGTAATTCCTAATAGTCTCCACCGACTTGAAAGAACGACTCACAAATTGAGCAAATAACGAAAGTAAGTCTGTTGATGCTGGAACTGAAACAAAACCAAAAAAGAAACAAAACAGTAGATAACTTTCCCACTGTGTACGTAAGTTCTTATTGGTGCCAATGGCAAATGCTGACCTCCTAGACACTTTAAGGTCTTCTCTCAACACGCGTAAATAGGAACCTGCAACAAAAGAAACACACTACCAGATTTCCGACATCTGAAATAATTCAGCTGGAACCAAACAATCTACTCCCTGACCAACAATTTCACTAGCAAATCTATTTTTATGGTAATTTCCATCCAAATTCCATCTGCTTAAACAATCTGCAAGCCTGTTATTCACACCCGCAATATATTTCACTTTAAGTTCAAACTCGAACATTGCCGCAATGAAACAAATTTCTCGCAGACATTTCTGCAGAAATTCTCTGAGTGTTGATCCTTTATTAATGACAGCACATGAAGTCTGATTATCACATAATATCACTATCCTCCGACCTTTCAACTGCGCACCCCAGAGTTTTAGCGCCACTACTATTGTCAATAATTCCAAAGCATTAATATGCAATTGAAGCTTAGTGATCTCTTCTGGAAAGTCTGCATGAAAGAACTGTTTTCCAAATATGCCACCACAACCTTGCAAACATGCATCGGTTGCAAATATTTCATCAGGATCCGACCAATCTCCAAGAGACATCATTGTAACACCATTGAATAATGGCAAAAACATTTGCCACCATAATACGTCCTTTTTAAGGTAAATTGGAAGCATGTGGTAATCTCCATCTAATTTATAAATTTCTCATAAAAACTTCAAAAGCCTTTGAACGAAAACTCGACCTGGCCTGACACAGGCACTGACAAAACATAACTTCCCTAACAAAGACTGTAATTCTTTTTTGGTCGCTTTTGTTCTATTTAACCAAGATTCAACCAGCAAAGTTATTTCCAGTAACCGTTCTGGAGTTATTTCCAGAGTCATAGCCTTTGTATCAAATAAAACACCGACAAAAACCATTTTTGTTGAAGGTGGACACGCCTTTTCTTTTGATTCTTGAAATCCACATTTTTCCAAAATACCCTCAAAAGTGCTATGCGCAAATGGAGCTAGTTCTGGGTTCTCTGCACCCGCAAAATCATCTAAATAATTTAACACAGCAATACCAATCATTAACATAACATTGGTAACCCTCTGGCATATTTGAGCTGCACTGCGCAAACCCATTGACAAAACTTGTGTCAAACATTAAATGGCCTTTAAATTTGAAACCAACCTTATTCTATCTGCGGACGACGGCGAAATCGAAATGTCTCCTCTGCGTTGCTACACAAAAGCAAAAGATTCTTCGACAATACTGTGTGGCAGCAAGCATCCGTACGAAGTTCGCGCTAGAGGTTAGGAAGTAGATCTTGTAGAGGTACTACCACCTACGGACTACGTATGTTGGAAGTGGAGAACCACAAAATGCCACGCGATAGGAGTGGAGAAATCCACGTACGAGTTGGTAGAAGTTCCGGAGATAGCAGCTGCGAGATATATATCCACACTATCCCCACGAAATAGAGCACAGAGAATGGTGCAGCTACAAGACGCGGAACAGGCAGAAATGTGGCGGCGAACAACTCTCGCAAAAGAGCTAGACAGCTACTCCAACAACGAATACAACAGAAGGTCCGACGAGCTGGACAGACTCGCGGCAGCCACGCTGGAACACACGGAGTACCGCCACAAGAAAGAGGGTCTTCGGCTAGCCGTTCGAGACATGCTACGAGACAAAGCAACGCAGAAAATATCTACAATCGCGAAATCCTGGGAAGCAAACTGTGCACCCTGGAGAACCCGAGGAGACATTTCGATTTCGCCGTCGTCCGCGGATAGAATCTCCGCCACAAAGATTGGACACGCGCGAAACCCGAAGTCTGCAGCGGCCCACTCCATGGCTCTCCCCCATTTTGCAGGATCTGCAACCGTTGCGGCAGTCTGGTGTATGCGAACTCCAGAAATGCGACCGGTTCCGGTGTGCGCGTACCAAGCTACAAATATCTGTCCACATGGTTTGTCTCCTAGCACGAAACACCTGTCCAAATACTTGCCTAGGTTTTCCCATTGTCTGTGTGGAGGTTGTACCACGAATATGTCTTTCCCACAACAAACAGTTTCTCTGGCCTCCGCGAGAACCTCCTCTGCCTTTTCTTTGGAAAGGTCGGAGCAGGCGTAGATCGAAACCGCTATTCTCGTGCATCCTCTCTTCTGCACGTCCGGGTGCCCGAAAGTTTTCCGAAGATGTTCGTTGGTGCAATCCGCGTAGTCCACCAGATGTCCCCCTATATTTTCCCGTATCTCCCCCGCCTCGAAATTGGATACCACCTTGTTGTACAATTTTGTTCTGGTCGTTTTTCTGTCCTTGGTTTGTACCCAAGTGCAAACGTGGTTTCCTACGGTATCTGTATTGTCTAGAATTGTACCTGCCCCTTCCACTATGTCTCCCCAACCTCTGTTTTTCCCCTGCAATGCAAAATCTTTCTCCACCTCGAGATGCTCCACTAGAGCTGGTCTGTCCAATACACCAGAAAAGTCTTGCGTGTAGTCCACACAATATATGTCCATACCGGTAGCTTGCAATCTCTTCTGCATTGCGGGCAACCACTCTTCCAATATTTCTATCGGAATTTCGGACACGGCTATCTTTGCCACAAATACCGCGAATGGAAACGCTTGTCGTGCAATTTTCCCCACTCTTTTCCTGCCTTGTACCCAGTGCCTTGTTCTATGCGATCTATTGTGTTTCGAATGGTACTGTTTCCGAATCCCCTGTCTTGTCGAATTGTGTGCAGTATTGCGGTGTGTAGTGGTTTCTGTCCCTTCCCAATAGTTTCCCGAGCTGCTATTGCGATCTTTGCCACGCAGTATTTTGCAGACACCTCTTCCCCGGTTGTGCAAGTTGTTTTGTTTCCCACTACCACACACTCTTCCCTGTCCAGATACCCGAAAACGTACAGATCGTCTACAAATGCGGGTAGCCCTTCGAGAGGTTGCAATTTTGTCTGGCCTTCGTGGTTTTCCAGATAGTCTACTTCCCCTATGCTAGATACGAGATTGTTCTCGTACGCGTTTTCCAGAAGCAGATGTCTAGAAACGCTCTTTTTCGCGCGGATTCCCATTGCTTGGAAGGTTGCTCGAATTGCCATTTTGCAAATTGTGTTGCCGTATATCCATACATCTACATATGTCTAATTGGGCGCACAATATTTTTGCTATTTTTTCTACCTATTTTGGGGAGAGGTTTTGTTTGCCGTTGGGAGTCGAGATGGGGGCCAGTGCAAAAAGTGGAGGGGGAATCCCCCTCTCTCTACATATCTGTCCAATCTATCTCGTCGTCGTCGCTGTCGATGTTCTCGTGTCTCGCTCCCTCGCGAGGTTTTCCATCCCGCAGTCTAGCCACCTCCTCCTCCAACTCTACCACACTCCTCTCCAGTACCAGGATCCTCTTCCTGGTCGCGGCCTTCTTCTTGCTACCCTCCGTGGTTCTATCTTCTGGCTCCTCGGGACACCTGTTCGAGCGATGTTGCCAGAGAGTCTTGTAGGTGGCAAACATCCCTCCACATCCGGGACACTCTCTCGTGGGAGGCCTGCACTGGTTCTTGCGGTCCCTGTGCCTTCGAAGATTTGCGGGCTTGTCGAAACCCTTGCCGCATGTTTCGCATTCCTTGTATGGCATTGTGTCTGTCTATTCCAATGGGAAACATATCTTCAATTGGGCGTTCGATTGTGGATGTGGAAAGCAGAAATTGTTTTTGGATGGCAGATCCCTTTTGGAAAATCGGGTGTGGATCGATTCTGGAATCGGGGCGCATCCCAGGTGGAACACAGGTTGGTATTCCAGAAATTGTTGGCTTGTATATGGTCCCTCTTTTGTGTGGTCTATGTTTTTTGTGGTTGTTGGCTCCTTCTTGCTTCGGGATCCCCGTGTGTGGATCGATTCTGGAATCGGGGCGCATCCCATGTGGAAAACAGGTTTGGTATTCCAGAAATTGTTGGCTTGTATTTGGTCTCTCTAGCCGGCCCCCTCTTTTTTTTTGTGTGCTTGCGTCCCAATTGCGGATTTCTCGACCTTTTCTCCCATGCCATATTTTGGGGTGGTAGTACGATTGTGGATGTTTTCGTCCCAAATGTGGATACATACGAGTGTGTAGAATGGACTAGAACCCCCATCCACTATTGGACCAAACGTCGTCTTTCGTACTACCAGTCCCCAATTGTGGATATCGTGTCCCAGTTCTATTTGCCTCTTGGGAGACGAATTTCTCCTAAGGCACCAGTGCAATTGTGGATATCGTGTCCACTCGCGTCCCAATTGCGGATTTCTCGACCTTTTTCCCATGCATATTTTGGGGTGGTAGTACGATTGTGGATGTTTTGTCCCAAATGTGGATACATACTGTAGTTGGTTGTAGTTGGTTGTAGTGTCTGTAGTTCGTTATAGTTCGATGTATTTGGGTTTTTCTGACATTTTTCCCCGATTTTTCGTGGGTGTTGGGAGTGTTGTATGGTGGTGGAAACGGTGCCACCTCTGGCGGTATCATTCTGCTCTTCTCTTTGCAAAAAACCTGGTTTTTCACGGGTGCTGGCGAGTACTTTTGTTCGTTGTTTTTTTTTTATAGTATTGTAAAAATACACAAATGGGTGGTATCATTTCTGTTTCCAAATACACAAATAGGTGGTATCAGTTCTGTTTGCCTCTTGGGAGAAAAGTTCTATATGGTGTTCGTCTATGTTTGTTGTAGTGCCTGTAGTTCGTTGTAGTTCGATGTATTTGGTTTTTTTCTGAAATCTGTTCCCGATTTTTTCATGGGTGTTGGGAGTGTTGTATGGTGGTGGAAACACTTCCAGCTTTGGTGGTATCATTTTGACTCCCTATATACTACTACCCAATACACGGCACATTCTTTAATGTGGTGTAAATAAGGATAGGTAGAAAAACCTACAAGTGGAATGTGTGTATAGCTCCCATGTAGGACAGCATCATCCTGGGCATAGACTTCTTGCAAGCCTTTTCAGCAATCGTTGACCTGGGACGGAATGTTGTCTGTCTGAGCGACCACATAATTTCTGCCAAAATGAAAATCTCGCCCCATGAAGCACCCATTAACATTTCCCGTGTGCATGTGGCCCAGAAATCTACAATACCACCCCAAACTATTGGTTCTGTAAAAGGAAAAATGGAAGACGGTGACGATATCAACAGCCCTCATGTCTTTGAGCCATTGCCCTCACGATAAGGTGTGTTGGTGTCGTCAGTGTTTACCAATGGGGGGACATTTATGGTGAAGGTGATTAATGACTCGGATAAGTACCTGTCGTTCAAGAAAGGTCGTATGCTAGGCCTGTCCGAGCCATGTTCACCATTACCAGAGACTGAACCTCAGAAGTTTGATGTGAAAGTAGTCACTACTGACCCATTACCACGCTCCCCCCATGTTGCTGACCACATCCCATCCGAAAACCAATTACCCAACCATATGCATGCCCTATATGACACCTCATGTGACGGCTTGGATGATATCCAGCGTTCTCAGTTGAAACGTTTGCTGTACAACTACAGTGACGTATTTGCAATGAACGATCTGGATCTTGGTTGCCTACACGGGGTCTACCATCAGTAGTATATAGGGAGTCAAAATGATACCACCTGACGGTGGTATCATTTCTCCACCCTATATACTACTCCACTGTCCCCCGAAAAACACCGTTTCGTCCAATAGCACAAACTGGTCACCAACACAAAAAACGTGACAATTGGTGTCATAAATACATCATGTTTTTCCAATTGAACAGATAAAACTATAGTAATAAAAAAGATTTGTTTTCGTCTCGTTGTCATAAATACCTCATGTTCATTTAACGTCCAATTGAACAGATAAAACTATAGTAATAAAAAGGATTTATTTTCATCCCGTTGTCATATTTATTTTTCAACACGGCATTTTCCTCCTCCACTATAGCTAATTTATTTCTACGATATTGAAAAATTATTAATAATTTGTAAAAAAAAAAAAAAAAAAAAAAAAATAGCAAAAGCCTCCACTCGTGCACAGAGACTGGGCAGATTTCTTAGCCGGCACCCAGCCACTGGGGTGTTGGGACCTTTCTTAAGCCCACGCATCTGTTGGCTCACAGTCTCATTTTACGGGTCGCCTTTAACCCCATTGCCAATTCCTCAATTCAGAGAAACCGACGAAGTAAGGCGAGCCTATTTTGTGATTTGGTGATGTAATTGCAAGCTCTTAGGTAGAAATCTTTTAGGCCGGCACCTTTGAGCTATACAATTCCATCACCAATTCACACACACATTTAGAGACTGCTACCATTAAACAGACGAGACGGACGTCATACCGGATCAACAACATGGCACACACGAGATGAGACCAATTGTTGTAAGGCTTTTAAACGTATATATACTCATCACTTTACTATACAACATAAAAATGGTGTGCAAATTATAATTATTTATAAACACTTAGCAAGGTTCACGAATTTCCGGGATGGTTCGTTATTTTATTCATTTGATAATTAGTTTTGAAAAATATTATTAATTAATTAATTTTAAGAAATTATAAAGTTAATTAATATAAGAGAACAAATAAAAACCACAAAGTATATCGATACGCGGTTATAGCAAATGTATGGTGGTCAGTGGGTGTCGATACGCGGTTATATAAATGTATGGTGGTCAGTGGGTGTCGCAACGGGGCCCTAAATTATTTTAATTTTTTTTAATTTATGTTCCGTATGGAGGGGCCGTCGGAACAGCTGGAATGTATGGTGGAGGAATATCCTGATGTCGCTGTAGACACGCGAATAAGCATATCACGTCCCGAGACGGGAGAGGAGATTTTTTCTCTCGTCGGCCCTCCCTTCAATAACAAGTTTTTTTATATCTTCGTCCGCGAGAATTTGTGGTCGAGCCTTGGACCGGATAGTACCCTTTAACTCCTGGTATCTGACCATCTCTTCGACGACCATTTTGAACTCGCTATCCGATATATCGTTGTCGGTTATCGCTTTCGACACGATAACGTCGATACTGTTTTTCTTAGATCTCGCGAGAACCGCTATTCGATCGTGCTTTCGACTCTTGGCCTCTAGTTTTCGGCCCACGAGTCTGGTCGTTATGCAAAACAGTCCCGCCCCCGCCGCTACAGCACTCAAGGCCGCCGCGACCGGTGCAGCGACAACTGTTTGACAATAAATGACACAACCTCCCCACACCCATCCCCTTATAACGGATGCTGAGGCTAACGCGGTGCTCACCCCCTCTAATATATTGACCGACCGCCTATATTTCTTAGCATAACCCGTCCGCATCTCTCCCTCGTGTTGTAGAATATGTTGTATCTCGACGATCCTGGTCATCCTAAAGGATGCCGGGTCGACCGTCCCCGAAGGTAAGTGTGGATATAGTTTCTCATCATTCATCATAAATCAAGTTGTATTAACAGCGTAACAATAGTGGAGGAAGCTGATGGGTCAGCAATTTTTGTAAAAAAGTTAATAACACTACCTGCCGAAACTTTAATTGTAGTGTCATCATCGAATATAGTAAACCCTGACCTCTGTCCCACGTGCTTGGTGATGCCAATATTCTGTTCTACACCATTCAGGACGACATTCACTCGGACTTCGGCAGTGGCGTGTCCGCGAAAGTTGAACGAGCAGACCGCCATTCGAAAAATTGTCCCGGACACTGCCATGGTGTATCCCCCGTATCTGTTGCTCGCGTTGGCACCGAATGAATATTCGTAGGCCCCCTCGCTTAGTGAACCCCGCTCCTCGGCACAAACTGTTATGACGTGTCTGCTAGCTTGCAACGTTCTAATTTGTTCAATCGCCCTAGTTAAAATTGTGTGGGACTGTGATACGCCCCTCTCCAGTCTTCTCATTGCGGCTTCATCGTATGCTCCGGTCACGACGGGAACGTTCCGTTCTAAGTTGGAACTAATTGGACCGTATATGCTCATGATTAATACGTATATATATATTAATGTTTAATCGGTTATTTCGAGAACGACCGAAATCGGGTAATCGTTATTCAACTTTCTCACTTGATCATCAAGAATAGAAATCTTCAACTCGTGGATGTATCCCGATTCCAAAACTTTCATCTCCGGGGTTGGGAAGTATAAGGTCAGGGTCTCACCATAGAAACAGTCGCTGGCGTGCACAGTTTTTAGTAATGTACTGGGAGCTCCGTCTAACGTGTTGTACAATGTGTTCAGCTGATCCAGGTGCACTCTGAGAGTTTTCGTGAAGACGAAGTTTACTGGGATGTCACCGACGTGCTCGCCCGGGTTAAACCAACCCCTATTGTCGGAGTATGTTTTTGTAAAACCGAGCCGCACAGCCAAAGCTGGGGTGATCGTTACCTGGTTGGCGGGTTCGACGGTAAATGTCGCGAGTCCGGTAACCTTCGAGATTGTGAGGCTGGCTCTACCAGCAAGCTCCGACTCAACAAAAGCTTGGAGGGATCTCGAACACCAAAGGCCGGGGGACAGCTCTACACCTACTTGTCGTCTATCCTTCATGTAGCTGAACCCTTCGCCATCCCCCACGTTTTTCCACCCGACCGTGAAGGTGATTGATCTGAGGCCTACCCGGCGTTTTCCGCAGCAGTTTTCGATTGACTTTTGAAGTTCACAACTCCCATTTTGAACATTAGTGATAGAAGCAAACATAATACATATCTTTCAATGGATACCCAAGCATTTAGCTTTAACTCTAATGCAAAGTACGCGGTCGGAGGTAAATACACGGAAAAACACGTTGTTTACCTTGTACACCCAACCGTAACGGTTAGACCGAAAAGTGTCTTTGTCACCAATTTTCCTAACGTATTTGAGAAATATGTAGTTCCAAAGACTACTAGTCAAGATGTAATATTAAGCGGGTGGGATTTTTCCCATATGAACTTCTTCTGGCAGAACCAGCTAAATTTCGCTGTATGGTGCGCAACGGCCGGATGCGGAGTTTCGCATCAAGACAATTTGACATCCGAGAATATCATGCTCCGAAGTGTCTACAACTTTCACGTGTATTACACAATTAGGAGGATTCTCAAAGAACTAGGTATTTCACTGCCTCAAGACGATGGCTGGGATCCCATTTCCAGCGCATACGACGTAAGGCGTTTCGAAAGATTGTGTAGCGAATTTATGGGGTATCAAAAGACGCCGACTGGAGACAGAAAGTATACACCCAGACCAACAGTTTAGGGTTAGTTCACCTTAAAGGCTTAGTTAGTGGGGTGGAGCGTCTGGATAAAGTTCCAGTATATTTCTCAGGGCTATGGAGCGCTCGAGGGGCCACCCCATCACCAGTTAGAAAAATGGCAACATGGACTAAATATAATTATAAGTTGAATAAGATGACGTTCGGTGCTGAAGTGCTTGGTGGACTCGCGTGTAATGATGGTGATTGCCATTGGCTGCCTACTAAAGTAGCCCATGTGGAATACCTAGACCTGGGTGATACTCCAAAGATGCGAAATGCGTGGACCACATTTATGTTAGATGAAAGCACTGAATTTACGCAGGGTGGGGTTATTCGCCTAAACGAATCTATTCGCATATACGTATGGGCAATCCTCGCCTCACAGAAGCAAACGCGCAGCGCTATACTGGGCATGGGAACTGCCTTTGACGCACAAAAACAGTTCTTGGCACTTGTCGAGGACGCCATCTCAGCTAAGGTGGACCTCCAGAAGGCGATCCAGAATTATCAAGACGTTTTACAGACTGCCCGCACCCCGGTAGACTACGCATTTGGAATAGGTCTTTATATGGCGCCGAGTAATATGATACTACGAGACGACCCGGTTGACGGTTACAATAATCAGATCGTAGTCGCAACCACCAATCAAAAAATCGGCCGCAACGGGAACGTGAACACTGGTATCATCAAACTCCCCCCCAAGACGGTCGGGTTCAACAGTGGAAATTCAAATAAATTTGAAAAAGATTTCATAAAACCGCAAGCACCACCCCCAATTCACGAATTGGACGCCCCATCAAGTTCATTTGAACCCAGTGTTCCACCGAGTTCCGCTCCTGTTTCACCCTCTGCAATAGGACCCCCAATTCACGAATTGAGTTCCCCCCTCAACACTGTTGAACGCCATTGGGGGGGAAATAGTGTCACAACCCACGAGGAGGAGAAATTAGGGATCGTCGTTGCCCTCGTGGCGGTCGGACTATTTGTGCTTTGGATTTAGGAACTCTGGGAGGCTAAAAGTAGGAGACCGGCGATTTCCACGATTAGAGCCCAAACATTATTGGCGAGCCATCCGACCGTTTTTGATAATATAGATAGCAAGAAGGAGAGGAGACCCCCGATCAACCCAGGCAGCGCGGCAGCCAACTTTCCTGCTAATTTAGCCAAGAGATTGGCGAGGGCTTTTAGTTGTTTTTTTTATCCATTCTTTGGCTCCACCGGATGGAGCTGGTGCTGGCGCTGGCGCTGGTGCTGGCGCGGGTGCTGGTGCCGAACCACCCGTGATAAATAGAACTAGAGACGATATAGATAGAATTAGGGTCGATATAATCATGGTGAAAGCTGCGATGATGGTTACTATCGTGACGCCCTTCTCTCTGAACAGAGTGCGAAGACGCTCACCGAGTGTCGTGTCCTCGTGCAGGACCCTCGAGATTGTTTCGTGGCTCCGACTTAATTGGCCGGAAAGTGCCTCACGGTTAGTCGAGACAACCTCCATGCGAGCTTCTCTTTCGTCCCGCAACGACCGCAGGAGTTTGTTGATCCGCTCGGTAGATTCTCTATCGCCACGGGCTTCCTTTATTTTTCTTTCTTCTTGCGCGATATGTTCGTCCAGCACCGTGAGTTTGGAGAGGTTATTGACCAGTTCGCCCCGGACCGTTTGCAGAACCTTATCGAGTCCGATGAGTTCGCGAAGAGGTAATGGTGGGTCAAACTTCGTGCCGTTTATATCGTTGACCGTAATTTCCACCGTGTTAATAGCGTCGGTGGCTATTTGAGGGAGTTCGCTGAGCTCGACAGTTTCTATCGCGGAGGCCGTCTTCGCAATCGTTTCGTCGGTAGACTTGAGGGCCTCTACAGCGCGGGCCGGCATAATTGTTTTTATCATTTTTTTAGGCACCTGCGACCGGTCCCCGATCAATCCGAGAGCTCGAGCGAATAGTACTCCATATCGACCCAAGGAAGAGGGGCCGAGGAACCGGTTCGGGTCGTTCTTGTACGTCAGAAACTTCCAGTTCTTGCCCCATTTAACCCACAGGTCTCCTCTTTTTGTGCTGCGAAACTAACTCCAACGTGGCCTTGATGCCGTATTTAGACACTATACTCTCCCACTGTTTCACCAGAGAATCCGTTTCCCCGAGAGGAGCCAGCTCACCCTCGGAGATCCCCGCAGGAATATCGGCACCGCCCGCCCACGTTGGAGTTTCGGGCGTTTCGGCAATGCCGTAGAAGGCATCGTCATTGCGGAAATCGGATGTACCGATTTCATCCATGTCAATATCGTAATCTTCGAGGTAATCGTCTCGGTCGCGATCGAATTCGTTCATGCCAATATCGAGACCAGCCATCTTTAATAATTATTATATTAAAGACAAAACCATACAGGTTTAATAGATTATGTCTTCGAGTCAATACGGTCGTAAACTCAATCCATATCGCAGACTGCGAGAGCCCCTCGGGTCAAAAGGTGTGAGACATAGTGTCGTTATTACGAAAAACCCGTCGACGATCGACCAGAACCAGCAGCTCTTAGTCCGCTTCCCCAACCTCGGAGCTATCTACGTCATTATGCCGGGGACTGTTCGCCTCGCTTTCACTATTTCGCTTACATCGACGGACGCGGACCGAACCATCGTTCAGAACCTGGGTCGCGCCATCGTCAAGAAGACCATGATAAAGATTTCTGGTAATGAGGTGATGTCGATCGATGACAGCGACGTCTACCATTGCTACCAGGACTTGTGGAAGACGGCACAAGAGCCCGAAAACGCTGTCTATCAGGGTATTGACACCAGTCGAAATAAGAACGTAACCAGACTTAGAATCGGGGCTGGTGACAAGGTAGATAACGTCGCGAGCGACAACGCGGTCGCGGCCGCTTACGGCAACCGATTCTACATACCTCTAGGTTTTGAGTTGCTGGAGAGTCACATGCCCTACTATCAGAGTGCCTTAGCTGACCGCCTCGAATACGAACTAACGTTCAACGACTACGGCCGAGTTCTCATAGCCACTGACATGACATCGAAGTATACGATCGACAATGTTTCGCTGGAGTACGACATGGTCACGATGCCCGAACTCGCGCGATTAATCAGATCCCTGTACGTCGGGCGCGTTGTCATACTTTACGACCGAGTTCTTCGCCACCGCAAGATGACGAAAGACAAAAACGACACATTGTGGAATATTAACGTCAACGTACCCGCCCGCTCGATGAAAGGTATACTGATGTTGTTCGAGGAGGGTCGGTTCGCGCTCGGTGCTAGAAAATCCGACAAATTTTATAACCCCAAAATCACGAAGGTAGAGGTGACGATCGAGGGAGTACCCAATCAACTCTACAGCGCGGGTCTTCGCGCGCACCAGCAGTGGGACGAAGTAAGGAAACATTTTGCTTCCGGCTCTAAGCGTTCCCCGGAGGTTGCCGCGGTTGCCAAAGACCTGCATCTCTCGGACGTATCCCTCTCGGATTTTCTGACTACCAAATACGCTCTATGGCTAGACATGCGAGCCAGCGACGACGACCAAATGCACGGTAGTGGACGCCAAGTTGAGAACGCTAGTGAGGGTGTGACGATCCAGATAACCAAAGAGGTGGATGGAGCTGGCACATTGAACGTATACTTATATATAATAACGGACGCGCAACTCAATATAGAAGATGGCCGATACGTCTCAGCGATCTACTAAAAATCAATACCAATTCACGATTGGAGATGCCCACTCTGCCATAATATGTGGGCAGACAGGATGCGGAAAAACGGTTTTCATCCTCGACTTACTCGAGGGCTCTTACCACGATGCCTTTCGTCACATTGTGATCCTGTGTCCCACTGTGCGGCACAACGATACTTATCAGAGGCGCCGGTGGATATGGACCGACCCTGAGGTATACGTTATTGACCCCGGCGACAGGCTTCACGGTTGGCTGCGTGTCTTCTATCAAATATTCCAGGGAGATCCCACCCTATACGTGATTGACGACTGCTCGGCCAAGGCGGCGACGACCAAAAAGAAGGACATGCTCTCTGAGCTCGCATTTTCTGGCCGCCATGCCAGGCAAAGCGTATGGATCTCCACTCAGAAGTACAACGCCGTCCTCAAGGATCTGCGCGAGCAAACGAAATGGGTCGCCCTCTTCCACTGCAAGT
>CM055278.1:367143-462625 GCA_029237695.1 Conchocele bisecta | reverse complement strand
CCTCTGTACAGAATCGGAATTTCAATTCAAGAGACGCCACTGTATCGAATCTACGTTTCAGTTCAAGAGACGCCTCTGTACCGAATCTAAGTTTCGGTTCAAGAGACGCCTCTGTACCGAATCGGACTTTCATTTCAAGAGACGCACTGTACCGAATCTAAGTTTGAGTTCAAGAGACGCCTCTGTACCGAATCGGAATTTCAATTCAAGAGACGCCACTGTATCGAATTTAAGTTTGAGTTCAAGAGACGCCTCTGTACCGAATCTAAGTTTCGGTTCAAGAGACGCCTCTGTACCGAATCGGACTTTCATTTCAAGAGACGCACTGTACCGAATCTAAGTTTCAGTTCAAGAGACGCCTCCGTACCGAATGTAAGTGTCTGTTCAATGGGCGCCTCTGTACCGAATCGGACTTTCAGTTCAAGAGACGCCTCTGTACATAATCTAAGTTTCGGTTCAAGAGACGCCTCTGTACCGAATCGGACTTTCGGTTCAAGAGACGCCTCTGTACCGAATATAAGTGTCAGTTCAATGGGCGCCTCTGTACCGAATCGGACTTTCAGTTCAAGAGACGCCTCGGTACATAATCTAAGTTTCGGTTCAAGAGACGCCTCTGTATCGGATCGGACTTTCAGTTCAAGAGACGCCACTGTACCGAATCTAAGATTCAGTTCAAGAGACGCCTCTGTACATAATCTAAGTTTCGGTTCAAGAGACGCCTCTGTACCGAATCGGAATTTCAGTTCAAGAGACGCCACTGTACCGAATCTAAGATTAAGTTCAACTGAATATAAGTTTCGGTTCAAGAGACGCCTCTGTTCCGAATCTAAATTTCAGTTCAAGGGACGCCTCTGTACCGAATCGGACTTTCAGTTCAAGAGACGCCTCTGTACCGAATCTGAATTTCAGTTCAAAAGACGCCTTTGTGCCGAAGCGGACTTTCAGTTCAAGATACGCCTCTGTATAGAATCGGACTTTCAGTTCAAGAGACGCCTCTGTACCGAATCGGACTTTCAGTTCAAGAGACGCCTCTGTACCGAATCGGACTTTCAGTTCAAGAGACACCTCTGTACCGAATCGGACTTCAGTTCAAGGGATGCCTCTGTACCGAATCGGACTTTCAGTTCAAGAGACGCCTCTGTACCGAATCGGACTTACTGTTTCAGAGACGCCTCTGTACAGAATCGGACTTTCAGTTTCAGGGACGTCTCAGTACCGAATCGGATTTCCGGTAAGCGTTTCCCAGCACCACTTTTATAAGCACGGTTCCAGTATTCTCGAGCAAATAAATTAATGTTGACCAGCATACACCTGTCAATGCGTTTCCTGTCTGTGGTAATGGAGGTGGGGTATCGTTCAATGTCTGACCATACTGTCACACGCCCTTTGCACCCAGACACAACTTTAATTATACAAGAGCCCGAAAATAAACAGCTTATTTAAGAATGTGTCAAATTAAGACGAAGCTGCCCATCCAATCGAACCATCACACATTTCATAGGTGCAGTATTTGTCTCATCACTATTAGTAGTAGTAAGGGAGTCAAAATGATACCACCTACCGTGATATCATTTATAACCCTCTATAATACCCCCACCACCCCCGAAAAATCAAAAATTGGTTAACGAGGAAAATTGGGTCTCCCGACAGCAAATTTAAGAATTTTTGGAGAAAATAATTTTGTAAAGAGGGAGTCCCAATTATATTGGTAATTGACTTTTGAAAAAAGTCGAAATCATTCATGCAAGTACAATAGTTTATATTCCTCATTTTTCTCCTCCGACATAGCTAATTTATTTCGCAGATCAGCAACTAATTATACCAGCTCTAGTCTACCACGTTCACCTTTAGCCACCTGACAGCGTAGTTGCTTATGTCTACAAAGAGTTTGGGCACTAACGAATTTACAAGGGCATCTGGGGCATTGAAATTGTGGGGGGACACAAGGAAACTTTCTACGTCTCGCTAGATGCCTTCGTAGATAGTCTTTACACGTAAACGTCTTACAACAAGTCACACACTCCATTATATATGTATATAACCTATGAAATTTATCTGTTCAATTGGATGTGAAAAAAACATTATGTAAATTTTTGACGTCCAATTGAACAGATAAATTTTATAGGTTATACAAAAGTATATATACAAAAGTATATACAGAAAATATGATAACGCCAGAAACTAGAGCAGAAATAGAAAGTTTGAGAAGGGAAGCCGAATCTCTTGGGATTACTTATTATACACGGTTGAGAGTTAGGGGGTTGACAAAGCTGATAAATGCCACAAAGAATGAGGCGTTTATGAAGCGGTTTACCCGCGCCTATAAAAGAGGGGCATTTAAAGACCTCTCACTAGCGGAGGAAGTTGGTAACAGAATTCAAAAAGAAAGTATTGCGGAGTTAAGGCTAGTGTAATAAAACCTTCAAGCACAAATAATTTGTCTCAAATTAGACACACAGGTGGCCCAATACAAAATAATAAGAAAAGATCTATAGTTCGCGCGATAGTGGAAAAAGGTGAAGAAATATTGGGGGCTCACGATGAAACATTGGAAAAGGTAGAAAAATGGAAGACGGGTAGTTACTTATCCTCTTCGTAAAAAACATTAACATTAACGAGTCTGAACGCATGTCCGAGAAACTCGCTCCGTATCTAACAACCAATTTTTATTTGAGATATTCATATTCTTACAAGCTAGAACATATGGAGGAAATTAAAAATGGAAAACCTGTAACTATAATAATGCACAAAAATCTCGGTGGTAGCGAACCACTATCATCAATGAAAACCGTTAAAAAATGGCTGTCAGATAAGGAGCAAACACGAATAATGTCCGATAAAATAGACAGACCGAATACAAAGTGGAAGTTTGTAAGATGGGTAGAGGTTTTGTAAAGCTAATACAGGGTAGTAGTGGGGAACAGATTTGGGACTACAATCCAAAGAAGCAGCAGGAGGAGAACTTCCAGAATGGCTGAAGAATAAAAAAGGTATGTATTCTTTAGATAAGTATAATGACGACCTTTGTATGTTCAGGTGTCTAGCTATGCATATGACAGATAAAAGACCCGACAGATGTACAGAAAAGGCGAAAGAACCTTAGTAAGCAATATTTTGGTAGTAATGTGGTTTCACCAATTCCTTTTTCAGATCTGAAAAAGGTTGAAGAGTTTTTTAAAATCGGTATAGAAGTATATCAACCCACCGAATGTAACGTATGGTGGTTGAAAAAGGTACCAGCACACTATAAGGCAATAGGTAATAAACCAATGACAATAGGACTGTTTAATAATCACGCATTTCTGATAAAAAACCTTAAAAACCTATCTAAAATTTACGCCTGCGATAATTGCAAGCAGAAATTCACAAAAGCGAGTAATATGAAGAGACACGGACCAAAATGTATGAAAGGTGAGACAAAAGTATTATGTGATGGTAATTATTTAGAGCGCCCGCGTTCGTCGTTCGAGAAAGCGTTCTACCCAAAAAGTTCTAACAGTTATGGGGCGATCGATTGGATGTACTCTGTGGAAAAGCGCAAGGTAAATTCAGATTCACCACGAACAGTGTGGACACGGGGGTGAAAGATGGGTTTTAGGAGCTCCAGTAGATGGATACTGTACGGAAACCAATACCGTATATCAATATCACGGCTGTTACTGGCACGGGTGTGAGATTCATGCAAAGCATAGAAAAGAAGAACGCGCATCCACTATGAGAAGAGATACATTTATTAGAAGAAGCAAAGAATTCAAACTAGTAGTTATGTGGGAATGCGAATTTCAAAGAACTGGTAAAGACATAAAGATCGGTTGCGACACTACTCTTTATCCATATCAGATAGTATACGATTTTGAGGCATATCTCAACCCAGAATTTGAAACTCTCGGTAATAATCTAGAGTACGAAGCCGAGCACGTTCCGGTAAGCGTTAGTATAGGAGATAATTTCTCAGGAACAGTAACTCATATTTGTGATAAAGATCCTGCAAAACTTATATAAAAATTCGTAGAAGATTTGAAAGTCAGGGGAAAAGCTGTAAGAGAAGAAGTGTGGTCAAGATATGGGTTTAATACAGAACATTTACGTAAAAACCAAATCACCAAGATCGAACAGTGGATAGAGCAAGTACCGGTTATAGGTTTTAACAGCAGTAAGTACGATATAAACTTAATAAAGAAATACCTAGTAGGCGAACTGGCATCAACAACAAAGAAAGTAATAGTCGGAAAACAAAACGTGCAAACGCAACATATTTCTATTTACTCCAGAGTTTAGATTTCTTGATGTAATACTTTATCTAGGACCTGGTGTAAGTTACGATAGTTGGATAAAAGCCTACGAATGCAAAGGACAGAAATCTTTCTTTCCTTATGAGTGGTTCGATTCTCCAGACAAAAAACTGGATTACCCAGGACTACCGGATATAGAGAATTGGTATTCCAAACTATCTGGGAAAATGTTAATAGATGAAACAGAATTAAGTAAATGTCGTAGAATTTTCGAAGAAAATAATATGAGAACTTTCAGAGATTGGTTGAAATATTATAACGATTTAGATGTAGCACCGTTCCTAGAAGCGGTGGAAAAAATGTGTGAATTTTATAAACACAGAGGTGTGGATATTTTCAAAGATGCGGTAACACTACCTGGAGTAGCTATACAATATTTATTGAGAGGAACCATTAAAGAACAAAAATCTTCAAAGACGATTATACCGGAGGATGCTCTATATGCACCAAAAGAAGAAATATACGAAATGATGAAGGACGCTCTAGTTGGCGGTCCATCAATAGTATTTACACGATATGCAGAAGCTGGTGTTTCAAATATTAGAGTGGGTTCCAACCTTGCAAGGCTGTTTTGGGGTTCTTGATGTTACGAAATGAAACGCGTTATAATTTATCTACGTTAAACTAAAGAGATGCCGTGTGGGAGAAACTATACACCATATAGATACCCCACATAACCCTAAATTTAGTATAAAAGTTTTGTAAAAGAGTTTTATCTGGAGACTGGTTTGGGTTTGCGGAGGTGGATATAGAAGTTCCACACAACTTAAAAAGATAAGTTTTCTGAAATGTGCCCAATATTTATAAACAGAGAAGTAGAGGTTGATGAAGTTCCCACACACATGTTAAAATATTTAAAAGATACTGGCCGAACAAGAGGAGATGGAAAAAAATTGGTGGGATCTATGACCGCCACTAAAGTATTGCTGTACGCGCCACTGTTGAAATGGTATTTAAAACACGGCCTAGAAATAACTGGAGTTCATCGTATTATATTATATTAGCGGAAAACCATTCGAATGGTTCGCAAAAGAAGTTACACCGCAAGACGAACATGTGATGTAGAACCAAATAAGAAACCAGTAGCCGACATAATGAAATTATTAGGAAACTCGTGTTGTGGAAAAAATGATAGAGGCAACGGAGAGACATTTAAATACGACATATACACAAAACGAAACCTGTGTTGACAAAGCATTAAGATCTGCATTCTTTGACGATTTGGAAGAGATAGGAGATGCGTACGAAATATCTTCAAGAAAACCCAGGTGTGCGGTAAAGAGACCATTCCATTGTGGAATAGCGGTTTATCAACTAGCTAAATTGAGAATGTTGGAATTTTACTACGAATTTCTAGACAAATACGTAAAAAGAGAAGACTTCGAATTAATACAGATGGATACGGATATGTAGGAGTAGTGACGTAGAGGAATGGAGATAGAGGAAAAACTTGATTAGACCTAACTTACTAGACGGATTTGAAAAAGAAAAAAAGAAATGGTTGGCTTGGGATAAATGGAGCGAAAGAGAGCCCGGACTTTTAAAAATGCAATTTAGCGGAAATAGGGCGATAGCGTTATCTAGTAAGTGTTATTTTGTAGAAAAATTTAATTCTATTAATAAAAACTCTGCGAAAGGAATGTCCAAGAGAACCAACAATTTAAATTGGTATAGATATAAACGAGTACTAAGTGAAACTACGGAAGTTGGAAAACACATTATAGATGTAGCACAAAATAGAAGATTTAAAATGAAAGACGGCGTTATGAAAACGTACTGTCAACAAAAATTAAGACTCTCGGCATACTACGATAAAAGACGCGTGTTACCAGACGGAATACATACGGAACCTCTCTAATGATTTATTTAATAATTTTGAAAAAATTAAGAAAATTGCAATCTAAAGACTCTGACGATCCGGGGGTAGCTGGGTGTCAGAAGGCACGCAAGAAGAAGTTCTTCGCGAACAAACCCTCGAGATGGCCCATCATCCAAATAGTAGAGCACGGGCTCATCGGGCTTGGTAATAGATCGATCTAGATGATATACATTGAGAGACCACACGGGATCAGTCGCGCGGCGGGCTGCCACCTTCGAGCTCTCCCGGTTGATAGAGGTACCGGGACGTCAATATCCGATGGAAGCCGTTGCTGCTCTAAACCAACGGGTCGCCCGCGCCGAGACGGCAGAGGGCTCGCTCGTCACCCTTTTAAACTTGATAGCATCTACGGGCTTCTTACCTATCAATCTGGTCACCTCTCCGTTCAATGCGGAGACCACGGCGGGCAGTCTGGCCACCCACTCGGTCGATCGCGATGAGGGTCTACAAGTTCTTTAGCGTATTGGTGTCCGAACAGTCTCTCAGCCAGGGTTCGATTGAAGCGCTCCACGATTCCCTGGTCCCGGTGGATGTTGACGCGGCCGCGTCTGACAGAAACTTCGTGCTTGGACAATAGATGAGAGACCGCGCCCATGAACTCGCGGCCGGGATCGACCTGGAGAAGATTCGGCCATTTGAGAGGACTCCTCTTATATATTCGGGAGAGCCTCGCCACCTCCTTAGACTCTTTAGTGGCCAACGGCTCAGCCCCCTTATAACGACTCGCTACGTCAACGATTGTCAGTGCGTACTTGTACGTTTTACGACCGACGCGATCGTGAGGGAGAAACAGGAGATCCGCTTGGTGAACTTGGTTCGGTACCGGCACGTCGAATTTCGGGCGCGGAATATTGTGAGGCGCGGGTAAATAGATCTGCCAGATGGCCTGCTTCTTGAGCCATTCCTTGACAGCGTTTTCTGAAACCTTGGTCGCCGCCGCGATGTTCTTGATGGCAGCGAGTCCCTTCCAGTAGCCGCGGGGGCTATAGTACATGTTCGCTAACTTGCGCGTTAGGCGAACCGATAGTTTGGTATTAAGTTTGCGTGTGTTCATCGTATGCGATGTATTCTAATATATCGGACAATCTCCAACATGCCCTCGCCAGATCGTCCGGTAACTGCGTCGATAATAATAAACCTTTGTTGGAAGTACAATCGCGATTGGGGGTTAAGTTCTGAAGGAACTTGGGAAAATCTAATCCCCCAGGATTGGTGGAGGAATCTAACATCCGCTTTGCGAAAAGGGTGGCCGCTTTTTCGTCCTCCCGCCACGTCTCGAGAGAATCTTGGGCCAGACGAATCATACCCTTTGCAACAACCATGCGGTGTTTAAGGGCCGTGTAGCCTACATCAATCATAGCAAAATAAAGTTCGTCAACTGACATCGTTCTATATATATATATATATTTATAAAAAAAATTATTTAAAATAATTAATTTAAAATCTCGATTGGATATAGTAGCCGACGAGCCCCACCACACCCATTCCCACGACGATGAACGCGATCTCGCGGTCTTTTTGGGGCTCTGACGGTACATAGAAATCTGAAAGTTGGGGCTCACGATCCAGCAGCGCGAGTCTTATCTGCGGATATGCCAGCGCGTACTCGCGGTTGGCTTCTTCAACGTTCTGAAAAGTTTGTGCGGCGTGATTTTCGCGGCGAAGCTCTTCATTGACCCAGTCCAGATGGGCGGTTCGTTTTTTCGACCACGCTTCCTTTGCGCTATTGAGTTGTTCTACAGCTAAATCGTGACGCTTACGCTCCTCATCCACGTTCGAGCTTTTCAGTTTAGAGAATATAAAGTTGCTACCGCTGAACGCCAATGCGTTTACAAGCGCACCACCTACTATTACTGCGATTGAAGCCATTTATTTCCATATATTAACTGGTAGAATTCCAGCTTTAACTAGATAATCTCGGGTCCAAACTGCGGCCGCTACATCTAAGGTCGCGAGCCCTACGTCTCTCACAGTAAAGTCCAATTTGGGAGTGGATCCTCCTAGGGCCATCTTTGATAGTCGAGCATATCCGATACTGAAACCTGATATCACCACAGCTTGATAAAGCGCATTCACTAACATTTTACCGTCTTGTTCAGCCATTATAATTATTGCATATAAAAGGGGTCGCGATCAATGTTTAAATGGGGCGCATCCAATCGCGATTGGTGTTTCGTAACTTTCTTCTGAACACTGGCTGGTTGTTTTTTCGATAATAGGGGGTATTTCCATACGCACAGGGCACCAACAACTGCCAGAACCACCACCAACACCCAACTCCAATTCACGAAAATTTGGGTTCAATCGGATTCGCCCAACCTCGATTGGGTGTCGAGTGTGCTTCCAATTCGTGAATTGGGGGTGTTGTTGTACTCAACTCTGTCTTCAGATGTTTTGCTGTCTCCGTCCCCGATTGCAACGACTGTTTAGCCTCTCGAAGCTCGGCGAGTATTTTATCTTGTTTAACTTTTCGGGTGGCAGCCGCCGCCCGCCCAGCTGCCTGTCTTTTGGGATTTTTTATATGCGGTATGTCATCCAGTGGCGGAGTAACACTCGGGTTCGATTGTGTTGGAGCAATCGGGTTCAACTCCGTCACTCTCGCGGGTGTGTCTTGTGTCATCATTTATAATATTAATATTAGGGCTTATAGTTCGTGGGCATATATGTCCAAATTGACAGTGTTTACCCGTGATCAACGCGGTTGTCAGCGGAGCTAAGTACATTCTAAACTTGTGATAAATTGAGCAGCAGGCTGTTCTAAGAGTGTGACCTATAAAAGGGTCAGTCTCTAGATCGTCAATCAATCCTGCGGTGTTTGGTATAGGGAGAAGTATACTAACAGCGGTTGCGTACAAATGAATAGCCGCCGATCCGAGAGTTTTTGTCATCTCCGCACCTAACCTTGATTCGTATCGCGCATACATTTTATCGATCTCCGCATCTGACATCTTATCCACCTGAAAAACTGAGAGACGCCTACCGAGATAATGCTCCGATTGTCCCCCAGCAACCAGCGCAGCTAGCCGCTCTCGTCGCGCGGCATTTTCATTGTCATTCGGAGTCGTTGTACTCAACCCAATACCAACCGCCGTTGGAGTTGATTCCGATTGCTCTGTCGGATCATTATCTGTGTTGGCAGTCGGAGTTGAGGTTTCTTCCACTAGCTGATCGAGAAGTTCGTCGCAGTTCATTTTTCTTAAAATTAATTTAACTATTCTAACAACTCTCATCACTTTAACATATTGCCAAGAGCACCACCCGATACTTATGATCACCATTATGCTCGCAACAAAGCTCGCAGCGGAGCACCAAACCAAAATTGTTAACATTGTTAACCATTGTTCAGCATTTGTTCAGCATTTGTTAAGCATTTGTTCAGCATTGTTCAGTAATTGCTAAGCATTGTTAAGCATTGTTCAGCATTGTTCAGCATTTGTTCAGTAATTGCTAATTAATTATAAAATTAATTGATAACTTCGTAAGAAGTTGGTTGATCAGTCTTTAGCAAAAGCTTGGCGTGCTTAGTTTCCGAAAGCATCTGTCGAACCTCCAGGCGCTCCTCGCGCGTTGGGATAACGTCATTCTCTCGAAGGCAGTCATCGAATGAGTCTCGGTCCTTGCAGTGAAAGAGGGCGACCCATTTCGTTTGCTCACGCAGATCCTTGAGGACGGCGTTGTACTTTTGAGTGGATATCCATACGCTTTGCCTAGCATGGCGGCCAGAAAATGCGAGCTCGGAGAGCATGTCCTTCTTTTTGGTCATCGCCGCCTTGGCTGAGCAATCGTCAATCACGTATAAGGTGGGCTCACCCTGGAATCTTTGGAATAAACCACGCATCCAATCGTGAAGCCTATCACCAGGGTCAATAACGTATACCTCAGGGTCGGTCCATATCCACGGGCGCCGCTGATAAGTATCGTTGTGTCGCACAGTGGGACACAGGATCACAATGTGACGAAAGGCATCGCAGTAGGAGCCCTCGAGCAAGTCTAGGATGAAAACCGTTTTTCCACATCCTGTCTGCCCACATATTATGGCAGAGTGGGCATCTCCAATCGTGAATTGGTATTGATTGTTAATTTTCATAAATTTTTCAAATTTAGTAATTAATAAATCGTTAGAATGATTGCTAATTTTCTTAAAAATAATTAATAAATCGTTAGATTTAGTAGAGTGCTGAGACGTATCGGCCATCTTCGATGTTGAGTTGTGCGTCTGTAATTATATATAAGTACACGTTTCAATGGCCCGGCTCCGTCCGCCTCTTTGGTTATCTGGATCGTCACACCCTCGCTAGCGTTCTCAACTTGGCGTCCGCTGCCGTGTATTTGGTCGTCGTCGCTGGCTCGCATGTCCAGCCATAACGCGTAATTGGTATTCAGGAACTCCGCGAGGGAGACGGCCGAGAGATGCAGGTCTTTGGCAACTGCTGCAACCTCCGGAGAGCTCTTAGAGCCGGCAGCAAACTGCTTTCTTACTTCGTCCCACTGCTGGTGCGCGCGAAGACCCGCGCTGTAGAGCTGATTGGGGACTCCCTCGATCGTCACCTCTACCTTCGTGATTTTGGGGTTATAGAATTTGTCGGTTTTTCTAGCACCGAACGCGAACCGAGCATCCTCGAACAACATCAGTATACCTTTCATAGAGCGGGCGGGTACGTTGACGTTAATATTCCACAATGTGTCGCCTTTGTCTTTCGTCATCTTGCGATGGCGAAGAACTCGGTCGTAAAGTATGGCAACGCGCCCGGCGTACTGGGTTCTGATCAATCGCGCGAGTTCGGGCATCGTGACCATGTCGTACTCCAGCGAAACATTATCGATCGTATACGTCGATAACATGTCGCTGGTTATGAGAACTCGGCCGTAGTCGTTGAACGTTAGTTCGTATTCGAGGCGGTCAGCCAAAGCGCTCTGATAGTAGGGCATGTGACTCTCCAGCAACTCAAAGTCGAGCGGGATGTAGAAGCGGTTGCCGTAAGCGCCCGCGACCGCGTTGTCGCTCGCGTTGTTATCTACCTTGTTACCAGCCCCGATTCATAGGTCCTGATAACAATGGTAGACGTCGCTGTCATCGATCGACATCACCTCATTACCAGAAATCTTTATCATGGTCTTCTTGACTATGGCGCGACCCAGGTTCTGAACGACGGTTCGGTTCTCGTCCGTCGACGTCAGCGAAATAGTGAAAGCGAGGCGAACAGTCCCCGGCACAATGACGTCGTTAGCTCCGAGGTTGGGGAAGCGGTAAAACAATTATGCCGCCCCGCGCTGTAGAGGCCCTACAGTCTACCGACGAAACGATGGCGAGGACGGCCGCCGATATAGAAACTGTTGAGCTCAGCGAACTCCCTCGAGTAGCCACCGACGCTATTAACACGATGGAGCTCAACGAAATTGAGACAGACGAAATACTCAGGACGATGAATGACCCACCGTTACCTCTTCGCGAACTCCGGGGCCTCGATAAGGTTATGCAAACGGTCCGGGGCGAACTGGTCCTTAACCTCGCCAAACACTCGTCGCTGGATGAACATATCGCGCTAGAAGAAAGAAAACTGGAGGAAGCGGGTGACGATAGAGAATCTACCGAGCGGATCACCGAACGCATGCGGTCGTTGCGGGACGAAAGAGAAGCTCGCTTGCAGGCTGCATCGACTAACCGTGAGGCTCTCCGCACCCACCCTAAGTCGGATCCGCGAAACAATCTCGAGGGTCCTGCACGAGGATACGACACTCGGTGAGCGTCTTCGCACTCTGTTCAGAGAGCAGGGTGTCACGATAGCAAGCATCCTCGTTACTATCAGCATGACTATATCGACCATAGTTCTAGCTTTCACTGGTGGTGCGGCGCCACCACCCGCGCCACCACCCACACCACCACCCGCGCCATCCGGCGGAGCCAAGGAGTGGGTAAAAAAACAACTAAAAGCCCTCGCCAGTCTCCTGGCTAAATTAGCCGAAAAGGCGGCTGCCGCGCTGCCTGGGTTGATAGGAGGTCTCCTCTCCTTCTTGTTATCTATATTATCAAAAACGGTCGGATGGCTCGCCGAGAATGCTTGGGCTTTAATCGTGGCGATCGCCGGTCTCCTACTATTCTTCGCCAGAGAGTTCCTAAAACCAAAGCGCGTAAATAGTCCGATCGCCACGAGGGCGACGACGAGCGCTAATTTCTCCTCCTCGTGTGTTGTGCTTCCAATCTCGATTGGTGTTTCAATATTGTTGATGGAACTCGATGGTGCATCCAGTTTACTAATTGGGGGTACTGGGTTCGATTGTGTTGAGGGAGGTGTATCCATTTTGTGTTTTGGGGGTTTTATGAAATCGGTTCCACTTACAACACTGTTGAACCCGATCATGTTGGGGGTGCGCTTGATGATATCCGTGTTCACGTTACCGTTGCGGCCGATTTTTTGATTTGCGGTGGCGATTACGATCTGATTATTGTAACCATCAACCGGGTCGTCTCGTAGTATCATATTGCTCTGGCGCCATATAAAGACTATTTCCAAATGCGTAGTCTACTGGAGTGCTGCATTCTGCAAAACGTCTTGATAATTTCTGGATCGCCTTCTCCAGATCCACCTAGCTGAGATGGCGTCCTCACAAGTGCCAAGAATGTTTTTGTGCATCAAACGCCGTTCCCCATGCCCAGTATAGAACTGCGAGTTTGCTTCTGTGATCCGAGGATGGCCCAGACGTACGTGCAATGGAGTCGTTGACGCGAGTAACCCCGGTCTGCGTGAACCCTAGACCCTTATCTAACATAAATGTACCCACGCGTTCTGAACCTCAGCAGCCTGCTGTATGTAATCGACGTGAGCCCCGTTTCGGAGGTAACATTTTACATGAAAACACGCCGCAGTGCGACCTCCACACTTCATCCGGCCCGAAAGTCATAGTCGCGGGGTCAAAATTCCCGGCGTTCCGACTGACGATGTGGTCACCGGAGTGATCGTGTCTAAAATCAGTCTGCGTCCAATTCCCAGGACTGGCCCCGAATGAGAACGTCCCCGAGGCCGGTGGTGGTAGGAAATGCTTTTTCTGTCTCCAGTCCGCGTCTTTTGAAACGTTAAATTCGTTACACGTCTTTGAAACGCCATACGGTCGTATGCGTTGGAAATGGGATCCCAGGCGTCGTCTTGAGGTAGTGAAATACCTAGTTCTTTGAGAATCCTCCTAATAGTATAATACGCATGAAAGTTGTAAACACTTCGGAGCATGACATTCTTAGATGTCAGATGGTCTTTATGTGAAACTCCACACCCGGCTTGTTGCGCACCATACAGCGAAATTTTATTTGGTTCTGCCAAAACTGCATCGGTGTTGCTTTCCACCAGTTTTACCGCCTCCATCGTAGTAATCTTGGCAGCCTATATTGTTCAAAGATGTTAGGGAAATTGGGGTTGGCAAAGCCACTGTCCGGTCTAACCGTTACGGTTGGGTGTACAAGGTTAACAACGTCTTTTTGCTTGTATTTACCTCCGACCGCGTACTTTGCATTAGACTTAAAGCTAAATGCTTTTGTATCCATTGAAAGATATTATTATGTTTGCTACTATCACTAATGTTCAAAAAGGGAGTTGTGAACTTTCAAAAGTCAATCGACAACTGCTGCGGACAACGCCGGTAGGCCTCAGATCAATCACGTTCACGGTTGGATGGCAGAATGTGGGGAAGAGCGAAGGGTTTTACTATGTGAAGGATGGACAACAATTAGGTGTAAAGCTGCCTCACGGACTGTGGGGAAGACAGCTCAAAGATTTTGTCAACTCAGAGCTTGACGGTATAATCAACCTCACAGTATCGAATGTTACCGGCTCGCAACAATGACCATCAGCACTGATAATAAGGTAGTGGGTCTCCCCGGGTTGGGTATTCAACTCGGTTTTAGAGAGACATACTCCTCAAACAAAGGAGTGTTTACCCCGGGTGAGTACGGTCGGTGATAACCCGGTGGACTTCGCCTTCACGAAAACTCTCAGGGTGCACCTGGATCGGTGAACACATCGTACAACACGGTAGACGGGCACTCCCACCACATTACTGAAAACCGTGCAGCCAGCGACTGTTTCTATGGCGAGACTGTGACCTTAGACTTCCCACACCCTGAGATGAAAGTTTTGGAATCGGGACATATCCACGAATTTACGGTCTCTATTCTCGATGATCAAGCGAGAAAGTTGAATAACTATTTCCCGATTTCGGTAGTTTTCTCGAAATTTCCAATTGAGTATAGGTGCCCAATATTATAAATTTTAATTATTAGAGTATATACGGACCAGGTAGTTCTTCATTGATTGGGTGACAAATTCAAAGAATTTGGAACCGCAAAAGGTGGATTCATCCCGACAGAGGCGATTTTTTAACTACTGGAAAAACCAAGGCCCTGATCAATAAAACTATATCGAGGTCACAAACGGGATTCACAGGAGTATATCAGATGTTAGAGTAGAAGTGCTGACGGCGACTGCACAAATTGAGGGAGTCCGAACGGATATTGAGAAGATCAGGCGGCTTAATAAGGTGTTTGCGCTCAGAGACTCTCTCATCAGAGAAACGGAACTAAACGAACTAGGTGAAAAAATAACCAAATTTCGAAAAGAGGCCCGGTTGGGGATTGATAAAGTCCGAGAAGACCATACCAGGCGGACCTTACGGAGCTTATGATGCGTTGCGTTAGAGGACTCTCTCATCGGTGAAGCGAGCACTTACCGAACTCAGACGGGAAAATAAATAACCAAATTCAAAAAAAGAGAGCAGGTCGGATATTGATAAAGTCCGAGAAGACCACCAGGCGGCCCTTACGGAGGGCTATGATACGTTGCGCTTAGAGGACTCTCTCATTAGAGATATCGGCACTTACCGAACTAGATAAAAAAATAAACCAAATTTCGAAAAGAAACCACGTCGGGTATTGAGAAAGCCCGAGAAGACCACCAGGCGACCTTACGGAGGCTTATGAGGTGTTGCGCTCAGAGGACTCTCGTCGCAGAAGCGGCGGTTGCCGAACTAGATAAAAAAATAACCAAATTTCGAAAAGAGACCCGGTCGGGTATTGATAAAGTCCGAGAAGACCACCAGTCGAACCTTGCGGAGGCCATTGCGGAGGCTTATGATGCGTTGCGCATTTAGAGGACTCTCTCAGTAAAAGAAGCGACACTTACTGAACTAGACGGGAAAATAGCCGAATTTCTGAAAGAGACCCGGTTGGGGGTTGAGGGGTGTAGAAGACCACAAGGAGGCCATTGTGGAGGCTTATGGGGCGTTGCGCTCAGAGGAACTCTCTCAACAGAGAAGCGGCACTTACTGAACTAGACGAAAAAATAACCAAATTTCGAAAAGAGGCCCGGTTGGGGATTGATAAAGTCCGAGAAGACCACCAGGCGGACCTTACGGAGGCTTATGATGCGTTGCTCTTAAAGGACTCTCTCAACAGAGAAGCGGCGGTTGGTGAACTAGACAAAAAAATAACCGAATTTCAAAAAGAGGCCCGGTCGGGTGTTGAGAAAGCCCGAGAAGACCACCAGGCAGCCCTTGCGAAGGCTTATGAGGTGTTGCGCTCAGAGGACTCTCTCATCAGAGAAGCGGCGGTTGCTGAACTAGACGGGAAAATAACCGAATTTCAAAAAGAGCCCGGTCGGTGTTAAGAAAACCCTAGAAGGCACCAGGCGACCATTACGGAGGCTTATGATGCGTTTGCGCTTAGAGGACTCTCTCAGCAGAGAAGCGGCACTTACCGAACTAAACGGAAAGATAACCGAAGTTTCCGATAAACTGAAACATGATCGTATAGCCGCGACCAAAGCTCTTGAGGAGGCCTCTTATAAGATTCGTACTGAGGCATATAACGCAAACAGTGCGCTTGCCGGAATAGTGCGAACAATGAAAACGCCAAAACGTGTTATAACAGTTTGGGCTGAGAAGCGGGGCCCATTGGTTGAGGGGCACTATGAATATTCGTTCGGTGCCAAAGTGAGTAATAAATGTGGGGGATACACTATGACAGCCGCAGGTGAAGTTATCCAAATGGCGGTCTGCTCGGTTAATGGTAGTGGTAAACCTGTGGGCGCGGTCGCGATAAATATTGTAGTAGATGGGGAAGAACGGGGGGTTGGAGTCACTAAAATCTCTGGAGATAGTTCGACGGTGGTTTCGTTCTCCGGTTATGATCGAATTACACTTTGCAAAGGTAGTGTTATTAACTTTGTTACGAAAATCGGTGACCCAGAGAGTTCTTCCACTATTGTCTCATTGTTAATTGAACTTATTTTGTAAATACTAATATATTGAAAATCATGAACGAATCAACGCTTCCAATTGTCAATACCACTCCATCAACACTGTGTACAATTAACGAAAGAAGTTCAGATTTTAGGTTGAATAATATCGTCGCTATGCAGGATATTTTAGTTAGAGAATATACAAATAAAAAAAGAAACGCTAAAAAATATAGACGCGCGGTGAACACGGCTGAAGCATCTAGCACGGTTCTAGCGAGTGTTTCTGTGTTGTGTTGGGCGGGGACAGCTGCAACTATATCCACCATTATAACGGTTCCTGTAGCGGGGATTTTATGTGCGGTGTCGGCCGTTTCTGGGTTGTTGTGTATGGTAATTAGGGCGTCGGGTGGAAAACTCGAGAAAAAATGTAGAAAACATGATAGAATATCTGTTCTCGCCAGGTCGAAGAAAAATACCATCGACGTTATGGTGTCCAAAGCGTTGGCCGATAAGAAAATATCAAATTTAGAGTTTGAATCCGTGGCGGAAGAAATGGGGAGATATGAACAATTAAAAAATGATATAAGAATCAAGGCGCGCGCCACCATGCCCAAAATTGAGTGTACTGATTGGGATAAATTTAGGGAAAAACTAGAAATGTTACAGCACTAAAATAATTAATTTTATAATTAATTTAAAGAAAATTATAAAATTAATTATATTGGTGCAGTGAACAATTTATTAATTAATTTTAGGAAAATTATTAACAATTTAAAAAGAAAAAAAATAAAAAAAGTTTTAGGTTCCACCGAGGCTCGAACCCGCGCCAGCAAAACCCTTCTGGGTCCACCCCGCTAAGCCTTCGCTTAAATTTCTTCTATTTTTTTTTATTTTTTCGGCTTAGCGAGGTGTGTTACACTCACATCTCCTACACCCTATCATTGGACCGATGCCGCGGACCCCACCTCATCATTACCTCCATCCGCTATAATGTGCAGAGCGGCCAGAGTGAAGTACATGTGGCGAAACTTATCTCACTGTTGAGATATTAATGCCGGCGTCCCGACACCGAACTGTGTTTATTTCTCGTATATAAACTTAACTTTGCTGGTGAAATAAAAAAATTGTTATTTATTATTAATTAATTATTATTATTATTAATTAATTAATATGTTTTCTATATAATAGGGGGTGTTCAGCTTTAAATTATAAATAATTTTATTAAAATTAATTAAATAACGAACCATCCCGGAAATTCGTGAACTATATAACTCTATAAGTGTTCATAAACTGTGTACACCTACCTGTGTAAATCGATAGCCCGTTTACATACCATCGATAAGGCTATAAATAGCCGCGTGTAATATATATTACAGTGTGTTTATTTTCCATCCCGGAAGACGTAATCGTGTAAACCTCTCTATAAATGGACACTTAATATACGTGCAAGGTGGGACACCTAATTTACATTTTCATAACTCGTGTAATTGGAACATTGTCGTCTGGTTGGTGTTGTGTTATTAACATAAATAATTAGTTCTGTTCAATAATATACATATCTTTATAAGCAATATCGTAGAAATGTACATTCGTAAACGTATCGTTGGGTTTTAAATTGTTTATATAATACACCTTAGTTTCATATCCGATACGCATTATCCGTCTTAATGTTTGTATTTGCCTCTTGTATAGTTGACATAATTGCCGGTATAATATTGTAAATGTAACGTTTTTATCGGAGCGTAATAAATTACGCTGGTATTTCATGTATTCGATATCGCCTAGTGTTCTCATTTTATAGAATTTATATACAGGATTATAACCCCGTAAGCTTCGTAAACTTCTTTAACACAGTCATTAAAAAATTTTCAATTCAAATTGTATTGTATTATCCATTTTTCTCTAATAATATTGGTACTTGTTTTTTCTGTTCAATTGGACGTGAAAAAAACATGATGTATTTATGACACCAATATATACTTTCAAAAGTCAATTACCAATATAATTGGGACTCCCTCTTTTCAAAATTATTTTCTCCAAAAATTCATAAATTTGCTGTCGGGAGACCCAATTTTCCTCGTTAACCAATTTTTGATTTTTCGGGGGTGGTGGGGGTATTATAGAGGGTTATAAATGATATCACGGTAGGTGGTATCATTTTGACTCCCTTACTACTACTCTATTAGATCTACATTTTGAATTAATTGTATCCCCCGGACTCCGTCGGGAGATACTATGGATTTGACAGCGCGCCGCGTCCGCGTCCGAGTCCACGTCCGCGTCCACGTCCACGTCCGCGTCCGCCGCAGATACTTCTTGTCCGGAGCATAACTCGAACTTTGGAATATTTTCATGAAACTTCACACATGCATAGACCACGACCCGAAGGTGTGTTGCGCACAAGAATGACAACTCTTGCATAGCTAATTTTTAGTTATCTCTCTTTTTTGTTTCTCGTACTGATTTCGTGTCCAGAGCATAACTCCACCACCCTTTGGAATATTTTCATGAAACGTCACACATGCATAGACCACGACACGAAGGTGTGTCGCGCACAAGAATTACAACTCTTGCATAGCTAATTTTTTAGTTATCTCCCTTTTTTGTTTCTCATACTGATTTCGTGTCCGGAGCATAACTCCACCACCCTTTGGAATATTTTCATGAAACTTCACACATGCATAGACCACGACCCGAAGGTGTGTCGCGCACAAGAATGACAACTCTTGCATAGCTAATTTTTTAGTTATCTCCCTTTTTTGTTTCGCGCACTGATTGACCATAACTCGACCACCCTTTGGAATATTTTTATGAAACTTCACACATTCAATTAGACCACGAACCGAAGGTGTGTCGTGCACAAGAATGACAACTCTTGCATAGCTAATTGTTTAGTTATCTCCCTTTTTTGTTTTCGCGCACTGATTTCTTGTCCGGAGCATAACTCGACCACCCTTTGGAATATTTTCATGAAACTTCACACATGCATAGACCACGACCCGGAGGTGTGTCGCGCACAAGAATGACAACTCATGCGTAGCTTATTTTTGAGTTATCTCCCTTTTTTGTTTTGCGCACTCTACAAACTGGACAATAATGCATGATGACCCGTTTTCTCGTCTGCTCTGTACACCTTTTCTCGTGTGCTCTGTACACCTTACCTGTAGAGAGAACAATAGACACTGGGAGAACCATTCACCTGTCCATGTGCTGTATGTGCTAGCATGTGCAGATGTCCAGTCTTGACCACAGGTAATTTATACAGGTAAATTACTACATTGGATATTACATTTCCGTAAACTGTGTTGAAAATATTGTGGCATTATGTGGACCTGTGCAGATATATGTAGATAAATATAGGACTATTAAAAAAAAATTCTGGGCTCCAGTAGCAAGCATTATTATTTTTAAACTTTTTTTTCCATTTTTTTTTTTCATTTTTTTTCATTTTTTTTCTTCAAATTATTTTTCAATTTTTGTCTAGTAGCATAAGTTCGTAAGTGCTATATACAGACTATTCACCTGTGCATGTGCTAGCATGTGCAACTGACCAAGGACCACTTACATGTAATTTATACAGGTAAATGATTATATTACATTTCCGTAAACTGTGTTGAAAATATTGTGGCAATATGTGGACCTGTGTATATATGATATGTAGATAAATATAGGACTATTAAAAAACATTCTGGGCTCCAGTAGGGAGCATTATTCTTTCATTTTTTTTTAATTTAATTTAATTTTGTTTTTCCATTTTTCTTTTACATTCTTTTTCAATTTTTTAACTGACCACTAACTTATTACAGGTAATTTATACAGGTACATTATTACATTTCCGTAAACTGTGTTGACAATATTGTGGCAGTATGTGGACCTGTGCAGATATATGTAGATAAATATAGGACTATTAACAAAAATTCTGGGTTCCAGTAGCGAGCATTATTATTTTTATTTTTTTTGTATATTACATTTCCGTAAACTGTGTTGAAAATATTGTGACATTATGTGGACCTGTGCAGATATATGTAGATAAATATAGGACTATTAAATAAAAATTCTGGGCTCCAGTAGCAAGCATTATTATTTTTAAACTTTTTTTTTCTATTTTTTTTTTCATTTTTTTTTCTCAAATTATTGTTCAATTTTGTCTAGTAGCATAAGGTCGTAAGTGCTATATACAGACTATTCACCTGTGCATGTGCTAGCATGTGCAACTGACCACGGACCACTTACAGGTAATTTATACAGGTAAATGATTATATTACATTTCCGTAAACTGTGTTGAAAATATTGTGGCAATATGTGGACCTGTGTATATATCATATGTAGATAAATATAGGACTATTAAAAAACATGCTGGGCTCCAGTAGGGAGCATTAATTTTTTTATTTTTTTTGTATATTACATTTCCGTAAACTGTGTTGAAAATATTGTGGCATTATGTGGACCTGTGCAGATATATGTAGATAAATATAGGACTATTAAAAAAAAAATCTGGGCTCCAGTAGCAAGCATTATTATTTTTAATTTTTAAACTTTTTTTTTCCATTTTTTTTTTCATTTTTTTTCTTCAAATTCTTTTTAAATTTTTGTCTAGTAGCATAAGGTCGTAAGTGCTATATACACACTATTATAATATAATAAAACCATTATTGACTAGTGAGCCATAGAATATAATCTGATATTCTATGGCTCACTAGTCAATAATTGTATACTATGTTCGGGCCAGTGAAAATTGCTTTCGGGCCCAGGCTCGTGGTCAAGGCGGGACAAGGCGAGGCATCTGATTCGGCGGAATACTTGTTTACTTATCTCCCTTTGTTGTTTCGTGCTCTGATTTTGTATCCAGAGCATAACTCGAACACCCTTTGGAATATTGTTATGCCCCACCACGATCGTGGAGGTGGCATTTAGTGTTACCCTTGTCCGTCCGTCCGTCCGTCCGCACACACGAATGGGTACTTGTTGTAAGCGTACGGGGATCTTATTGGGTAGGGTTAGGATAGTGTTGGGTACTCTTGTTGGGTATTTTTATACAGTAAAAACCCAACAAGTAATCATTCGTAGGAACGTGCGTCCCGTCCTCCCGTCCTCCCGTCCTCCCCCGTCCGTCCGTCCGTCCGTCCGTCCGTCCGTCCGTCGTACTACCAAAGGAAATAACCTCACAATGTATCTCTCGTAAGAACGTCCGTCCGTCCGTCCGTCCGTCCGTCCGTCCGTCCGTCCGTACTTACGAGAGCTACATTGTGAGGTTGCTGTGTTGTGCTGAAATAACCTCACAATGTATCTCTCGTAAGAACGTCCGTCCGTCCGTCCGTCCGTCCGTCCGTCCGTCCGTCCGTCCGTACTTACGAGAGCTACATTGTGAGGTTGCTGTGTTGTGCTGAAACCCACCCACCGCCCTATTTAAGACACTTGGATAAGTGTTTTTCAAATATAATTAACTAATGGCTAGCTCATTTGCATATTATGCGATTTATTCCGTAAGAGAATCGTTAAGGAAGAAAATAACGGAATAAGTTGCTACATTGTGAGGTTAACCCCACAGTGTAAACATCAAAGGAAATAACCTCACAATGTAGCTCTCGTAAGAACGTCCGTCCGTCCGTCCGTCCGTCCGTCCGTCCGTCCGTCACAAAACTCTGATGGTTCACTACCGCCCTGTGCCAAATCGTCCGTCCGTCCGTCCGTCCGTCCGTACTTACGAGAGCTACATTGTGAGGTTGCTGTGTTGTGCTGAAACCCACCCACCGCCCTATTTAAGACACTTGGATAAGTGTTTTTCAAATATAATTAACTAATGGCTAGCTCATTTGCATATTATGCGATTTATTCCGTAAGAGAATCGTTAAGGAAGAAAATAACGGAATAAGTTGCTACATTGTGAGGTTAACCCCACAGTGTAAACATCAAAGGAAATAACCTCACAATGTAGCTCTCGTAAGAATGTCCGTCCGTCCGTCCGTCCGTCCGTCCGTCCGTCCGTCCGTCCGTCCGTCACAAAACTCTGATGGTTCACTACCGCCCTGTGCCAAATCCACGTTCGTCCTGCCCCCGCCATGCCCAGGGTCAAGGTCACATACTTGGTGCTTCAACAACTTTAACGCTCGGGTTAATATCTTATAATTTCTGTTTTCTTTCACGGATCAGCTTCATATTTTCATATACACATTGCTCTAATGGTCCTCTACCGCCGTGTGCCAAATCCACGTTCGTCCTGCCCCCGCCAAGCCCAGGGTCAAGGTCACATACTTAGTGCTTCAAAAACTTTAACGCTCTGGTAAATATCTTATACTTTCTGTTTTCTTTCATGGATCATCTTCATATTTCATATACGCATTGCTCTAATGGTCCTCTACCGCCCTGTGCCAAATCCACGTTCGTCCTGCCCCGCCAATCCCAGGGTCAAGGTCACATACTTGGTGCTTCAAAAACTTTAATACTCAGGTAAATATCTTATAATATTTCTTTCCATTCACGGATCAACTTCATATTTCATATACGCGTTGCTCTAATGGTCCTCTACCGCCCTGTGCCAAATCCACGTTCGTCCCGCCCCCGCCAAACCCAGGGTTAACATCACATACTTAGTGCTTCAAAAACTTTAACGCTCAGGTAAATATCTTCTATAATTTTCTGTTTTCTTTCACGGATCAGCTTCATATTTCATATATGCATTGCTCTAAGGTCCTCTACCGCCCTGTGCCAAATCCACGTTCGTCCTGCCCCGCCAAGCCCAGGGTCAAGGTCACTACTTGTGCTTCAAAAACTTTAGAAGCTCAGGTAAAAGAAAATTTTGACTTGGAATTTGGCCTCATTTATTATCAAAGCGATATGTGGGACATCCGTGTTCTATGAACACATTTTCTAGTTTATTAAACTTCACACATGCATAGAAGACGACCCAAAGGTGTGTCGCACGTAAGAATGACAACTCTTGCGTCGTTAATTTCTTAGTTATCTCCCTTTGTTGTTTCGTGCACTGATTTCGTGTCCGGAGCATAAACTCGAACACCCTTTGGAATATTTTCATGAAACTTCACACATGCATAGACCACAACCCTAAAGGTGTGTCACGCAAGAATGACAACTCTTGCATCACTAATTTTTTAGTTATCTCCCTTTGTTTTTTCCGTCACTGATTTTGTCTCCGGAGCATAACTCGAACACCCTTTTTTCAAACCACTTGTGTATCTGGGGAGGTGGATACACATGCGCTTGTCGACAAGCGTCCATTTCTAGTTCATAATATAATTACATAATACGTGTCAATTAATTGCACATGCCGTAGAACTAATCCAAACCAGGCACATGGTGCAATATCACCTACTTGGTTGCATATGGCATAACAGTGACAGTCATACATTTGACTAACAGTGGAACAGTTGGTGTTTGGTTATGATAGGTGTACTGTGAATGCACTCGTACACCTTCTGATGATGTTTCAGGACCAATCGTCGGGGCGCTTATAAACAGATTCGGGTGTCGATTGACCACAATCATTGGAGCATTTATAACATCCGGGAGCTTCATAATCAGCATTTTCGCGCCAAATCTCTATTTCCTCTACTTCAGTCTCGGTGTTATGACAGGTAATTGTAGAGCGTTTCCTATAGGTGTATATTATATAGAGTTTATTCAACTACCATTTTGAAGTACCGGATTTATTTCCCGAGACATCTGGGGCCCGTTTCACTAAATTTCGTACGACTAAGAAGTTTGTAAGTGCGAAATTGAAACTTAAAAAATACATTTACACTGATAGGCGTTAAATTGGTAAATAGTTAAGTGGCATGTGATTCACGTGTGTATGAATGTTGTACATGTAGGTGCGAACAATTGTAGTATAGCTAACCCTAGCCATGCTAATGTGAAAAGTAGAGTAATAAGAATCTTCGTACGAACATTTTTATCGTACGAAGTTTAGTGATACGGGCCGCTGGAAATACGACAAAGAAACTAGTGCGGAGCTCGAGTTTCTTTGTCTCATTTACAGATGTCAAGGGAAATAAATGATGTATTTCAAAATGGTAGTAGAACACATTTTATATTACGTGTTCTTCGAAAACTGAAATTTGCTCTTAGATCAGCTTATAACGTTGTCAAAATTGACAATTTTGACGTTAGCATATGAATTGTTTCTTAGCCGGAAATGACGTCAATTATGTCTCGCGAATGTCTAGGAGGAAATATGTCCTTTAAATAAATAAATCCTACCAGAATCACGGTAAATCAATGGGTAGCATGTAATATAATAATACCTTAACCTATATGTTGAAAAATAGTAACATATGCGTATCCAGTGGAACCCCTCTAAACCGAACACCCTGGGGACAGACTGAAAAGTTCGGTTTATAGGGGTTTTCGGTTTAGAGGGGTTTTCTAATTAGTTTCTCGGACGGGCCACAAACTACGTTGTTTTAATGTAAGATAGCAATCTACACTGAAGACAAATGTGACAAGCCATGTGATTTTGTACTTAAGAAGATGTGCGATATCTCCTGAAAATATTTACAAACTTTACAATAGTTTCCGTAAATGAAGGCGAAAGTTATCCAAATGTTCAGAATATAATTACGCATTTGCTCTCAGCTAAGACTGGTACTTCAGATATCATTTACAGTAAAATATCACATATATTTTTCATAAAATGTCGCACATCATCTGATGTACACAATTACATGGCTTTGTCACATATAAGAATATGTGGAGTGTGTCTATTCATCGCAGTGAAGTTATTCCATATATATATACAATGTATATATATCCATTGTCTCTCATGACTGTCCTCGCCGAAATATCCATGAGAGTGTTCTACGTAGAGACGCGTACACGTTCAAAACAAGCCCCGCTCTTAACTCTACACTCCACTCACTTTTTGATTACTTCATATTTTACAGGAATAGGCTACGGCCTCGTCTACCTGCCGTCCATCATCTGTGTGAGCCAGTATTTTGAGAAACACCGGGCCCTCGCCACGGGACTTGGCGTCTGTGGCAGCGGCATCGGCACCTTCATCTTCAGCCCCTTGACCAAATACCTCATCGACACGTACACGTGGAAAGGCGCCATCTTGATTCAAGGCGGCCTCGTTCTCAATTGTATAGCATGTGGCGCCGTCTACCGGCCGCTGGCTGATAACAATCAACAACTGTCAGGCGGCGGAATACCGTCAAAAGTTAAAAAATCAACAATTAATAGCATTGAGCGTGTTAATAAAGGCATGGAATTGGAAGAGAATGTCAGTCCAATTAGCCGAAGCATTATGAGTATGCCAAGCAACATGACCAATCACCAAGACACCCATGTGAAGGACGCACCTTTGGGAATCTCTAAGTCTTTGCCACTGATGGCTGAAAATACGGCGAATAGAGTATTTTCAGTTCGATTATATCCCACCGTATCTCGGGCGCGATTCATTGTGAGACAGGAATCACTACTTGCAGATGGTCAGGACAAACACCATGCCGTTCTTAATGAAATTTGGATTAGTATCAAACAATCATTCGGGCTGTATAGAAACACTCCATTTTGCATGTCTGTCGTCTCTATAGTTTTCTACAGTCTATGCTATTATGTGCCCTACATCTACCTACCAGATAAGGCGAAGGATGCAGGTAAAGAAATAATAAAAATAATAATAATTATTATTATTTCTGTTATTCCTAAAACGCTAAACAAAGTTTAGATTTCAGATAACAACATTTGATTATTATTAACTTGTGTTATGTAAAGGAGTGCTATATGTAGAGAATCATGAACTAAATTAAAATAGATCCATGATAATCACCCAACGCGATTACCAGAAAATAATTGCATTGTACGTACGGATTTGATTTAATTAATTTTATTCATTTGTGTCACGGATTATGTCGATACTGTTACATTGCATGACGCAAACGGGCCCTGGCACCAGATTAGGCGGAACACAATGTAAAAGAGAGTGCACTCAATACAATACATTTACAATTGTTATAAATGTATAATGCAAACGCCCATTCGACGTATTGTGTTTACATCCCAATACATTACATTAGACACACGTGATGTCGAGCGATGTGATGATTGGTTAAATTCCGTTTGACGTAATTAATTTCCACGAGGTTGTCAACAACTGCACGTCATTGACCGGCAATGTCGCCGTTCCAGGAATTGTGAGAACATGACGTAAAACAAGATTAATCCTAATTTTATATTTGATACTTACATTTTTTAAACTATCAGAAAATTCGGTGTAAATATTAGTAATAAAACCATGGGCTGTAGCGTTTACTGGGGTTACAATACATTTGGTCTGTTTAAATTTTGCGAGGATTCCTTCGGACTCCACGCACTTTAAACAGACTAAATGTATTCTACACCCAAGTAAACGCAACCGTCCATGGTTTTATTCCTTAAAACGTCTGACTGTGCACAACAAATCAAATGACAGTCGTGCTCAACGACAAGCAAGGATCGGGAAAATAATTTAATAACATCGATGAAACAATATATGTCAGACGCGGTATCTCATAATGTTTTCAAAGGCTTAGTAAATAATAATTCTTCTCATTTTCAAAACATCATGTAGCGCTATATAAAACCAGATATGCCTGTACATGTAGGCGCTTCTCGAGTGTACAGACGAGACACACGCACGTACATCCATGGGTGAAATTTAACATCACACTTGTAAGTAGACCTACATAATATTATGTAGTAATCATTCAATCCATTGCACTCTGTTATTCTATTGAGCTCCAATTTACTTTTAATTTAATTTACAATGGTACTTCACGATTTTCAGGAATCGACGACTACAGAGCAGCATTTCTCGTGGCCACAGTGGGGATTACGAACACTGTCGGACGGGTGGTATTCGGATGCATCTCGGACCGGAAGTGCGTGAACCGGATGTACCTGTACAGCACGGCTCTAGTTATCTGTGGAATTGGTACCAGTCTAGGGCCCCTCGCCGTGACCTTCGAGACGATGTTGCTGTACTCTGTCGTGTTTGGCTTATTCAGTGGTAGGTTACAAGTGAGACAAAGATAATCAATACAAAGATACATTTCTAGTTTTGTTCGTTATATGGGCTAACTGTTCCAGCCTCTCCGAACATCCGAATACCTGAGTATATCATCAATGTGTGCATCGTATTAGTTTATATGTGTTACATTACAACCTCTCTACAACAGCCACCCATGGGAAGATGCAAAACTGGCTGTTGTAGAGAGGTGGCTTGTGTAAGAAGGTTAATGCTGATTGAATTTTGTCGTCCGTTGTTTATTTATTTTCTTCGAGAATTTTCATCAAAAACATGCGTTGGCAAATTTTTTATAGAGGAAATCATCCATTTTGGGATATAAAATGGCGGCTGTTATAGAGAGGGTGTTGTTGTAGAGAGGTGGCCGTTCGGTGAGGTTAGACTGTAATAAAATAAATTACTGACGTTTGTATTGGAAACGGTTAGGGGCACAAAAGCTAGCCTTAAATTCTTAACATATTTAATGAATACTGCAACGTGACTAGCAATGACAAAACTTAAAACAAAAATGAGGCACAGTTCATGAAACTGTCTATACCATCACGTTTGCATTTTTTAATCTCTTGTGACCGTTGTCTATTGGGGGATTCAGTAGCATTTGGGTTCTCAGACGCACCTGTTGTTTTCATTTTATGTACTAATTATTTGATACTAATTAATTGGTATGTTATCAGTTTCCCCGGGCACTGGCGTTCATTGGAAACATACGTAGCTCGTAGGATAACAGTCAATGTCGTCAGGAGCAAACGTTATTATGTCTTTGTTGAGAAGCGTTTTGAGTGCAATACTTTCTACACGCTCTACGACAATTAATTACTTAACCTGTTTCGAAATATGGACTCTGGATAGCGATCTGAATGAGACGCACAATGACAGTTATGCACATTTTGCCTGTTTTTCGTGTTAATACCGCATTTGCAATGTACACATTTTCTGATGGTCGTGTTGGGCGAATATCATGGGTCTCTTGACTATGTATTTTAATCAGCGATGTTCAGTGCAGTGTGGTGGCTGTAGAAAGTCTCCACGCGCGTTATTATTTTCCCGATCCTTGATAATACATATAATTGGGTACGACTATCATTTCGATAGTTATTATTTATTTATTACGTTTTTCCATTAACACTGGTATGCTCACATTGAGTTTCGCTTAAGCTATAGCTCGGAAGCACCAGATCTCCAGTTAAGGTGCGTAATTGGACCAAATTTTCCGGGTATTTTTCTTATTTCTTCACGAAAAATGGCAAGTTGGGATTGCTTTAGAATCGTCTCATCGAGACGATTCTAAGGCACTCCCAACTTGCCAATTCTGGCGAAGAAATAACGAAAGTCTCCCCAAAGTTGATTACGCACCTTAACTGGAGCTCTGGGCCGTTGTGTCATTGACTGTGACAATACAGTACAGCTGTGACACAAATGAACACGTTCAGTAAAACTGCACTTGCAATGTCTACATTGTCTCGTCGTCGCGTGGAGCGGTTATCATGGACACATTGGGTATGTCTTGTAATGTGGTTCCCTTCTCGTCTTCCTTTTCCATCCGCCGGTTATGACACGGTCAGTTGGCAATTCCCTGTCCTGTTGGAATAGTTGAAACAAGGGTTCATACAAACGTGTTGATTATCGGGAACTTAATCAATGTGTATGATCACGTGGTACTAACAACAACAACAAGTACTGAAACTTCCAAAATCCATCTGATTCAAAGTACGTATTATTTTATAGTGTCCTTATTACGTAACGGATTTTGATAAAATATGGCGCATCAAACGCGTCTTGTTAAGCTGCATTTGGTGGTCTCTGTATTCTCGCCCAAATTTCTGTCGTTTTTGCGAAGAATCGATTTCCGTGTCTACCTTGGAGTGGGCGACGTTGTTGTTGTTGTTGTAACCACGTGCTCATACACCTTGTTAACTATGCCATTAACATAACATATTACCCAGTGTTGATTTAACGTGATATATATATCGGCATAATCTCGTTTCTTATGAAATCAGTAAACTCGTTTAATAAATATATGAAATCATCACTCATGTAAGATTATATTTATTGCAAAAGCACATCACTTCACAGTATTTATCTTATTGGCTCATTTAGCTCCTTCTTGTATATTGTTTAACTTACTACAACTATCGTATGTATACAGTCAGTGATTATAGAATATCTCCACGATGCCGTTATTACTTCCGAGGCATCGGATATCGTTGGGTCTCGTTTTCTTTCACATTCATATTTTCTATATCGATTTATCATTTATGATTCCAATGTTTGCTCTGCATGTTTTTAGACTTTTTTGTTTGAATTGATTCATTTGTACATACCTGATTTCATGTGAATCATGTCGATTCATAGTTCAGGAGATCATTTTTACTTTTAGTTTAATTGTCCCCATTGGTCATAATATTTACGTATGTGCCGTTGACGACTAGGACACCTTCAGCTAGCTAGTAGGAATTAACGCATTAGGTAACCGTTCCTTGGACGGAAGGACGATTAGGCGACTTTCAAGACGTGTACATATCGTCCCCTCAATGCAAAAATGTGCTATTACTTTTTTAGAAATCAGTGGCAAATAATAATATCTTGCTGCCAAAAACTATTTGAACCAATAACCTGAATATCAGAGGTGAAAAGGGCAAATGCAAAAAGGTGATATTTGTATTTGTGGTAAATTCTTCCTGCAATAAGGTGCTATCTAGATACATGTTTGTGCAAGTAGGTGCTATTTGTCAAATAGCCCCTTTTTACATTCTATTATTTTCTCTCACTGTGATATGTTTGATATCATAAGGTGATATTTGTCTAATAGCCCCTTTTTTTCAAGAACAACCCAAGTCATATTACATTACTGTATGGGCAACTCATAATTTATCACCAATTAATTTGGACACTGAGACTGTTTTAGGAGAAATTACACTGGGATCGTATGTTTTGCAGCACAGTTATACAACAGGTGCTACTACAGAGCAAAGTTATACAAATTTGCACAGATTAGTTACTAATGTTACACAGTTACTAAAGCTTTCTAAAAAGAGAGTAAAGGCTGCAAGAAATCGTGCTTGGGTGAAAAGGTGTACACATCTTACAGTTGAACAAAAAACCCTCGATGAACACAGAATAAAGACTATGCTAACAAGATACCATGTTCAGCGACTAGACAATTTACTTGCAAGCAATGGTGTTAACCGTACTTAAGTTACACCTGGCGGCGATTGTCTTATGACTGCACTTGTTTCACAGCTTGAAACTACCACGACAGTTGAAGATTTACGAAATTAGCTTTCTGTACATTTGTCAGAAAATGTTGACCAATATATACATTTTTTTACATGACGACACACCAGGGAAACCTATAGCTACACTACTTAATGAGCAGGTGACAATGTTAAAGTCACCCTGACAGTGGAAATCGGAATTGTTAGATTGTGTTCCTCTGGCGGCTGCAAAACATGTCGAATCCTGTGTTTGATGTCATATTTTCCAGTGACATGTCGTATCATGTGTATGATGTCAAGCGAGATCTTGGTGAAGGTGACGTTAGTGGAAATTACATATATTTAGCATATATGAAGATAAAAGGAAGAGAACACTATGACAGTGTCATGACGAGTGATAAGTCAAGTGTTAGAGTTACTGAAAATGCACAAAATGACCAAATGGCAACACCAACAAAGCAACGCCAACATCGTGTTCCAGAATTGACTCCACACAAAGAAGCTGTCTACCACAGCCCTCAACATACAAAGCTTAACCGAAAGAGAGTGATCCGCCGTGAGCTGTGGAAACGAAACGTTAGGAAACAAAACAGAGCATCTGGTCGAAAATATATATCTGTGAAAGGAAAAAATGATCCTAGGCGCACAATGAAATTACAACCGTGTGGAAAATGTAAATTTAAATGTACATCCAAAGTAAATGAAGACACTAGACAGAATATGTTCTCATCATTCTGGGACTTACAAGATTATAATCGACAAATTGATTATATTTGCCAACGTCTTGAAACTGCTGAAAGTAAGCGTACGGAAACTGGGCGCAAACACAATAGTTACAAATATGTTTGTGTTGTTTATTCTGAAAGAATTAGAGTGTGCAAGACTTTCTTCATGGACACTCTTGATATTGGAAAGAAAACAATTGAGTGCGCAATGAAGAAAAATGTGTGTAGCACATATGGCATTGGATTGATATGAGAGGAAAATCTCCATCGGCTAATACAAACTCCTGTGGCAGGCGTTGAAGGTGTTCGGCGTCATATATAATCGTTTCCTACCATGTAAGGGCATTGCGCAGAAATCTAGAACGATCTTAACATTACACAGATGTGGCATTAATATAAAAGTATGTATAATGATAAAGGTATAAACCAGTAGGTCATGCAATGTACAGGAAGATATTTTGTGAAGAATATAATTACTTTGTCTAAACTTTCTTTAACCTAAAATAAAAGACCAATGCTCATTGTGCACAAAATACAATATAAAATCTGCTGCGGGTAATATAAATGACGAGCTGAAGGATCAACATGCCACCCACATGACGAAAAAAGAAAAAGCAAAACAGTAAAAGTCATCGACAAAATTCATTTTATGCTGCAACATTTGACTTTACAGGCTGTGTTCAATACACCATGCACAATGGTTGGAGAGGTGTAATATAAACGCAAACTATCGTGTTACAATTTATCATTTTATTCATTGGGGAATGAAGATGGCAAATGTTATGTTTGGGATGAGACACAGGGTGGGAGGGGTTCATTACGCAAACACGTCTTATTTGGAATTAATAAATCACTGAACTACTTTCGGCAAGGGAGATAATCAATATCACGCGAACTATTTTCATACGAGCCAAGCGGATTGTTCTGTTTATGATTAGTATATATAGTTTTAAGCTATCTCCTGTGATATATAATGATACATTACTTTGTTATGTTATGGGTACTAATACATGTTGTTTCAATAGCGTATCTCTGTAACGGTATTGTTGTAGATGGAGTTGCAAATAATTTAATAATTATTACGTTCAAATGGTGGCATAATACTGATAGCACTTCTGTATAACTGTGATTGTCATAAATGGCGCAACAGTCGTGAGGTTAAGGTCGCCGACTTCAATGAGTTAATTACCGATTCCCGAAAGGGTCGGGAGTTCAAACCTCGACGTAGTATAATTTTTTTTCTCCATATATATTATTTTTGTGATTTTAATATTTTTTAATATTTTCACAATTTTATGATTTTAATAATAATACCTATAAATTGATAGAAACTTACCAACAATTAAAGTGTCTGTCTTTAAGTAATATATACACAGACAGTTTGTTACTGATGTTTTAAGTTTAAGTAATATATACAACAGACAGTTTGTTACTGATTTTTTAAGTTTGAGGTACTGCTATACTGTCTATACCATATAATGTTTTACTGTCCCAAAATCTATTTGTTTTGGCTGTCACAATTAATTAATTTTCAGACAGCAAACATTTTTTTATGAATTTGAAATAATTATTGTCCTCCATCTGCTCACAACACTGTTCGAACTGCGCCTGTGGCTACCACGACCAGAAGTTACTGGCCGCAAACACAGTAGCCATCGGCGTCTATTTATTAAATTAATATTTTGTATTTTATTTGAATTCCGCGTGAACGCTGCATTTTGTGTCAACACCATTTACAGAAAATATTGGTGATTTTCTAAACGAATATCGGAGAAATGCGGCTATATATTTTGTCAATTTTCAACACCATTTACCGAAAAAAATTACTGATTTTTTAAAACAATATCGGCACAACTAAATACGGTGATAGAATTTTTATTTTTGTCAACTTTTCAACACCATTTCCGAAAATATTACTGATTTTCTAAAAACAATATCGGCGAAGGTGTACTGAACTACTCTTTATTTTAAGTAACCAGCCGTCTAATAGATCTGTGTATAATCGAGAGTATATCGTTAATTGTCATGTTGTCTCCGACAGTGAGGTGTTGCGGCACACATCAAAACGACACGTCAATTTCAAATTGCCTAAGGGTCACAGCTGTGTGGTGTCATCAGATCAACACCTCGTCACACACAACTACGCATTATCGATTTTTTCCCCACACAAAGCGACGTGTATTTACAACTAGATATGTGTAATGTGTCGGGTGTAGCCAAAGACCATACATAAAATCGTAATTAGTCACAGATGTAGCCTTAAAATATAATCGATTTCCTTAAATTACGTCCGCATGTTGACAGATATTTCAGAGCAGACGTCATCGTAATTTGCCGTTATTTATTTCCAAAATTAACCATATATTCTGTAAATGGCGTTGAAAGTTGACAATAAATTAAGACCAGATCAGTACGTTAAATCGCTATCGACGACAACTGACGATCCGATGAGAGAGTAATACCGTTTAAGCGTATCCAATGTTAAATATACATCGTTATTTTTTATGACTTTTGTAGTTTTTACCGATAAATTCAAACCGTTTCCAATTATTGGAGAACATAATATCATGATTAGCACATCGTTTCACTAAGCGGGGGCTACTCAGGAAATGGGATCACACGGTCTATTGTTTACACTGGATTAATGGCGGCCTCCATGAGGTCTCAGGTAAATCTTATTTTTCAATAATACTACTGTGGTTTCTTCCCTTTAGTGATAACCATGTTCCAGCCGTTAACACTTATTTATCAACATTACTTAATATGTAGTTAGTCTGAACATTCTGCAGAGAAATCTGAATTGGACGGAATCGAGCGTTGTTTAAACTTAGTCCGGTTCATATGCACAGGTCAAAATATGAACTTAAAATGGCGCTTTGTGTGACAGAAATCCGTACGCGGACGACTAAAACAAATATTTTGTTATAAATATCACATACAGCGAAACAGCGTTAGCATCTACTGTTTTAATAATATGCATACATATTGTAATTAATGTTTAATAGTGATATACTTATGAATAATATACGATACTATGGTTTATACTCCAGCACTATGATTTTAGGCTGTGTGATTTGCCTCAATATAAACTGGATTAATTAATACTTATATTCATGCGCTTCATGACAACATCATTACATTTAAAATATACAAATATTACTTAAAGGGGTACCGATGATACATTTTAATAATATAAATATTGAAAATACACATTACAATCGCTTACAACATAAGTTATTGATTGAAAATAGTCACTGCATCGTGACCTATTTGACCGCATCACCTATTGCGCGGCAACCTCATCAAACCCCCTGTTTACATAGGTAACCGGGGTTTGGTGAGGTAGGCTCGCTAATACAATGTTTGCGTAATGTGTTGTTAAATTGGAACATGTCTCCCGATGCGAATCAATGATATACCAAAAAGAACAAACAACTTTAGAGTGAATGAAATTACATTTTACTCAGATACGTGCTGTGGACAGAATCGGAATAAGTATGTGGTCTCTGTTAGCTATTAACAAATGTACCAGCACACTGGAAACCATCAACCATAATTATTCGTGTCTGGACACTCACAGATGGAATCAGACAGTTTGCATTCAGCCAAGGAAGGAGCAAAAATGAAAACAGTTGTTTATGTTCCATCTCAGTGGCATACGTTTATATCTCTTGCCCGACGAAAGAAACCTTATGTCGTTATACCAATTAAATATAAGGATATAGTCGATTTAAAATCATTCACAAATAAATGTTGTTGAAACATGAAAATGAGTACCACTGGCATCAAAATAAATTGGTTAAAGCATTTTTGGATGAAAATACAGAAGTCATCACCAGGTAGTATCTTTGTGAATGAGTCGTATGATGAAACACGGATTTGTTGAAATATAAGTTACAAGTACACGACCAAAGCATCAATTATGCAACATACACGGTGATCTTTCACGGTGTTAATAGGTAAAAATACCAATATCTAGTGCAAAGAAAATAGACCTAATTTCACTGTGTAATAATGGATTGATTCCCGAAGTCTTTCACCCATGTTATAATAATATTTCCACACCCAAACCAGTTACAGACCGTCTCCCTATGCAAGACGTTTCAGAGTATGCCGAGGACTCTGATCATGCAACTGACAATGAGTAATTGCAGTGACTATTAAAACTACCGTATGTCTGTAACACGGCTACTACAGGAACACTAAATACAAGGTCATGTTTGATTCATATTGTTAATTTGTGACCATAATACTCTGTTTTTTTCGATATGCAATAATAAAATGGGGGTGTTGGTATTCAGTTGTAAGAAATGTGTAGTAACCTATAGCTCCACAAAATAGATATACTTATGTAAGTCAATATTGAATGTGGACACTGAAAAATTGTGCCAGACATAATTTTGCTGTGGACGAGAAATTAGATAAATAAATATAGAATACAGAGTGTAATGTGTAGAAATTATATGATTTATCCAGTTATTTTCGGCATAATTGCATAGTATAGATAGTTATATTGGACTTGCATGCATAATATTAGTCATTAGAATCTGTAAACATACATAATTAATAAATATCCATTACTGTGGACATAATAATGAGCATTAGTATTGATAACTTAAGCACCAAAAGGTGTTATTTGGAAATAAACACATTATATATTGAAAAAGTGTGCCTTCAAAACAGTGCTATCTGGCAAATATCACCTTTGTGCTTCATATATTATATCATTTGTTTGTGCAAAAAGGAGCTATTTGGCAAATAGAACCTATTTGCATGGAACATAAAGGCAAAAAGGTGATATTTGACAAAATGAGGTCAAACTCATTAACGCATGATTGATTTCCAAAGTTCTGTTCATGGTTACTAGCTTTCATATTGACATATTGTAAGGTACACACGTATTGGCCCTAATGTACATAGTGCACATACAATAAATTGTCAAACCTTTAAACTCATTTATCTCGAAATATCAAAATATGCAGATAGCACATTTTTGCATTAAGGGGGGCTATATACACTATATACAGTCCGGATTTGCTCCTGTTCCAAAAACGAACTATTGCCTATGGTATCATCGAGTTGACATAGTTTTTTATAATTAGAAAACAATAGCATCATTTGTTTAAAAGTGTCACATGTAAACCAACGAAAACATCATTTTCTAATTAAAAACAAGAAAAACAATGTAAAAACGATGCCCTGAAAGAAACCACAGGCGTTGAAATAGTTGAAAGCCGGGTATTTAAACGAACATATTGTAAAGAAAAACAAACGATAATCGTATATATGCATATGTTGTACAAACCGATCGTTTTCACTAGGTTTTTGATTCGTTTTAGTTTGTGTCGTTTGGGAACCGTCAACACATCTTTAGGGTTATCCAAATTAACCCTTGACCAATACTAGACAATTAACCAACACCAATCGCATGTCAAAGCTAGTAGTACACTGGCACATACACAAAACGAATACTTAAAAGAAGTTCTTCAAAGAGACCATGTCTCCAATTATACGGATGTTCAAACTTGTGCAAAGTTCGGTCACTATGAGACACATACCCGGGAGCATGCAGCATATATAACATTGAAAGCCTCCAGTTATAAACGTTAAGTAAAGTATGAAACCGGGATGGGACCACAAAAGCGATTATTTTCATATAAGATTTACCAATGCTGGAATTCAAATAAAACCCAATAATGGTAATTGCTGCTGTATATATTGCAGGTGTGACGATATCCCTGACCTCCGTGATCATCACTGACCTTGTCGGCATAGACAGGCTCGCCGATGCATTCGGGCTATCCAGCATGTTTGGGGGAATAGCGGCCTTCATCGGACCGCCAATTGCAGGTACAACCGAACTCGTTCACCCATTGATTTGTTGAAAGTATCCAAATGAAAACGTTTTCTACAACGACATGCCCACCACGATAGTGGTCCGTCCGTCCGTCCGTCCGTCCGTCCGTCCGGGCAACGAAACGGGAGGACGGGGCCATTGGGGGGAGCCTAACACAAACTAATCCTTTGATTTATTCCGTTCGTCCGTTCGTCCGTCCGTCCGTACGTCCGTCGGCCCTCCCGCCCTTCAGCAAATATCTTCATATAACACACATGTATTACTTAGTAACACTACATCCTTTCACATTAATACAATTACCCTCCGTCCGTCTGTCTGTTTATTTTTTTGAAAGTTTTTGTAAGAGTTTCTCAAATCATAGTAATGATACGTATTTTCATATTAATACATTTAGTCTGGCTACAGACCATACGTCTGTCTGTCTGTTTATTATTTTGAAGGTTTCTGTTTGCCTTCAGCTAATTCTTCATATTGCACACATGCATTACTTTGTAACGATACATCCTTCCACATTAATACAATTACCCTCCGTCCGTCTGTTTGTTTGTTGTTTTTGAAAGTTTTTGTAAGATTTTCTCAAATCACCTATGATTTAACTTTGCCTTCAGCTAATATCTTCATATTGCACACATGCTTTACTTGAGTAACGATGCATCCTTCCACATTAATACAACTACCCTCGCTACCGATCGTACGTCCGTATTCAAATTAACTAAAGGGGCCATAAGTGCGTCGACATACCACATTTTCTAGTTAGTATTTGTTTTGCCCTATGGATGGGTTGTGGCCTAGGGGTTAGAACACCTGACTTCCAATCCAGAGGTTGTGGGTTCAAACATCGCATAGGGAATCAAAAAATGCCTTCATTGTATTTCAATCCTACTGGTCTGTCGGATGTGACTTTAGATTGTGGTCCCGTCTATATATGACCTTAGCTGTTGCTGGGACGTCAAACCCTTTCAGTTTCACTTTTTGGTTGCCCTAGACCAATGAAAGACTAGTATTTCGTATCGAGTAATCAGATATTGCGACTCTAGTATCTATTAAAGTCATCCGTTGTCATAAATTCACGTGGCACGCATCTTGTTCAGACGTGTACATATGCGCTTCGGTGTTAAACAGCCAATAACGTAGTATCGCAGGTCGAAAGCCCGTTTATGGTCGAGGCTACATTTAAACACACATGTGTACGCGAAATTGGCGGGTCGAACAATAAGAACACCATTATCTATCATCGTCACTCCCACCACCACCCTCATCGCCATTTCCATCAATATTACACCACAATAATATGTTCATTTTCAGGCTGGCTATTTGACGCAACCGGAAGTTATGACGTGTCGTTCATGGTTTCTGGTGTTGCCATAGCGATCAGTGGGGTTATGCTATATTTCCTTCCATGTATTGAGTCAGGAAAAAAGTAAACGACTGGGAATGACCTGTTCTATAACTGATCAACGTTTGATTCAAATATAAATACTTTGTAGAGTTGATGGGATACTATGCATTACAACGAATGACTGAATGACTGAATGAATGAATGACTGAATGAATGAATGAATGAATGAATGAATGAATGAATGGTTTATTTATTAAAGTGTCACAAATATAAATAAATATCGCCAGCCCTTGAGGGCTTACGAGACACTATTGACGACAATGAATCTATTTAGTACATGATGTAAGCGGGAAAATAATCTAAAAAAGGGTGAGAGGTTTGCTGTTTCCAGCTCTCCGCTTTCTATATAAATCTACCGGTTGTCGCTCATGGGATGGACAACATCCATTCAATTTACTGATATTACTTTGTGTCATTGTTCAGGGACCTATGTGTGTCATGTTTGGAGGGGCCACTCTGAGGAAGTTACATTCCGACACGAAGATAGTATAGTTTGTAGATGTCACATTGCAGCAGTATCTGGGTGGATCCGTGCATATCAGGCGTGACAACCTCACTAGTAATGTGTATCTGCTATGGAATATTGCTGTCCCTTGTTCAAGTTCACTTCATGTTACTGTATCCTATACGGCGCATGGAGTTAACATATCGGCCATCTTAGTATTTACATGCCAGTTTCACCTATTGTAGCGTTTGACACAAAATATGACAGATACATTAATAAATGTTGGTACAACATGTTGCAAGGATACTCATCTACCACGTACTATCAATTATCTCATACCAATGTATACATCATGATTGATGCATTGGTTATATAGTTTATCATTTTAAAAATCAACAATGGCCATGTTACCCTGTGTAAATCACCAGGTCGTCCCACTCACGTAATTTTATAACTACAGGTATGATAATCTTACTTTACTCAGTCTGCTAGCAACATGTTTGTCATAGCAGCACAAGTCTATACAAAATCAATATTGCTTATTGCACTCAATACAATATACATGGTAAATACTATGTGTAAAGGTAAAATAGCCTAATATATGACTGTGCAATATCGATAGCCTGTATACACAGTTTAAAACAATGGGCACAGCTATGTTCCGAAATTGGACATGGTATTCTCTTGATCTACATATTACGGATAGGATGATGTAAACAATTAGTTTTAAAACATATTGCACTAAATTTTATATTTTTATCTATCCAATTCTGAGCTTTCTGTGTCCAACGCTTAAATAGGTGAAACTAGCTGATACATTGTTCATTCTGAGATGGCGCAGATGGCAACTCAGTGCACAGTATAGTACACATTAAGAAGAACAGGGTCAGATACACAATGTAAATATCCTATCACTAAGCTAGTGTCCTCGAATCAAAGGATTGTGTTATATGAAGTCAGTCATTAAGTGTTTCTCTTATTCACCTAGGGTCCGTTTCACTAAACTTCGTACGACTAAAATGTTCGTAAGTGCAAAATTAGGATCGTCTGGAAATTTATTTATAAATGTAAATCCAATAATTATTTAGAAGAAAACAGTGTTAATTTAAACAGTGAAATTTACAGACTATCACTAGCACTTACGAACATTTTAGTCGTACAAAGTTTAGTGAAACGACCTCCAGCCATAGAATAAATACTTTACTTAGGCAATAAATTTAGCAACATTTGTATTACCATACGTTTACATGTATGACCATATCATCAACGGCATTCAGTAAACTTGAAAGGTACATGCCCACTCAGCGGCACAAACTGCTCTTTATATCAGAGACGTCATCTGATACATTTTCTGGCATAAAAACATCCATTCAACATTATCCCACGTATTGATTGGCATAATTATACATTTTATATCAGACGTAAATTTCTACACTGATATCAGGGGCAATAACTGTTTCCTTAAAAATGCTAACGGACATTATTTATTCTCTTTATTTATTTTTGATGTGCAATGATCATACTTTATAATCTGTTGAAAAAAATATGTTTTCATGTGACGCATTTAATTAGTGTAAATAATTAAAGAATATCATACACATGTCCATATGAAAATAGCCTGATATCACCGCGAGTCACTATCAGTAAAATAAATATTACTAAATGATTATATCTGTATAGTGGGCACTCGTAAGTTTTAGAACTGGTGGAATAGTGACAGAAATAAAAAAAATTACACTTATTTAATTACTATAAAGAATAGTTTGTGCCTACTGAGTGGGTATGTACCTTTAAATGTCGCTGTGACTGAAGAAATGGGGCTTATGGGTTTTTGCGACCAGCATAGATCCAGATCAGCCTGTGCATCCGCCAGTCTGATACAGTCTGATCAGGATCTGTACTGTTCGCCATTCCATCAATAAAACACCCGACATGCTTGTAACAAGCAATATAGATCGCTATCAGATACATGAGTGTGTTATTTGATCAGGGGCTACACTGGTCACGAATATCATAAGCCCCATTTATGCAGTCACAGCCACAAATTAGGTCATGGAACACCTATGTCTGCAACGTTCTCATTATTCCTTACGCTACATTATTTCTTTGATAAAAATAAAGTTGCTGAAAATACTGAAAAGCATCGCGTTGTCAATGGCACAGGTGGAAGACTCGGACCTAGGACCAACTAATTGGCTGATTTGGTTCAAATGAGCCATTTATTGGATCCTAGGTCCGATTCTTCCACCTATAGTCAATCGCAGCACTAAGTGAATTCCTAAGTGTTTCCTCACATTGCCGGATAAAATTTATATCAAAACATACAGGACAGAGGCCAGTTTCACTAAACTTCGTACGACTAAAATGTTCGTAAATGCAAATTTAGGATCGTCTGGAAATTTCAATTAATGGATTTACATGTATTGAGCATAGGCTACATATGCAGCCTATGCTCAATAAATGTAAATGCAATAAATATTTGCAAGAAAACATTGTTAATGTTAAATTTACAGACTATCATAATTGTGCACTTACGAACATTTTAGCGGTACGAAGTTTAGTGAAACGGGCCCCTGGTGTTCTCAATGTAGATTCAAGTTTGGTTATATGTATAGCAGCCGTACTGTGATAATTGAAACAACCGTTATTACATGCCTTATCGCTCGTATGTCTATTTGGTGGGTTGTCAAGATGTCAATGTTCAGCTACCACAGTCTGCTTTCATATAGAAATATAAACTACTGTCTGTTCCACGTTTTTCTGCCGACAAACATTTGGCCATTAAACACATTAAATCTTAAAATATAAAATATGTAGGTACTTTTTCATCAATAACAAAAATGTCACCCTCCCCAAAAACGTTTACTGCGTGAAATTCCACCAAATATTGATTTTATTCCCATGGGAAGTTAACATGGCTAACTATATATTTTTTAAAATAATTTTCAGGACCGATTTTCAAAATACATGTATAACCTTTGTTTTGTTAGTTACATAATTTCCAAGCTATCTAGCGAGATTTCGGAGTCAATTTCCATTTTTGTTTTGCTTTTCGACTCCTTCAGCTGCCTCAGCTGCTTTTCCCCCATGTTAAATTCCCATAGGACAATCGTTTTTTTCGCAATAAAATCAATATTTGATAGATTAAATTGGGGAGGGTGACTGTTTTGTTATAGACGAAAAAGTACAATCATTTAAATATTGTTTTCGATTTATTTTGTTTAATAGCCAAAAGTTCGTCATCAACAAAACATGGAACAGACAGTAGATACATGTATGTACATTAGTCCACACATATACGTCCCGTGTTGTCCCTTTCAGTGGTAGCTATGGGCAAACTTTCAGGTACTACACCACGGACTACAGTACGTATTATATGTGGCTGTGATTGGAGAAATTGTAGATCCACACAGTCCGATCAAGATCTGCATTGTGTCATTGCATCAATTAAACACACATCATTCGTATACCAAGCAATATAAAACGTGTGCTCTTCGATCAGGAGCTACACTGGTCACATATCCCATAAGCCCGTGTTTTCAGTCACAGCCACATATATGAAAGCGATTATCTTTTCTCCTTTTGCTATATTTCAATCAAAGTACTGAAAGTACTGTCACCAGAGTCTGAAGTATTATTTCCATAAAATAAGAACATAAATTGACATGCCATGTGATCTGAGTGAAGAAACTATTATTATTTGTAACGGAAAATTGAGAATTATAATTTCAAAAGGAAGAGATAATATATGACCTGAGGGTCAAATAAAAAATCGATCAGCATGTACATCATCGCAGTCTGATCAGGATCTGCATTGTGTGTCATTGAATCAATGTAACACATATCATGCATATAAAAAGCAATATAAATCGTGTGCTCTTCTATCAATAACCCGAATTCTCTGTCTGAAACGCAGGGCGACTTACAAGTCTGACTTACAAGTCGCCCTGCGTTACAGACAGAGAATTCGGGTTATTCGATCAATAGCTACACTGGTCACATAGCCTATAAGCCCCGTATTTTCAGTCACAGCCACATATATGACAACGATTGTGTTTTCCAGTTTTGCTATATGTCAATAGAACGTCTGTATATCCACCGCCAAGCCTAACAATACAGCATGGATATGACTTGCAATGACTTCATAGAAAACATAGAACATGCACTTAATAGTGTATTAATTTTGGACTAACAGTGTAATGAATAGACATTGACATCAAATTTATGACATTTTAGTTTTATTTAAATTATTTTCCAGCTTACATGTATGTGCCTGTAAACATTTATTGAGTCACATCCATGTCACTCATCGGGTCAGATACATAGTTCAGACAAACGATGGAAAATAAAACTACTGTCTGTTTCACGAAACCTGTCCAAATTGTACGGCCATATAAATAATGCAAAACCAATATTATTTTTTTTATAATAGAATGAGCCTTCTTTTTATTTCGTGAAATTTGTTCAAATATTGATTTTATTGATTGAGAAACAATTTCCCCATGTTAACTCCCCATGGATCCTATGGGGATTTAACATGGGGAGATTTTTAGAATTTCAGAAATACTCGACCGATTTTCAAAATTTAACTTTTGTTTTCTTAGTTAGATTATTTCCAAGCTAGCTAGCCAGGTTTCAGTGTCAATTTTTAAACTTTATAGATTTTTGGCTCCTCCCCAGCTCCTGCACCTCGTTTGTCCCCATGTTAAATTCCCATAGACAAATAATATTTTCATAATAAAATCAATATTTGACAAAATTTCACGAAATAAAAAGAAGGTTCATTCTTAAATTTTGATAAAATTTAATATTATCAAAAAGAATATTGTTTTTGCATTGTTTATATGGCAGTCAAATTTTGGTAGGTTTCGTGAAACAGACAGTAAATTAGTTTGTGCTTAATTTAATCGCTTTATAAGCATATTCAAGATACCAGACCTATAAGAACTACTGGTACGGGTGCATGGTAAAACATACCTATAGCCCGGATGTGTTCCTGGTTCTACAATGAACGATTGCCTATCGTTTTCACACCGTTTTGGCATCGTTTTCGTATTTATGATTAGAAAACGACGATTTCCTTGGTTTAAACGTGTTATGTGTTACGTTTAAAACAACGAAAACATCAGTTTCGAATTATAAACGATGTTTTTAAAGAAATGGCAGGAGTTTAAACATTTGAAAGCCGGGTATTTAACGAAAATATCGTTCTCATTTACATGAAAACGAACGATAACGAATCGAGCACATCTAGGAGACCATGTAAATGTAAATGACGTCGAAAGTTGCAGAAAGTTTCTACGCAAATGCGGAAATTCCGCATCGATATAATTTACAGACAGTATCGTAATTTTGGTACCTTTTAAGAAATCTCACACATATTCTCAGGTACACAATCACTTGGCTTGTCTCAAAAGTCGCTGTGCCTGGAGAAATGATGTTTATGTGTTTTGTGGCCAGTGTAGGTCCAGACCAGCATGTGCATCCGCGCAGTTTGATCATAATATGCACTGTCCGCCAATTGTCCATCAATGAAACACCCGATCTGCTTCTAACAAGCAATACAGATCGCTATCATGCGACAGGAGTCTGCTTAGTTGATCAGGAGCTGTACTGGTCACAAATCCCATAAGCCCCATTTCTCCAGGCACAGCCACAACTGACTTCTTTCATCAATATCAACCTCGGCACGATACGACCTATACTGCAGGTATAAGTATGTAATGTTCGCGTTGATCAATGGATGGGTAATTCCCATCAACACATTACTTACAGAAAACCCCTTTATGGGTATAAACATCAATGCTTAACCACATCGTTTTATTTTGTCATCCAACGCATATGTTGTGGCTGGCTACTCATTCGAATCGTCTCGCCGGTTCAAATGGTGGTCATGGCATATTCGTCCGACACGAAAGGAGAAACATATTTTGATTGTCCGTGGTGTGTCTCCAGCATGTAAATTTTTAACCCTTCCACCCCTATGCAACTGGAATGGATTTCGGTATGTTAATTTTGCAGCCAATCCAATCGACACAAAATTATTTTCAGACAAGTCCATTTATGAAAAGGGGGCGTTATTGTTCTCAAAAATATTAAAATTACTTGTAAAAAGTGTAGATCCTGATGAGACGGCTCGTAACGAGCCGGCTCATCTGGATCTACACGTTTTGCCAATACCACTATACAGGCCTGTTGTGTTAAGGTTAAATAGTATTAGTACAACGCGGTAGGTCATCGACACGTATTACTCGTGCATGCAACTAAGAAACTGGACATTACGACGTATGTCACAGGCGTAGACACAGATGATCATACTCAGTGCATACATTGCCATCCATTCAAACAATTGAACATGGGTTATGTATGCCTGTGAACAATAATTTGAATCAGGATCTACGCATGTCATAAGGTTAGCAAGTCGCCCAAAACACAGGAAAGAAAGATTTCCGCATACACAGGCACGAGCTGGACGAAAGCAATCCTGCAATATTAAGGACGCATCACCAAAATATTTGGAACTCATAGTTTTTGGTACAGTTGATACATGCAACTATATGACAAATAAACGAACGATATATGAGACACGCCATGCGATTTTGTACCTACGGACATCTGCGATATTTCATGATATATATTTATAGAAAACGGGATATTTTCCGTAAATGACTTCAGAAGTTGACACACATTTCAGAGTGATTCCGCATGTACTCTGAAATATTGGTCAACTTTTGACTTAATTTATTGAAAATTTGTTAAATTTTGTCATTGTATTTCATGAAATAACGCAGTTCTCAGAACGTACAAAATCGCATGGCGTGTCTCATATAATATGTGGCCATCGTTCTAGATTGTTCACTTTGGTGGATATAATATACATATATTTAAAATGGCCACCATTGTTAAATACATAACAAGTTACTAGGTGTGTGTCCATTAAGGACTGACTTCATAGAGAACAATCCTTTGTTTCGCAGACAGTAGCTTCGTTAATGTGCTTGAATATTTGTATAAGATATGCGGATGCACAGGCTGATCTGGATCTACACTAATCTACACGAGTCACATATCCCATAAGCACCTTTTCTCCAGTCACAGCCACAAATGGGTTGTCTGTTGACTTGTATGTACCAACATCATAAGATAATTACACGGCCCATATGCTAAAGAAAAATTACTTGGTTCATTACTTGTTGTACCGAACACCTAGATCGTATGCCTTTCATTCGTTTTTTTTGCATGAATTGCGTTGTTAATTCGGTCAGATTTCATTTATATGATACGTATGTTTAATATTCAAATGCTAATTACTGAAAATCGTGCACGTAGCTCAATATGACGGAATATATTTCCCATTTCAATGAAACATTGAATGACATATTTCATTCGACAGTTTGTATTTATTGAATTGGCTCGTTAAAAGAGCAGCTTTCACGATATTTTAGTGCCCATAAATTGACGCCAAAAGTTGACGAATTTGTCACAGCAAATGAGGAATTCTACTCAACCTGTGATGTAATTTGCGAAAAATATCACAGTTTTTATAAACATTTTTCATGAAAAAAGACCCGCACATCTTAGGCACAAAAGCACATGGCTTGTCTCGTATATGGAAGTCAGTGAGATAATATACATGTACACAACCGTCAGCGTTAATATTGCCCAGATGTCAACGTTTCGGAACATATATTGGCAATCTCAACTCGCAATCAATCAGTTTGATTGGCTGAGCCTGAGCTGTAGCACAGCTCAGTCTCAGCCAACCAAGCTGCCCGCTTTCAGACACAATATCCAAGCATTTTGAAATAAATTCAAATATTGGCAAGATTAGCGCCGGCGGTTGTGTATGTAGGTGCGGCATGTTCAGCGCAGACTTGAGGCGGTGACACAGACATGGGGGTTATCACCTCTGTGATATCTAGGTGCGACATGTTCAGCGTAGACTTGAGGCGGTGATACAGACATGGGGGGTATGACCTCGGTGAACACTAAACTTCTTACGACTAAAATGTTCGTAAGTGCGAATTTAAGATCGTCTGTAAATTTCAATTTATGGATTTACATTTATTGAGCATAGGCTGCATATGCAGCCTATGCTCAATAAATGTAAATCAATAATTATTTACAAGAAAACAATGTGTTAATGTGAAATTTACAGACTATCATAATTTTGCATTTACGAACATTTTAGTTGTACGAAGTTTAGTGAAACGGCCCCCTGGGGCCGTTTCACTAAACGTCGTACGACTAAAATGTTCGTATGTGCAACATTACGATAATCTGTAAATTTCAATTTTTTATATAAATGTTTTCTTGCAAACAATTATTGGATTTGCGTGTATTGAGAATATGCTCAATAAATGTAAATCCATCAATTGGAATTTCCAGACGATCCTAAATATGCACATACGAACATTTTAGTCGTACGAAGTTTAGTGAAACGGCCTCCGGTCTGTTAGTGTACTAACATATCACTTCATGCACTACATTGTTGTTAACAGCGCGTGTGTCCAATGACCGAATGTTGATCAATACAGGCCCTGATAAGACTGCGCGGGTATGCAGGCTGATCTGGGACTACACTGGTTGCAAGGGCCATACCGTCCCATCTCCCAAGTCGCATTCACATTTAAGAACGTTCGAACTTACGTATCAATATTTTAAACAAGAGATCCAAATATTCCTGTACCGCTAACCTGGTATTTGCTAAGATCCTCATCTCATATTTTCCGGACTCATTTAATTGGCCGCTGTGTCACTCTATAGCCGATTTCACCAACATTTCAAAGCATACATTTAGGAAGTAATAATTTATTTTTTTCGAAATGTACTGTTTCATATAGAACTAACGACTGCATATATTTGATGATTAAAAGTATGCAGACTTATTATACTAAATTTATTACATTATCACAGCCAAAATGGCTGTGATAATGTAATAAATTCAGTATAATAAAAAAATAATAAATTTATCCTTAAATTAAACATTTCTCCCTGAAAGTATACTTAGCAAGAAAAGTATACGTTGCAATGTTGGTGAAATAGGCTACTGGTTTGTAACGTAACCATGTTGGATAATGTGACGATCGTAATGTTAACACATGCCAATCTGTTACATCACGAGCCTAAAGCGTGAAGCCTGGAAATGTACATGCCTCGCTGTAGCGTAGTTAGTATACCGATCATGATAATGTTCACATTCACAAACACTATAACCTGTGAACGCAGTGCTCACACACTGTACGAGAATTTCCAGTTTGTGACTGACACCTCCTCGGGTGTCCGATATAGAAAGGCTCTACTGCAATAACACCTCCTCGGGTGTCCGATGTAGAAAGGCTCTACTGCAATGACACATCCTCGGGTGTCCGATGTAGAAAGGCTCTACTGTAATGACACCTCCTCGGGTGGCCGATGTAGAAAGGCCCTACTGTAATGACACCTCCTCGGGTGGCCGATGTAGAAAGGCTCTGCTGCAATGACACATCCTCGGGTGTCCGATGTAGAAAGGCTCTACTGTAATGACACCTCCTCGGGTGGCCGATGTAGAAAGGCTCTACTGCAATGACACCTCCTCGGGTGGCCGATGTAGAAAGGCTCTACTGTAATGACACATCCTCGGGTGGCCGATGTAGAAAGGCTCTACTGCAATGACACCTCCTCGGGTGTCCGATGTAGAAAGGCTCTACTGCAATGACACATCCTCGGGTGTCCGATGTATAAAGGCTCTACTGCAATGACACATCCTCGGGTGGCCGATGTAGAAAGGCTCTACTGTAATGACACCTCCTCGGGTGTCCAATGTAGAAAGGCTCTACTGTAATGACACCTCCTCGGGTGGCCGATGTAGAAAGACTCTACTGCAATGACACCTCCTCGGGTGGCCGATGTAGAAAGGCTATACAGTAATGACACCTCCTCGGGTGGCCGATGTAGAAAGGCTCTACTGTAATGACACCTCCTCGGGTGGCCGATGTAGAAAGACTCTACTGCAATGACACCTCCTCGGGTGGCCGATGTAGAAAGGCTCTACAGTAATGACACCTCCTCGGGTGGCCGATGTAGAAAGGCTCTACTGTAATGACACATCCTCGGGTGGCCGGTGTATAAAGGCTCTACTGTAATGACACCTCCTCGGGTGGCCGATGTAGAAAGGCTCTACTGCAATGACACCTCCTCGGGTGGCCGATGTATAAAGGCTCTACTGTAATGACACATCCTCGGGTGGCCGATGTAGAAAGGCTCTACTGGAATGACACCTCCTCGGGTGTCCGATGTAGAAAGGCTCTACTGTAATGACACATCCTCGGATGGCCGATGTAGAAAGGCTCTACTGTAATGACACATCCTCGGGTGGCCGATGTAGAAAGGCTCTACTGTAATGACACATCCTCGGGTGGTCGATGTAGAAAGGCTCTACTGTAATGACACCTTCTCGGGTGGCCGATGTAGAAAGGCTCTACTGTAATGACACCTTCTCGGGTGGCCGATGTAGAAAGGCTCTACTGTAATGACACATCCTCGGGTGGCCGATGTATACAGGCTCTCCTGTAATGACACCTCCTCGGGTGGCCGATGTAGAAAGGCTCTCCTGCAATGACACATCCTCGGGTGGCCGATGTAGAAAGGCTCTACTGTAATGACACATCCTCGGGTGGCCGATGTAAAGGAAAAGGCTCTACTGTAATGACACATCCTCGGGTGGCCGATGTAGAAAGGCTCTACTGTAATGACACATCCTCGGGTTGCCGATGTAGAAAGGCTCTACTGTAATGACACATACTCGGGTGGCCGATGTAGAAAGGCTCTACTGTAATGACACCTCCTCGGGTGGCCGATGTAGAAAGGCTCTACTGTAATGACACATCCTCGGGTGGCCGATGTAGAAAGGCTCTACTGCAATGACACATCCTCGGGTGGCCGATGTAGAAAGGCTCTACTGCAATGACACATCCTCGGGTGTCCGATGTAGAAAAGCTATACTGCAATGACACATCCTCGGGTGGCCGATGTAGAAAGGCTCTACTGTAATGACGCATCCTCGGGTGGCCGATGTAGAAAGGCTCTACTGTAATGACACATCCTCGGGTGTCCGATGTAGAAAGGCTATACTGCAATGACACATCCTCGGGTGGCCGATGTAGAAAGGCTCTACTGCAATGACACATCCTCGGGTGGCCGTTGTAGAAAGGCTCTACTGTAATGACACATCTTCGGGTGGCCGATGTAGAAAGGCTCTGCTGCAATGACACATCCTCGGGTGGCTGATGTAGAAAGGCTCTGCTGTAATAACACCTCCTCGGGTGTCCGATGTAGAAAGGCTCTACTGCAATGACACCTCCTCGGGTGTCCGATGAAGAAAGGCTCTACTGTAATAACACATCCTCGGGTGGCCGATGTAGAAAGGCTCTACTTTATCACGCCAGTAACATTTGGACAACATCGGAGCTAACCCGAATGTTCTGTCTGTAACGCAGGGCGACGTGTGTGCATCGGAGCATGGCGTGAAGAAGAAGACGTTTGAAATCAAAACGCTAACGGACGACGGACAGCGAACGGAGAGCAGTAACACTAGCTAACTTGAGACAGGGACGTATTACACGGGATAGGAAACTTCTCGTTTCCTCGGAAACCAGCGGTATTTACACCGTATCACGTGATTACTCGCGAGATTACAAAGTACGTACCGGGTATATGTTCTTGATTACGGTTGGAACACACCAACTAGGTTTTAATATATAAATTAACCGAATCGTATAAATAATAGTTAGAGTCATTCTCTACTACTTTCACTATTCCTATGGATGTTGTGGGACATACGTTTACATGATATGCGCTGCACTGGATCTTAACAAATAAATGAATAGGCTCACTTAATAGTTACTCGAAATGCCTCCCCCACCACAAGTTCAAAGTCTACACATAAGCTTCAAACTAATGGTAAATACACCAATATGGTTCTCATTAATTGACCAGGATTTGCAAGCAAACTGTGTCTGTGGCCCCACAGCATCTAGATTATTTGTGTATGCCGGACTACATTTACCACCTTGGCGCTTGACACTAGCGTAGTCACACCTTAATACTTTATATTCCATCCTGTACGTACATTTACACCGCAACAATTGCTCCATGTAGCATAATAAAGGGGGTTGAATAAATGCTTTTTATATCTGAAGTAGCCTAATATACATGAAAAAAAAATGGGGCTTATGAGCATTGCGACCAGTGTAGATCCCGATCAGACTGTGCACCTGATCAGGATCTGCGTTGTTCGCCATTCCATCAATGAAACACCCGCCATGCTTCTCAAAAAGCAATATAGATCGATATCAGGCTACAGGAGTGCGCTATGTGACCAGGAGCTGCACTGGTCACAAATCCCATAATCTCCATTTCCATTACCATTACAGCCACGTATGATACGTGTATTTGTTTATATGACGAGAAACTTGTATGAGTTTATATCAATACATTCTATTCTATTCTATGATTTACGCTTACTGACAATACTTTGTGATCACCCCTCGTATGACATTACCTCAATGTGCCGCTACCCGCGTGTTGGTATGTACTGTACCGAGGCGGACTGACAATACTTTGTGATCACCCCTCGTATGGTAGTAGCTCAATGTACCGCTACCCGCGTGTCGGTATGTACTATACCGAGGCGGAATGACAAGACTTTGTGATCACCCCTCGTATGGTAGTACCTCAATGTGCCGCTACCCGCGTGTTGGTATGTACTATACCGAGGCGGACTGACAAGACTTTGTGATCACCCCTCGTATGGTATACCTTAATGGGCCGCTACCCGCGTGTCGGTATGTACTATACCGAGGCGGACTGACAAGACTTTGTGATCACCCCTCGTATGGTATACCTCAATGTGCCGCTACCCGCATGATGGTGTGTACTCTACCGAGGCGGACTGACAAGACTTTGTGATCACCCCTCATATGGTATACCTCAATGTGCCGCTACCCGCGTGTTGGTATGTACTATACCGACGCGGACTGACAAGACTTTGTGATCACCCCTCGTATGGTATACCTCAATGTGCCGTTACCCGCGTGTTGCTATGTGCTATACCGAGGCGGACTGGCAAGACTTTGTGATCACCCCTCGTATGGTATACCTCAATGTGCCGTTACCCGCGTGTTGGTATGTACTATACCGAGGCGGACTGGCAAGACTTTGTGATCACCTCTCGTATGGCATTACCTCAATGTGCCGATACCGGCGTGTTGGTATGTACTATATCGAGGCGGACTGACAAGACTTTGTGATCACCCCTCGTATGGTATACCTCAATGTGCCGCTACCCGCGTGTCGGTATGTACTAGACTGACGCGGATACTATATGGACGGTATCCGGTGGATGATTGCGGAAACAGCGCGCAGATAGCATGCATGAATAGAAGGTACACACTTATTATATCCGAACTTTTATTTTCGAAATTAGTATGCCAACGTTTGACACGGAACGAAAATATACATAGTTAACTTTGTTAACTATTTATATTCTTGTTCTGTGTCAAACGGTTGCCATATACCATATTCCATACAAGCACGTACATAGAAAAAATGGATTAATCTTTTGAAGCATTTTAAACTGTTTTATTACATTAAATCGATTTAAACTGGTTAACTATTGAAGCATCACCCAAGTAAGATTCTCTATCTATTAAACTCTCTGACTGTCGACATAACCCTATTTCTTCCGAAATATGTAACCGCAAATAATAAATGTAATATATTTAAAATTGGGGTCCCATCTATTATGCGGAAACTGTTCTTTATAGGAATTCAATAAGTGTATAATTGTGTAACTATTCCACAAGTCTTAAACATTATGAGTGCCCGCTATGCAGATATACTAATGTATTAACAAATGATTAATATGTAAAGTACTGATAGAGACGCGTGTTTGTGTCAGACAGTTTTGATATGAAATGAGGCTGGACAGTTTTAAATGATTGATATTAATTAAATGCGTCACCTGAATAACTATTTTATCTACATACTTTACAGTATGATCATCGCATAAATAAATAGAAAGCTTACATATTTGTTTCAGTTAAAACTTTGAAGAAAACACGATTATCGCCCCTGATATGAAGAGTGGCAATTCAGGTTTGATATAAACAATATAATAATGTCAGTTAAAGTGGAAATGAAGCATGTTTCCCATGTCTATATTATTAGTGAAACTGACAGAAAATGGTACTGAAACAAAATGTTGAGAATCCTGCACACAATTATTCCACCTCAGTCAAATGTTATACAGGTTTAAATAATTGTATAATTTATAGAAATTGTGTTCCTAATGAAAACAAATATGGTCTAAAATAAACAATACAATTGAAGCTATTTTGGTAAAAATGTTCTTGTTAATGTTATAATTGTATATTGTGTTTATTATGCAATTACTTCTATGACGTCATAGAGACATTTTACCGAATTAACAATATAAATATTCATGGAATAAAATAATTGCTATTACAGAAAAATATTATTGGTTTTAATTTTAATAGTGTATTTACTTTTATAAACCGTGCAATAATATTAAACGTACATGCCCACTCAGTAGGCACATATAGGAATTGTATATTCATAGGAATTAAATAAGTGTATAATTGTGTCACTATTCCACCAGTTCTAAAAGTATAGTGCCCGCTATATATACAGACTTAATCATTTAGTAATATGTATTGAATGATAGTGACTCGCGGTGGTATCATGATAGTTTCATATGCAAATGAGGCATGATTCTTTTGAATTATTTATATTAATTAAATGCGTCACCTGAACAAATAATATTTTCGACAGATTATAGAGTATGATCATTGCACATCAAACAGTATATACAGAGAATAAATAGTAATGTCCATTAACATTTAAGGAAACACGGCTATCGCCCCTGATATCAGTGTGGAAAGTTACGTCTGATATAAAATGTATAATACTGCCAATCAATACGTGGGGTAATTGTGAATTAATATTTACTTTGGCAGAGAATGTCTCAGATGATGTCTCTGATATAAAGAACATTTGTGCCTACTGAGTGGACATGTACCTTTAATGAAAACAAACTATACCAACAAATTACATTCCATTTGAAATAATTAAACTTCAAATATTCAGTTACCTCTTTGACGTCATCGAAGTCCTGCCTTTTTTCATGCATACTTTTTGCTAATTAAAGATTTAAGCCTTTGTAACTTTTTACTACTTGGAATTTTCATATTGGGTTTTCAACATTATATTAAATTTACCATTGGCTACCATTCTAAATAATAAACCAGAAAATAAAAATGATGTTTCATTGATACTTTAACATGTCTGTGGCAATGGTACACGAATGTTTAGTTTACCCAAAAATTACATATCTAAATTATGTGCCGACTTATATGACAACCTGGGACGTGGGAGTCCAGGGGCCCGTGTCAGTAAACTTAGTACGACAAAAATGTTCGTAAGTGCAAAAGTATGATAGTCCGTACATTACACATTAATAATTTGTTGTTGTCAACAATTATTGGATTTACATTTATTGAGCATAGGCTGCATATGCAGCCTATGCTCAATAAATGTAAATCCACCAATTGAAGTTTCCAGACGATCCTAAATTTGCACTTACTAACATGTTAGTCATACGAAGTTTAGTGAAATGCGATCCTGGTTTAAGTGCTCACTCAGTACACGTAATATTCTCTACGTATTAAGCGCTCTGGATGGTATGTTTATATAAGAAACTCGACATATCCTTTGTTTGTTATGAAATCCGTAAACACGTTTATTAAATACCACACATGTAAGATCCTCTATGCTGCAATCAAAAGTACGACTTTAGCTTGTGTTACCGGTAAGGTTTTCGCATTACATTTACAAGTTAAGTAAATGGTTTTTTTCGCATTATGAATTGCAAGCGATCAATATACAACCGCCCGTGTTAATCTTGCCCAGATGTCAACGTTTCTGAACATCTATTGGCAATTTCGACTCTCAATCAAGCAGTTTGATTGGCTGATCATGAGTGTAGCATAGCTCAGGCTCAGCCAATCAAGTTGCTCGATTTCAAACACAATATTCAAAGACAGTATTCAAATGTTTTGAAATAAAACTAAATTCAAATGTTGGAAAAATTAGCGCAGGCGGTAGTGTATCAGCCAAACTTCAGTTGAAAATAAACTAAGACTAGCATTTAGTTTGTAACTCCAAATATGTTTGTTTCATGGAAGTTTAAAGGTACATGCCCACTCAGTAGGCACACAATTATGAGTGTCCGCTATACAGATGTAATCAGTTAGTAATATTTATTTTCCTGATAGTGACGCGCGGTGGTATCAGGCTATTTTCCTATGCAAATGAGGCATGCTATTTTTTAATTATTTATACTAATTAAATGCGTCACCTGAAAAAATAATATTTTCGACAGATTATAATGTAGGATCACTGCACATAAAAAATAAATATAGAGAATAAATAGTAATGTCCGTTAACATTTTAATAAAACACGGTTATCGCCCCTGATATCAGTGTGGAAGCTTACGTCTGATATACAATGTATGATAAAGCCAATCAATGCGTGGGGTAATCGTGAATGATGTTTATTTTTCCCGAAAATATCTCAGATGAGGTCTCTGATATAAAGAACATGTGCCTACTGTATGGGCATGTACCTTTAAATCTAAATATGTCACACACGGACTGGCAATATTTATTTTTGTGTACCTATACCCAGTGATGGAGCAGATCGACGAAGACGTTGTGGAAAGCGGCGAAAATAGCGACATTGACGACGTCGACGATGGCGAAACAAAAATTTACGTCCGCACCATTCAGCTGCACGTGAAGGAAACCACCCCGCCCGAACCAGACACGGGGGAAGTGAATCCAGACGCCACCCCGGACGGTGGATGGGGATGGGTGGTCTGTTTTGCCTGCTTCATGACGCATGTTCTCATAGACGGGATGCTGTACTCGTTTGGCATCATTTTCATGGAACTGCTGGACTACTTCGGAGGCACAAAGGGTGAGACGGCGTGGATCGCATCCCTGGCACCGGGCATTATGTTCCTTATAGGTGCGTACCTAGCTACAATAATTCGCTTCCGATATGTTATATACGACTATAATTTGACCCATTCAAAAAATGTGAGCAACCGAAGTGCATACCCAAACCTATTGCAATTTCAAAATGTAGTAAACTGTATATTTTATACCTTCAAACAAATAATCTTTGATGTAGAAATAGTAAATTGCCAAAAATAATAGAACAGGGAAATCATTTTCCCATGGAAGCCATATTTTCTCTTGTTGTTGTTTAACATTCAACATAGCGAAATAAGCTTTCAAATTTACATAATATACATATAAATGTCAGATAAACACATTGACACGGTAAAATAACCAAGTTTTGCACGTGTATGTTATTTATTAACATTTATTGATACAGCTTTGACAGTTTTATATCGCTAATTTCTAGTGCGTACCCAGTCCATGTTTATGTTATACCATGTCCTAGAATTACTCCTCGTACCCAAATTTATACTTTCTAAATGATGTTGAAAGTTTGGCATAAATGTGACTATGACTGGAGAAATGGGGCTGAGTGGGATGTGTGACCTTGACCTATTAGCACATTCATGTAACTTGATAATGATCTATATTGCTTGTTAAAAGCATGACATGTTGTTCAGTGATGGAATGACGAATAGTGTAGATCCTGATCAGACTGTGCGGGTGCACAGTTGATCAGGATCTACGCTTGTCGCAAAACCAATAAGCCAAATTTATCCAGTCACAACCACACAAATCACTGAATTCTCATTTTTCATTTGCAATGTAACCAGCGAGGTACATGTAAATCCGTACCCGGTTCATGGACGTTTTACAGGTATACGGACATAATCCCCCACCACGACAAAACAGCCCCAATATGTTTATCACAGGTGGACAAACCACCCCCATCCCAAATGGCCAGGCGGACAACCCCCACCCCCTCCCGAATTTGCTGCATTGACAAAACACCCCCGGACAAAACCCCTCATATCACTCTGGCGAACCAAACACCCTACATTCTCGGTCAAATCACCTTCATGCAGTATGCTATAATTCTGTTGATGTGCTATTGTATCATTGCCATAGAGAACGGCTGATCCTAATGACAATATTGTAGATGTCCATGATATTAGAATCCAAAGCCATATGTTCCCATATACATTGTACATATACACACGTTGATGAAATAAATATGACATCTTATTTTTCTCCCTTTATTGTTCATGAAAATGAATGTGAAAATATACATTATCCACGAAAACTTTGTCAACTTGACAAATTTTTGGACAAAAGCTACATAATTTCTAACGGTAACAGACGTAATAGGAAGGAGAAGATTTTAACGAAATGAAACTTAAAAGCCATTTGACATTGACCTTGATTACGGGGGACGATTGAGTGGGGTATATAATGAACATATGAATGCTGACAAATATGCATATGATGTTTCAAGGCAACCATACTTACGGTAAGGTATACAGTGGGTAGCCGAAAACCTCAACACAAATGTCGGACATACAGACAGAGATGGCAGACGAACAGACGGACATGCGAACTGGGTGTTTTTCGGAATACATCATAAAAAGCAACAAAACTACAGTGGCATTAGTTTCAGTTAACTTTAACGACAATATGTTCAATTTACTTTTACACAACTACCTGCGTTAATCTTGCCAATATATCAACGTTCCTGAAAATCTATTCGTAACCTCAAAACGCAATGAAGCGGTTTGATAGGCTGAGCCTGAGCTGTCTAACTATTGGCAAGATTAGCGCAGGTGGTGATGCATATTAGACATTTACATTGTATACATTGACACCCATCAAACCATACAACACCGAAATCTGTTATCCAACTGACGACCTGGAAAAAGTCTGGTGTTGGTAAAACGCTAGTATGTGTGCGATATACACGATATGTTGATGTGACTGAAGAAATGGGTGTTATGGGTTTTGCTACCAGTGCAGATCCAGATCAGCATGTGCATCCGCACAGTCTGATCAGGATCTACACTGTTCGCCATTCCATCAATGACACATTCGTTATGTTTCTAACAAGGAATATATGTTATCAGACTACAGGAGTGAGCTATTTGACAGGAGCTACACTTGTAACAAATCGCATACGCCCCAATTTCTCCCGTCACAGCCATAATGATATCAGTGTGTGTATACGTCTAGACTATTAGCTGATATATAGTGAATTTGACACCCATTTATGACTGTCAGGACCGTATTTATTATCCTCATGACATAACATGCACAGATGCAATATGGTTTCGTATATAGCAAGGTGCATGATCATGTGGTTACAACAACAACAACAATGGCTGAAAGTGTTGAAAGCGCGACAACTCCAAGTAAGTATTGTTTGATAGTTTCCTTACTATGCAACGGCTGTTGATGAAATATGGCGCAGCTGCAATTTGGTGGTCTCGGGATTTCGGCACATTCTTATGTCGTTTTTGCGATGAATCGATTTCCGTGTCAGTAAACACGGAAATCGATTATTTGCAAAAACGACAGAAGTTTGGACCAAAGTTCCGTTACCACCAATGCGCCATATTTCATCAAAATCTGTTACATAAGAAGGACAATATAAAATAATACTTACTTCGAATCGAAGGCGCTTCTGGAAGTTTCAGTAATTGTTGTTGTTGTTGTTGTAACCACGTGATCATTCATTTTGTATAGGACACAGCCATAATTATATACTTGTGTGTACAAATCTCTAAGTATAATACTAATAGCTGGATATAGTGCCTTTGACAGCCATTTAATACATATCAGAAGCGTATTTTCTATCCTCACGACATGTACAGGTTTAATATGGTTTTGTATCGATAGGACCAATCGTTGGGGCGCTTACGAACAGATTCGGATGTCGTATCATCAGTATCATTGGAGCGTTTGTAATATCCGGCGGCTTCATCATCAGCATTTTCGCGCCAAATCTCCATTTCCTGTACTTTAGTCTTGGCGTTCTAACAGGTAATGTCAGATCGGATTTCATCTTTTAAATGAGCGTTGGTTGTTACATGTTCTGCTAACTGCTGAGCCATTACCAAATTACACTCAGGTGTATGATTGTGAATTGAATGTATAACATGACTTTACAGGCGAGCGTTGGTTGTTACATGTTCTGCTAACTGCTGTGGCATTACCAAATTACACTCAGGTGTAGGATTGTGAACTGAATGTATAACATGTCTTTACAGGCGAGCGTTGGCTGTTAGATGTTCTGCTAACTGCTGTGGCATTACCAAATTACACTCAGGTGTAGGATTGTGAACTGAATGTATAACATGTCTTTACAGGCGAGCGTTGGTTGTTACATGTTCTGCTAACTGCTGAGCCATTACCAAATTACACTCATGTGTATGATTGTGAAATGAATGTATAATATGTCTTTACAGGCGAGCGTTGGTTGTTACATGTTCTGCTAACTGCTGTGGCATTACCAAATTAAACCCAGGTGTATGATTGTGAACTGAATGTATAACATGTCTTTACAGGCGAGCATTGGTTGTTACATGTTCTGCTAACTGCTGTGCCGTGCCATTACCAAATTAAACCCAGGTGTATGATTGTGAACTGAATGTATAACATGACTTTACAGGCGAGCGTTGGTTATTACATGTTCTGCTAACTGCTGTGGCATTACCAAATTACACTCAGGTGTAGGATTGTGAACTGAATGTATAACATGTCTTTACAGGCGAGCGTTGGTTGTTACATGTTCTGCTAACTGCTGTGCCATTACCAAATTACACTCAGGTGTATGATTGTGAACTGAATGTATAACATGTCTTTACAGGCGAGCGTTGGTTGTTACATGTTCTGCTAACTGCTGTGCCGTGCCATTACCAAATTAAACCCAGGTGTATGATTGTGAACTGAATGTATAACATGTCTTTACAGGCGAGCGTTGGTTTGTTACATGTTCTGCTAAACTGCTGTGCCGTGCCATTACCAAATTAAACCCAGGTGTATGATTGTGAACTGAATGTATAACATGTCTTTACAGGCGAGCGTTGATTGTTACATGTTCTGCTAACTGCTGTGCCATTACCAAATTACACTCAGGTGTATGATTGTGAATTGAATGTATAACATGACTTTACAGGCGAGCGTTGGTTGTTACATGTTCTGCTAACTGCTGTGGCATTACCAAATTACACTCAGGTGTAAGATTGTGAACTGAATGTATAACATGTCTTTTTAGGCGAGCGTTGGGCTTTGTTACATTTTGTGTGGAAATACACAATTACGCAATATATAACTTGGGGATTTAAAAACAACAACCTCAATTGACTGCATTATTTACATGAAATGTACACGTATTTTGAGAATAAAAAAGTAATTATACAAATATATGGAGTTCCATCTGTCAACTTTATGTTCATTTTTAAAGGTACATTTATTTTTGTATACGAATTAAATGTGTCACCTGAGAAAATAACATTTTCCACAAATTATAAAATATAATCATTAAACATCAAAAAATAAATACAGAGAATAAATAGTAATGTCCGTTAACATTTTAAGGAAACACGGCTATCGCCCCTGATATCAGTGTGGAAATTTACGTCTGATATAAAATGTATGATAATGCCAATCAGTATGGGGTCAGTAATGGTGAATGAATGTTTATTTTGGCAGAAAATGTCTCAGATGATGTCTCTGATATAAAGAAAATTTTGTGCCTACTGAGTGGGTATGTACCTTTAATATGATTCCATTTATCTTCGCTCATTATTTTCTATCCTGCTATGGTTTGGAGCAAACTCAACTATGTGTATTGCAATTTTGTCAACCTCTCTTCAAGTAACGCTACTCTGTTATCCTATTATCTTTAATATTTGGCTGTCACTGGAGAAATGGGGCTTGTGGGTTTGTGTCCAGTGTTGATCCAGATCAGTCTGTGTATCCGCACAGTCTGATCAGGATCTGCATTGCTCGCCATTCCATCAATGAAGCACCCGCTATGCATCTAGTAAGTAAGATGAATCGTTAATATGGGAGACAAATTAGACCAAAAACTTGAACCAAACGACGACGCCGGTCTGTTTGCCATTCCATCACTAACACCCGCCACCTGTTTGTACTAACAAATATACAGGCCGTTATCAGGCTACATGAGTGGCGCTATTTGATCAAGAGCTACGCTGGTCACAAATCCCATAAGCCATTGTGTCATGTACACATGATGTAGAAGAAGCTGAGAACTTCTTTTTTAAATGCGCAGTATTCCATCAGCAACGCCAGCAATTGTTTACCGAAATCGATTCCTATTAAGGAATAAAACCATATGCTGGTGCGTTTACTGTATGTGTAGTTTGAATACATTTTGTCTGTTCAAAATGCTTTAACAGTCTAAATGTTGTTCTTACTACAGTAAACGCAACAGCTCATGGTTTTATTACTTATATTTTCATTGCGTGTTTTGAAAGTTTCAAAAATGAGACATCTACATAATTTCATCTACTATATTTTCCCTAAATGGCTTCAAAAGTTGACAAAATTTTCAGAGTATATGCAAAATTATATTCTGCATGTACTCTGAAAATTTCGTCAACCATTGACTTTATTTATGAAACATATTGTAAATTTTGTAAACGTATTTAATGAACTTACGCAGATGTCCGAAGGTCAATCATATGGAGTGTCTCAAATATAAATATCCCTATGTATACACAATGGGAAGTTTGACAGCACTGATTGATAATATCGTGTATTTGACAGGCATTGGTTTCGGCCTTGTCTACCTGCCGTCCATCGTCTGTGTGAGCCAGTATTTCGACAAACACCGGGCCCTCGCCACGGGACTTGGCGTCTGTGGCAGCGGCATCGGCACCTTCATCTTCAGTCCCTTGACCAAGTACCTCATCGACACGTACACGTGGAAAGGCGCCATCTTGATTCAAGGCGGCCTCGTTCTCAATTGTATAGCATGTGGTGCCGTCTACCGGCCGCTGGCTGATAGCAAACAACAACGAAACGAAATTACCCCACGGGAGAAATCCGTACAAAAAACTAGCGATGAGTTCATTAATACAAGCACTGAAATGAACATGAATGTTTGTGCAATTAGTCGAAAAATGAGCTTACCAAACAATATTACGTTTCATCAGGACACGGCTGAGAAAAAGGCATATCCGTCCGTTTCCCGGTCGCGATTTGCGGTGAGACGAGAATCACGCCTTCCAAATGTCGCCGACTTTATCAAAAAAGACGAACCCCCTGCCGTTCTTAATGTTGGCAAGATTTATAGAAAAATGAGCATGCCAATCAACATTAGATCTGCCATCCACCAGGATACGATCGGGAGAGAAGCGTATCCGACTATATCCCTGGCGCGGTTTGCGGCGAGACGGGAATCACACGTGCCAGATCTCGCTGGCTTCGCCAAACACGACAAACACCCCGCCGTGCTCAGTGAAATTTGGATCAGCCTCAAGGAAGCATTCAAGCTGTATAGAAACACTGCATTCTGCATGTTTGTTGTCTCCATATTTTTCTACGATCTGGGATATTATGTCACTTACGTCTACCTGCCAGATAAAGCAAAGGCGTCAGGTAAGAATAGAAGGCCATTCATGGGTTCATTAACCCCTAAGTGACTACAATGGATTTTTATTATCCTACCAATCTAATCGTCACAAAATAATTTTTAGACCAGTCCATTTATGAAAAAATGTTGTTTTTTTGGGGGTTTCACAAATATGAACATTACTATCAAAACGTGCAGATCCTGATGAGGCGGTTTGTTCGAGCCGGCTGATCTGGATCTGCACTGTTTGCATAAACCGCTATAGTGGGCTTTCGAGTTCAAAGGTTTAATTTCACATCGAAATACATGTATTTGAAACACCAATGTTTAAAGTGTATGAAACAGATGATGGACGACCATCATTCTTTATAGGTTATTTGTTGTTTCGTATGTGGATCTATGCACGAGTTCTGCAGTGTCCGATATAAGCGGATATGAGACTTGTCATGTGCTTGTGTACTTATATGTAAGAACATGGGCGATTGTTCATGAAATAAATTTACAGAAACTGTGATATGTTCGGTAAATTATGTCAAACGTTGACGAAAGTTTCATTGCAAATGTGGAACAGAATTCCGCATTTGTTATGAAATGTTCGTCAGCTTCCGATATCATTTGCGAAAAATGTCATAAAACTTTGTCAATAATTTTCATGAGACATCGCATATGTTCTTAGGTACAAAATCACATGACGATTTTTTATCTTCGGACATCTACGTAATTTCATGAAATACGTTTACAAAATTTACAATATTCTTCATAAATAAAGTCAAAAGTTCATAAAGTTTTCAGAGAACATGCGGAATTTTGCATGTACTCTGAACATTTTGTCAACTTTTGACGCCATTTACTGAAAATATTGTAACTGTTGTAAACGTATTTAATGAAATTACGCAGATGTCCGAAGGTACAAAATCACATGGCGTGTCTAATATATTCCTCCCACTGCAGGAATCACCGACTACCGGGCGGCATGGCTGGTGGCGACCGTGGGCATCACCAGCACGGTGGGCCGGGTGGTATTCGGCTACATCTCCGACTGGCCGTGTATCAACAGGACCTACTTGTACGGCACGGCGCTCGTTATCTGCGGCGTCAGCACGTGTCTCACGCCACTAGCCGTGACGTTTGTAACGCTCTTGCTGTATTCCATTGTGTTCGGCTTGTTTAGTGGTAAGTTGCATATTCCGCATCTACTCTGAAAATTATGTCAACCTTTGACTTTATTTATGAAAAATTATTGTAAATTTTGTAAACGTATTTAATGATATTACGCAGATGTCCGAAGGTACAAAATCACATGGCGTGTATCATATGTGGATGTGATTGGAGAACTGAGTCGTATGGGATTTGCGAACAGTATAGATCCAGATCAGCCTGTCCATCAGCACATTCGGATCAGGATCTGCACTGTCTGCCATTCCATCAATGCAAATCCCGTTATCCGTCTAACAAGCAATAGAGATCGCTATCAGGCTAGAGTCATGTCCTATTTGATCAGGATCTACACTGATCACAAATCACACAAGCCCCATTTCTCCAGGCACAGCCACGTGTATGTATTGTAGGTGTAACCATTTCACTGGTGGCCGTGATTACGACTGACCTCGTGGGTATAGAGCGGCTGGCGGACGGCTTCGGATTGGTCAATCTGTTTGGGGGCGTGGCCGTGCTAATGGGTCCACCAATCGCAGGTACCCCAACCCCCCACTCCCCCCCCCCCCCCCTCCCCCCCCCCCACTCGCCTGCGCTGATCCATAGCTACTTACTGTCTGTTTCACGAAGCCTGGCGAATGAGTAAAACAAGTTGGTAATTGATTCCGAAACCTCACAAGATAGCTTTAGTCTAATGGTTAAATGAAATCAACTGTCGCATTAAAATCAATATTATACCCAATTTCACAAAATAAAAAAAGGCTCATTCTTAAAGTTTGCTTTAGTTTAATATTATCGAAAACTATATTGTTTTTCCATTCATTTGTTTATATAGCTGTACACTTTGGGCAGCTTTCGTGAAACAGACAGTAGTGGTATGAACGACTAAAGCCTCCTTAAGGTCCCGTTCTTTTCATGAGCATCCTTTTGTTCAAAGATAAGTGCTTCATAAATCTGAATATATGTATAACATATATGTGAACACTGCCTCGTTACTGTATCTATAAGGCACATGAAGTGGACAACTCGGTCATCTTTGTGTGTTCCAGCCGTCAGCCAGTTTCAGCTCTTCTGGCGTTTGACAAAGAACTGACAATGCGAAGTAGAACATATGATATAATTTAGCTAATCATGCATAGAAAAGTCAGGACAACGTGGTACATATATTCCATCACATTTACGAATCAATTATATTTGAATCATGGGATGATCAGGTGCAGAACAGGTCCTGAAATCATACCCAATTTTACTCCGATATTAAAGGTACATGCACACTCAGTAGGCACAAATGTGCTTTATATCAGAGACATCATATGAGGCATTTACTGGAAAAATAAACATGTATTCATCATTACCCCACGTATTTATTGGCATTATTATACATTTTATATCAGACGTAAATTCCACCCTGATATCAGGGGCATAAACCGTGTCGATTTGAAGGAGAGTCTGGGCACGCTAAATACCGGCGGGGACTATTCTGATAAGAGCTAGGCCCCATGGGGTCGTTTTCCTCTGTATGCACCTCCTTCCTTTCTCCCCTTTTTGGAATGTCATCGCGCCAGTGCCGTCGTTAAATCCAAGCATTTACATTCACTGAGTGTGAATGTACCTTTAAATATCTACATTCGCGATCTGTTCAATGGAATGGTACTAGGGTACATGTACATTGTGCCCGGCTCTTCAATTCAGTATTTGTAAGGCGTACGAAGTCATTCGTCTTAGCGAGATGGATTCAAGGTAAATAATCCACTTTCATTGGTTGGCAAGTGTAGATATTTAATATCGGAGTAAAACTGGTATATATTTATATGCTTTTATAGTTCATATCACAAAGTGCCTGTGCGCTAATCTTGCCAGATCTTTCAATTTATTTTTATATCAAAAGATTTGAATATTGTTCTTGAGAGAATGCAGCTTGATTGGCTGAACCTGAGCCGTGTTACAGCCCAGGCTCAGTCAATAAAACTTCTTGATTGCGAGTTGAGACTGCCAATTGATGTTCAGAAAAGTTGACATCTGGGCAAAAATATCGCAGCTGCTTATGTATATCGTTTTATCGTTTCGTCTTGTAATCACGAACAGACGTGCTAATTCTAAATACATGAAACGCACTAAGGCATTCATGGAGTCCTTTGTATATTGGTTTTACTGTACTGTGGAAACGCCATTAATCCTTTCAACACCACATGCCTGTATAGTGGTATTTGCAAAAAGTGTAGATCCAAATGAGCCGGCTCGTGACGAGCCGTCTCATCAGGATCTGCACTTTTTTACAAGTAATTTTCATATTTTTGAGAGCAAATACACCTGCTTTTCATAAATGAACTACATGTAGTCTGAAAATCATTTTGTGACGTTTGGATTGGTTGCAAAATTAACATCTCAAAATCCATTCCAGTTTAACAGGGTCAAAGCTGTGTGCACGGTTGTGGTATATGTAATCATATATAATTATAAAACAAATGATTGTAATTCAATCACAATATACATTCATATAGACACCAGTGTGATCTATTATCACTGTATGGAACGTAACACTATCAACACGTGACGTATTCCCCTAATATGCTACGTAGCTCGCTAGGGATTTAACTGTTGGCGCCAAAACCACGACCTTAGGGAACAAATGAAATATATCACTTTTAATTTCAACATATTCTTTTTAAAACGGCTAACTATAGCTCATGGACGTGTTGTCTAGTAATGGGTCATGAGTTCGATTTTACGGAGTCCCGCAGGGGACGTAGACTTCGTTTCCACGAAATAACAATTCGTTCCAACGAAACACCAATTCGTTCCTTCAATTTAACAATTCGTTCCCACGAATTAACAATTCGTTCCCTCAATTTAACAATTCGGAAATAACAATTCGTTCCATCAATTTAACAATTCGTTCCCACGAATTAATAATTCGTTCTCTCGAATTAACAATTCGTTCCCTCCAACAGTTTTGGCGCCCAACTGCGCGCGCAACACCTTTGATCTACTTAGAAGTTGTTTGAATTGTTAAATTGAGGGAACGAATTGTAATTTCGTGTGAACGAATTGTTACATTGGGGGAACGAATTGATATTTCGTCGGAACGAATTGTGTAGCGGTCTAAGGGTTAAATTAAATCAAGTGACGATCATAATATACTATTATAATGTACTGCGAGTTATTCATTTTATCAACATTACATTTCCAGGCTGGATGTTTGACGCAACCGGAAGTTATAACGTATCGTTTGTGGTATCTGGTGTTGCCATAACAATCAGTGGACTTCTCGTGTACTTCGTCCCATGCATTCCGTCGAAGAAACATGGAACTGACTGGGAAATTAATGTACTGAATGGGAAGGAATAAAATATAAATTATTGTGTCCCTGAGTGTGAAATAGATATCTATATCTCAAATGAGACCAAAGAGCAAGCAAAACATAAATGTTGCTGCATATATGAGACACGCCATGTGATTTTGTACGTATTTGTGATTTTTTTATCAAATTTCTTTACAAAATCTGTCATTATTTTCTGTCAATGACGTCGAAAGATGACACAATTTTCATGTCAAATGCGGAAAGTAAATTCGTGTCAACTTTTGACATCATTTACGGAAAACATCGTAAATTTTGTAAGTAGTTTTCATGAGATATAATATCGCACAGGTACAAACTCACATGGTGTGCTTCATATGTTTCATAAATGGCGTGAAAATTTGACAAAATGTTCAGAGTATAATTCCGCATGTACTCTGAAAATATTGTAAATTTTTTAAAGTATTTCATGGAATTACGCAGATGCCCGAAGGTACAAAATGACATGGTGTTTCTCACATGTGGCTGTGACTGGATAGATAGGACTTATGTGACTTTTAACCAGCGTAGCTCCTGATCAAAAAGCACACTTTTGTAGCCTGGTACTGATTTTGTATTGCTTGTTAGAAGCAGGACTGGGCTTTCTTTGATGGAATTTCGAAAAGTGTATAACCTGATCAGGCTGTGCGGATGCACAGGCTGATCTGGATATCCACTGGTTGCAAAACGTATAAGCCCCAAGTCTCAAGTAACAGTCACATATCATAGATACCCGTGGTAATGTTACAATGGTGGCACAATAATGTGATCCCGGCGAGAAATCAACATTACACAATGTAAATAGCACAAAGCTACGGAGCCCCGCAGGGGACGTAGAATTCCTTTTTTTTTATTAATTCGTTCCCACGAAATAACAATTAATTAATTCCCTCAATTTAACTATTCGTTCCCTCGATATAACAATTCGTTCCCACGAATGAACAATTCGTTCCATCAATTTAACAATTCGTTCCCACGAAATAACAATTCGTTCCCACGGGAACAAATTGTTAATTCGTGGGAACGAATTGTTATATCGTGGGAACAAATTGTTATTTCATGGGAACGAATTGTTAATTCGAGGAAACGAATTGTTATATCGTGGGAACGAATTGTTAAATCGAGGGAACGAATTGTTAAATTGACTGAACGGATTATTATTTCGTGGTAACGTATGAATGAAAAAAATCCATGTCCCCTGCGGCGCTCCGTACACAGCAACATACACGTATGCACCATAAGATCCGACCCCACACAAGGAACCGCACCAAAAAAGAGACAAGAAACACATGATTTTAGATGAATGTAGTAGGCACACAGAAATACGCGAAAGAAAACATGACAGCCAGGATACCTCCTTGGAACGGCCAGTAACCAATTCGTGTACTGGAGGCGGTTGAGCCGGGTTAGTGGCGCGACGGAAACCTGCTACCTATCTCACTATTGGCCATATGTGGCTGTGACTGGAGAAATGGGGCTTATGGATTTTGCGACCAGTGTATATCCAGATCAGCATGTGCAGCCACACAGGCTGATCAGTATATGCACTGTTCGCCATTTTATCAATGAAACACCCGCCATTCGTCTAGTAAGCAAGATAAATGTAGTCAAACTTGACCAAAAACTTGAACCGAATGCCAACGGTAACGCCAATGCCGGGGTGACGATATACGTTGTCAATATCCTCCGAATAGTCCAGCTACTCTATACTTTATAATATAGATTTTTACGAGCGCTAGCGAACAATTATGCAATCAACATCCGCATTTGATGTATTACATGGTTTATGCAAATGAGCATATGTCGGTCGCAATACATATTTAAAGAATAGTTCTAACAACTTAGCTGGATCGCCTTTTCAGTGTAATACATGTTTTAGTTGTTGTACTTCTGTTCTCAGAATAGAAAATATATTTACCTTTTCGACATTCCGGAAGTGATAACACGAAATAACACGCGATCCATATGCAACTGTCGACAGACCTAAATATAGGCCAACAAAATCGTAGTAAGCCAGTGCACAACTGCCGTGCGATTAGCTACGGGTTGTCCGGATTTGGACCCGTAAACTTCCCAGGAGCTTCATGTGACCACGACATTTACATGGAACATACGATTTCCGGCCTGGTATACATGTATACGACTCCGTACGTGCACCCCCGGGCCCCACAAGGAGCACGCATGGGTCCCGCACTGTCCCGCAAGACTGATCACACGGCAATATGGGCCCGTACGGTGACCGTACGTGCCCCTTGCGGACCCCATACGGTACACGTATGAGTTAGTGCGATCATATGGCCAATACATGTGAGTAAACCAGTACACATCCGGTATGCATGTGACCACAACATCGCAGAAGGCTGATTTCGTACAAACTTTCATAGGCCCGTACGCCTCGCCAAGTCTTACAGACCCGGGACCACCCGTACATCTGATGTGACCAAGACTTATGGTATGTACGAATTTCCCACTGTGTTAGCACGCTGTACACTAGATTGGGGGTTCAAATCGTCGTCTAGTTTTTCAGGTTTCCTCAGTTAATCCATGAACGTGGTTTTCAATTAACTCCGTGTTGGATGGCAGCTTCCTGGAGCTTTTTTATTTCGGTTTTTCAGCCAAGAAACTTTCTTGTTTCTCCAAAGTTTAATTAAACGCAGACCGTTCGTCTGGTGATAGTTGTCTCATCGCCCAAGAAACAGTATCCTCAGGATATGCAGAGAGCTTCTTGAGAGAAGTAGTATATCGGTGTTAAAATGATACCGACAAAATCTTGAACTCGCCATGCCACCACGGGCGCCTCCCAGCGCCTTTTCACAGACAGGACCATGTCCAGCATGTCGCTTTGCTAATTATATTCGAGTGTATTTCGCCTATCGATAATACAACAAGCATGTGTACATTGCACATCATAACGCTTATAGGTAGTGTTTATATATAGCTTCCGGGTTTATGTCTTTTATAGCTGGCTCAACACAAATTCGTATTCTGAATTGCACTTGTAACTGGAGGCGTACACTCAGGAAATGGTGTAGAAGTTCTTTCCTCTCTTCATCGCGGCCACGGAGTACGAGTTATTTTGTGTTTGTTTTTTACATCTTCATCTGCCAGCATCTGTCGGCGGATGGCCTTGTCCGCTTTCAATGCCTAATAACTGTCCCATTCATCACAAACAGTCTTAGACTCATCGTTCAAATGTCATTGTCCGAGATGGCCTGGATAGGTGCTAATAACCGGTTCTTGTTTGTTGCTCTGTAACAGTATGACCAGAAAGTATTGTTTGAGTGTAGCTATACAACTGGAATAACCAGCGATATACTACGCAAATTATAGTGGGCGGCAGTGGGGGCGTGCATGTCTGGGCGATAATCACGTGGTGCACTTGGAACTAAAATTTCTTGCCCGAAAGTCTGAAGGACATGCGAACACGCATATCACGTCCCGAGGCGAGCGAGGAGGGTCCTTCTTTTTTATAACGTAGTTATCTCCAAAAACCTGCGGGTGTGACTTGGACCGGATCACACCCTTTATCTCCTGGTACTTGGCGACCAGTTTGAACTCACTATCTGATATATCGTTATCGGCTATTGCTTTCGACACGATAACGTTAATACTGTTTTTCTTCAACCTCGCATGAACTGCTATTTGGTGATGCTTGCGACTCTTGGCCTCGAGCTTTCGGGCCACCAATCTGCTCGTCATGCAAAGCAGACCTGCCTCTGCTGCGACCGCACTCAAGGCCACCGCAATCGGCGCGGCAACGACTGTTGACAATAAAGACACACTCCTCATCCCACTCACAACGGAAGCTGAGGCTAGCGTGGTGTTCACCCCCTCGACGAAATTGACTGCCCGTCTATAATGTTTTGCATGACCTGTCCGTGTTTCTCCCTCATGCTGGAGAATATGTTGTATCTCGGCAATCCTGGTTGTCATAAAAAAGATCAGGCCAGCCGCCCCGGACGACCACGGTGGAAGAGCTCGATGGGTCGGCGATGTTTGTCACGAAGTTAATAACACTCCCGGTGGGAACTTTACTTGGTGTGTCGTCGAATTATGTAAATTCTGACCTCATCCCCGCATGCTTGTTCACGCCATATTTCTGTTCTACCCCGTTCAGCGTCAGGTTCACACGAACTTCGACAGTAGCATGTCCCTTAAAGTTGACCGAGCAGACTGACATTCACAGAACCGTCCCGGACGCTGCCATGGTGTATCCCGTATAGCTGTTGCTCGCGTTGCCACCAAATGAATATTCGTGGTCTCCCTTGCGCAACGCACCCCGCTCCTCGGCCCAAACTGTTATGACGGGATTTAGAGCTTGCAATCGATGCATGTGTGCAAGCGCCGCAGTCACCTATATGCGGGCCTGCCCTACCCTCCCCTATATCATTTTCATTGCCGTCACATCATTGCTGTCTGTGCCCGCGTCGCGGGAGCCAGGGCCGTATATACTCATTCAATATAATTTCAAGAACAACTGATATCGGGAAGTCGTGATTGTCCAATACTCGCCCACTATCATCTCGGACAATTCGTGGACGTGCCCCAACTCTAAGCGTTTCATCTCGGGGGTTGAAAAGTGTGACAAAGTAATGTATTCACCGTCTCTATACACTTAATGCATGGACTACACTGGTCGACTACAAGTTACAAGCGTAAATCCCATAATTCAATAGCCGATTTCCGAAGCAGAGAAAGCGGTAATATGATCTGTAGCTCAGCGAGATATATATAGAGCCAGCCAGGTATTGGAGTGAGAGTTCTCCGCAAGTATTTAAGCTGTAAACCTCGTCCGATAGTTGCATCATTTGTAGTTTAGCTAAATAAAATAGTTTAATAAATGATGGGTTCTGTTTATGCGTTCCGTGCCCAGACAGTGGATTTGATAAGACTTTGTAACATGTGTTAGACTTATTTGGTGCCGTGACCAGGATATTTTACGAAATATTTTACGAAAATGGTGTTGTCGTGGAACAATTGTGCGAAGTGTGATGTGTAACAGAACAGTGATTGTGAGCCGCTGGCGAAGAATTGTGTAGCACAAGAAAACACCAACAGATCGGTAAGTTGTTTTGCTTATTTGCTACCACACTATGGCTGAACGGGTGTCAGAGCATATTATTCGCATGCAGGCTGAATTTGTGAAAATGTGTGAAGGAATGGGAACACAAATTAAAGGCTTGTCATCCACTGTTGGTGATCAGGGCGTGGCCAAGGTTATACCAAGCTTTGATGGGGACGGTAAACAGTTTAAGTCCTAGGTTAAAGAAATTGAAAAGTATGCACAATTAGTTGGGTTAGATAACAAGGGAAAAATTCTAATCGCATACCAATCAAGCAAGGGTCCTGTTAGTGATTATCTGAAGCGATATTTTGGTGAAAATCCCAATGCTGAGTGGGATGCAATTAAGTATGATTTGATCGCACGGTTCGCTGATATTGTAGATCCACAGCATGCCTTACTTTTGTTGAGACGTGTCAGACAAAAACCCACTGAGTCAGTTCAGGTGTATGCCGAGAGGTTAATTGCAGTAGGTGAAGATGCATTTGAAGGACAGGCGGCAGATACAGTAGACCGACAGTTAATTGGCAATTTCATTGACGGACTGTGGCAGGACAACCTGAAAATGAGGTTAATGCGGGACAATCCAAAAACGATGAAAGATGCAATTACAATCGCAACAAATGAACAAAACTTACGAAAACGTTTTAATTTACGGACAGGAAGAGACATGAGAATGAACGTACATGACGGGGTACATCAAATGGGTCCTCAACCCATGGAGATTGATCATTTCCGCCACAGGGGCCTACGCTGTTCGTATTGTAATCGAAAGGGGCACCAAATTAACGATTGTCGGGTGCGAAAACAGGGAATCAGGTTAATGCTGCAAGCATTGTTCAGGGAAAGTCGAGGTCAAAAATGGACGTTAGTTGCTATGGTTGTGGAAACAAAGGTCATTATGCGAGAGAAAGTCCGAGAAATCAAGAGGGGCCCAGATCACAGACATACAGAGAAATGGACGTTAGTTGCTATTGTTGTGGAAACAAAGGTCATTATGCGAAAGAATGTCCGAGAAATCAAGGGGGCCCAGATCACAGACATACAAAGGTCAAAAACCTTTAAACGGGGGTGCTTCCCACATGTAGAGGCCGATGTAGGAAGACAATTGAGCAAACTCACAAACATTGTTATCTCATTAGCTGGAAATCCGAACTCTTGTCTGATAAAAATACAAAAACGTAAACATAGAGCCTTGTTAGATTCAGGTGCGGAGGTATCACTAATTAATCGTAGGGTATATGAGTCACTAAAAGTCAAGCCTAAATTAACTAACAAGTCATTAAATCTTTCAACAGCTGGGGGAACGCCTTTGTATCTAGATGGGTGTGCCGAACTTAACTTTGAGATAGGGGGATTGCGCATGAGTCATGTGTTTTATGTAGTCAGAAATCTTAGTAGAAACATCATTCTAGGACAGGATTGGCTACGTGCCAGAGGCGTCAGAGTCTATCATGATATTGGCTGTATTCGCGTAAACCAAACATACATCCTAATGGTAGAGGATATACATGTAGCCTCAGTTGCCAGCGCAACGCGTCAGACCAAAATTCCTAGTCAATCTGCGCACATATGTACCTGCAAGGTAAGACAAAACCCTAATATCCCGGTAAACGAAATTTACGAGATAAATCCGACAGGTGATGGTTATTTAAGTTACGAACCAGGGTTAATGTTTCCAAACACTCTCGTAAAAATGAACGCTAATAGACAGATTCAGATAATGTTAGTTAACACCACTAATAAGACACACACCCTAAGGAAAGGTACGCCGTTAGCACGTATTCAGGCTACTTCAGACGCTGTTATCTCATCAGTAGAAAAAACACTCCCAACGTTGAACCGTAAAATGGATCAAATGTCTGATAAATGCACGCATGAAACTAATTATTTTGAGGAGATAGACACGCCGGAACATCTGCGAGATAAGGTAATTGGATTGTTGAGCAAAAATAGAGATTTATTTGCAAAAACAGATGCTGAGTTAAGCCATACAGACACGGTTAAGATGAAAATTGATACTGGTGACGCCCAACCAATTAAGCTAAGACCATACCGAACACAATTAAATAACCGTAAAGTCATAGATAAGGCCGTAATAGAAATGTTTAGAAGCAAAAATAATTGAGCGTTCGCGATCGCCTTGGTCTTTCCCAGTTGTTATCGTTGATAAGAAAGACGGTTCCAAGAGGTTTTGTGTTGATTTTAGAGCATTAAACAAGGTCACAAAAACAAACAGTTATCCATTGCCACTAATTGATGATATATTAGCACTCCTAGGAAAAGCTAAATACTTCACTTCTTTGGATCTAAAAAGTGGATATTGGCAAGTGTTGATGGATGACACCGATAAAGAGAAGACTGCCTTTGCGTGTCACAAGGGATTGTTTCAGTTCAATACCATGCCATTTGGGCTTTGCAATGCACCTGCAATATTTCAACAATTAATGAGCGGCGTGTTGGAGTGGTTAGATGAATTTGCGACCGCTTATCTTGATGATATCTTGATTTATTCAGAAACTTTAGAAGAACACATGAGTCACATACAACAAGTATTTGATCGTTTGCGAACACATCAGCTGCGTCTCAACTTAAAGAAGTGTAGTTTTCTCAAGAGCGAAACTAATTACCTTGGGTTCGTTATCAATGAACATGGTATCCAGCCGGAATCCAGGAAAGTAAACGTAATTAAGTCGTTACCTGTTCCAACTTGCGTTAAGGAAGTTCGCAGCTTCATCGGTATGTGTAGCTATTATAGCCGTTTTATACCTAACTTCTCAGAGATAGCAGAACCAATTATCACACTAACGAGGATAAAATGGAATCCGAACTGCCAACTAGCGTTTGACAAGCTAAAAAACATGCTCGCGTCGATACCGTTGCTAGGATACCCAGACACAAATAAACCGTACATCTTATACACTGACGCTAGTGATAAATGTATAGGTGCGTGCTTAACTCAAAGTGTAAATGACGAAGTAGGGATGGTAGAGAAACCAATCTACTATCTATCACACAGGTTAAGTGATACACAGACCAGGTGGTCTACCATAGAAAAAGAGGCGTTTGCGATATTTAATAGTCTTCAGAAACTCGACCACTATCTTCATAATGCTGAGTTTGTGATAAGAACCGACCATAAACCCTTGAAATACATTCTTGAGTCACCAATGCAGAACAAGAAAATCCAACTATGGGCCTTCAGCATAGCAGGCTATAACTGCAGTGTAGAGTACATTGCAGGCACTGATAACTCTGTGGCAGATTTGTTATCACGTGTGCCAATCGAGGCTAGCGCTCAAGACGATTCATGTCTGGAACATCCTGATATCAGTGATAAAACTTATCAGATTAACGCAATTAACTCGAATAGGTTAAATCCAAGCGAGTACGCTAGGTATACCGTTGAGATTGACGATAACCTCCATAAACCTGTAATTGACACAGATTTGAACATGACGGTAGAGCAAGAAAAAGACGATAACATCGTGGAGCTGAAACGTGGACTGAAAAATGATACTTTACCACGTGCGATTGCCAAGAAACATCTGTTGGTAGATAATGCATTGTATTACATATCGAACACGGAAACTGACCCAGTTCTCAGACTATACGTGCCGGAACATCTCAGGTGCGATGTGGTAACGCAATATCATGACCATAGCGGGCATATGGGGGTAGATAAGACTCATGACGCAATCAGACAGAAGTATTACTGGCCCAACCTTTACAAAGAACTGAACACGTACGTTGCGAAATGTGTTACGTGTCAGACACGTAGCTTGACAAAAGTCAAACCACACTCCAGGAAACTGACATCCCACCGTACTCGTTTGCTAAAATTGGCATCGATTTATCAGGTCCGTACCCAACAAGTATGTCAGGTAATAAATACATCGTTGGTTTTATTGACTTATACAGTGGTTATCCGGAGGCCTTCGCTGTACCAGATAAGTGTGCCGACACTATCGCTCATTTGTTAATTGACGAGATATTTAGTAGATATGGATGTCCGTTGGAAATAATTTCTTTGACAACGGGACAGAGTGACAACAAGAGAACATCAATCGCGTTGTCAAGGAAACGTTGGAAGAACTTAACATTCACCATGTTACTACATCATTCTACCACCCACAATCTAATGCAAAAGTTGAACGATTTCATCGCACATTGCATGATATATTATCTATGAAACTGAAAGAAAATCTAAACACATGGGATTTGCATCTCAATCAAACTCTAGCAGCTTTTCGCTTTAACCGAAATACTTCATCGAAATTTACACCATTTGTTCTGTTATACAATCGTGATGTAGTGCTACCGATAGATACGATTTTGAATCCAAGACGGAAGTACATGGGAGAGGATAGCCATAAAATCGCATTAGAACAACAACACAAATCGTTTTTGTTAGTACATAATCACATGAAACGTGCTAAACGACGCCAAGCAAAATACGCTGATAAGAATAGTAAACTCGTGAATTTTGAAATCGGAGATCCTGTTTACTACCGCAATTTCCAGCGGAAAAGCAAATTAGAAGCGAAATGGAAACCATATTATCGCTTTATAGAGATAACTGGTCCTGTTTCATACATCATTAAAAATCAGTTAAGTGGTTCTACAACCAAGGTACACGCATAACAAATCAGATTGGCTAAGGTAGATGATTGGGAAATTCCTAAAGATAAGGAAGGTAAATCTTTACGAGCAACTAATTATGTAGTTCCACCAATTAACGAATCTGAGTCGGAAAGTGAAGAGAGCCACGATAGTGATAATGAACCACTCGCACGTATAGCCGAATGTTATCGCAAAGTTAGAAAAAATGGTGTCGATGAAGACGACGTGTCTTTATTTGAGTTAGCACAACGTCTCCGTGAGAAACGAAATAATGAGGGTGTTAGTCAGGATGAAACTGATATGATAACAGACAATGAAAATAATGAGATACCATACGAGCCACCGCTTTATGAATCAGATTCAAATAACACACCTGTTGATTCTGACAGCGATGGTACGTTATCTGCTAGTGACATGAGTGAGGAGCAAGAGATGTCTGTTAACGAAATAACTATAGGCAATGAACCAAAGCAATGTACGTCAGCAAATAGAACAATTAATAAGGAAACACTGGTAAAAGGACATCAGGGACATGTTGAAACAGTTGATAAGCTTTTATCTGTCATATGTGAGTTGATGAGGAAGTAGGCTTCATGTTATGTGTATAACATTAATAGACAAATGGTCTATGGTTATAGCGCGTGTAATCCAAATATAGACAAGGCACATTGTAAATGTGTAGCGTAACTATGTGTTTTTGTTATATTTCAGGCAAAATGAATTGCATTCTATTATTAATATTAGTGGGCATGACAGAGGGGGTGGTGATTAAGGAAAATGTTGTTTTTCACAAAGTCAATGACATCACAACGGAACGTGCTAAATGGTTAGCTTCTTTTGTAATAGACTTTGAGACATTTGATCAGTTTCTTGATAAGTTGACGATTGACGTAAGCCGCGCACAGACGGTTGCAGAAACCATTATAGGTAAATATGACGGTGTTACTGACAGTGAGTATCGGGATAGGTTTATGGCCTTAAGCAAAGAAGTCAGCTATCTCAATGAATCGCGGTTAATTATAATTGACAGATTAATGCAGCTACGATCTATCAATAAACGTCATAAGCGAAGTTTGATTCCAATAATTGGACAAGTAGCCAGCTGGGCATTCGGATTAGTGTCTGACTCAGACTTAGACAATATCAGAAGTCATGTTTCAGACTTAGCAAGAAACCAAAAGAAAGTAATTCACGTGGTCGAACAGAGCATATCCGTGCTTAATGAATCAATTATTCATATTAGAGAAAATCGGCAATCAATAATGGACATGATAGTTAGTATCCATCAATTAGACAAATAACTGAGGCGATAGAGAAGAAACTTACAGCCACAAAGTTATTTTTAGATATGTACATCCAACTAGACTTAATTATCGATGAGATCAAGAGTATGGTCCTGAGTGCAATGTTTTATCTGGAGCACTTGAGATCACAAATTAATTTCTTGAGCCTAGGGAAAATATCACCTAGTCTTATCTCACCTAGCAGTCTTAGATCGCTATTGTTAACCATAAAATCACAGTTACCACCATTAATCACACTAATTGGCGATCCAGACACGGAACTTTGGTTATTTTATAGGTATTTAACTAGCACCGCGTTGTTCGAGAGAGATACGATCATCATTTTACTCGCAATACCAACTTTACGCGTAGACAAGTCCTATGAAGTTTACCGGGCAGTAAGCATACCGATACCGATGGTTTCTCGTACTGACAGTGACACGTACCGTACCGATCGTGTTAATCTGTGGCGAACTAACACGTATCAACAACCAGACATGTTGGCAACATATGACTTAGAAACTGATGTATTCTTAATTGACAAACAACGGAACAACTACGTATTATTGACGTCAGAGGAAATTGACATGTGTTCAAATCCACATACTAAATGGTGTGCCGTGTCTTCGCCTGTGATGCCAGTAAATCTAGCAAATACGTGCTTGATTAATCTTTTTATGAGATCTGACATAGCAATTCAAGATAATTGCCAAGCAACCGTTACAACAAAGAACAAATTACCGATGGCAAAACATCTGATCGGGCAAACATGGGTAATCGCATCCAACACAAATCTGAGGTTTTCATTAACGTGCAATGATAGGCATATGGATGACGTCATAGTTCATTATCCATTGGATGTTATCCAACTAGCTGACAAGTGTGTTGCTTCAAACAAGTATTTCACGTTAGAAGCACCATATGTAATCAATGCCTTTGTGAAACTGAGTAATAACGAAATTGATTTATTACGCGAAGTCAACTGGACCATCAGTTTAGTCTGGGGACCTTATGTTAAGATTTTTCCTGAATTCCCTAAATTGATATTACCTGATACATTAGATGATATCAAAGAATTCCCATTGGATATACTTATTGATGAGCTACAAACGGTTAAGGAAATAAATGTTAAGAAAGGTAACACCTGGCCTCTATGGGCTTACTTGACATTAATCGTGGGTGGTCTAAGCCTTGTTTTGTCATTGAGTATAATCTTATTTGCCTATGCATCCAAAATTCAAACAAGCCTCTGCCTGTCAATGCCAAGAATGTGTGAATGCAATGACGTAGAACAACCAAGGGTCAATGAACCGGAGGTACCAGCGGTCACGTGCGTGAGCCGACAAAGTTGTTCGAAGAGAGATCATGATACCTCTACGCTGGCGGGAGCAGATGACGTCACGATGGAACGTCTGTATCCGGTACTTGAGGAGATTACACGGCTATAAATAACATTTCCTGCAAAGAGACGATGAATTTATAGAGCTGCAGCAGTGTAAATAGTATTTCCACGTGGATATATATTGGACAAATATACGTATATATGTGTAACTTATATTGGACCTATATTCTAACTTTATGTCATGTCGTGTATTGGAGCTTGGACTAAAATACACGTACGAGGGGACATGTATATTTCCTCGGTGTTGATGTTGAACTATAGAACGGCGCATTCAATAAATTGGATTTATTGATTTATGGAATGATTTATAAATACATGTGTAATTGATGTTGTAATTGCATTCTATGGAATTTACGTATCTGAGAAGCAGACGAAGATATGCTGACATAGGCGTCTGCATTAAACAATGTTATGTTTCTACACCACGTCATGGGGATGTTGTGCGCCATAACGGGAACAAATGAGATCGAATGGACAACGAACAACAGCTGTTCCATTCATCACGTGTCGTGACGTCACACGTGAAGCAGCAGCGATCTATGATTTGACCGAGCGTATGCCCACCGGGCCGTGTTATGTATAACTTCTAGATCATCCGACTGTTAACTGCAGGTTCCTGTTATCGATCAGATCATCCGACTGTTAATCACAGGCTCCTGTTGTTATCTCCCAGATCGTTATCTCCTAGATTCATCCGACAGTTAACTGCAGGCAGCGGTAACCTGTTGCTACAGGCCTGGCCTGGCCTGTGGAATAATCGCGCGCGTTCGCGTTACGGTAACAATAATATAACATTAATTTACCTGTCTTAGACACGGCTAAGCAGAGCAACAAAACACCAGTTGGTAACCATGGAAACAACACGTAGAGCTATATACCTCACCACGTCACTGTGACGTATGCCGTTGGAACTTATTATATGAATGGAATGCCACAGAACAGCTGATCGAGGAAGTGCTGACGTCACCACATGAAACACACTAACTGTACTACTAGGCTGCGGAATACGTGTGGTATCCATGACAGCGGATAGCTCGCTATTTACCTGTAATTTTAACGTGCCTTGAGCTACATTCATTGCACATTCAGTATGTACAAGTATCAATGAACTTGCCTGGGATTATGTAGCAAGAATTCACACCATATGGCTTTATACTCAGTGTTATAAATTTCTAAATATTTCTTCCTTTAACATTGTGCACTATGCTGATAATTTTATATCTGGGATCAACCCATATTTAATCTTGTCGGGGAGGTGTAACAAAGTAATGTATTCACCGTCTCTATACACTTAATGCATGGACTACACTGGTCGACTACAAGTTACAAGCGTAAATCCCATAATTCAATAGCCGCTTTCCGAAGCAGAGAAAACGGTAATATGATCTGTAGCTCAGCGAGATATATATAGAGCCAGCCAGCCACTCCCCTGGGCGGGCCCCAACCAGGTCTTGAAACACATAATCAATCCAAATTCTGACATAGGGCTCGCCGTGCGAAGCAACGACCGCCAGCATGCTCGAGGACGACTACCCTAACCCCGCCGGGCCGGGCAGTAGGGGCTTCAGTACGCGTTCCTTAATATGGTTATAAAGTGCAGTAAGCTCACTCATTCATAACCAGTGTGAAATGTTTCCTGGCCCTCTTTTCTACAGTTACCAGTCTAGTGCGAATGTATTCTCTTCCACAAGCCCGGCACACGAATATTCCAATCTGCAACCCCCCCCCCCTGCTGCAAACACTACAAGTTACAGGAATCCTGCTGCCGTTGATACAGCATTTTCACAGAGCGCCGTATCACCGACTTTTCCCCAAGCGCAGTTGTTGTGACCTTTCATTCTTGCAAGATATATATCTCAGGTATATAATTTGACTAAATATAATTTTTGCTTGTTACTTATAAGCTGCGCTGCGTCAGAACCTCACGCTTGATATTTGATATACCAAGGGTTTACAGAGCAATGGTTGGGGGCCCGCCAGCCGCTACACGACAGGGTGGGGCGGGCCCTATGTGATGGAGTGGTCCAGAACCGCGCGGGTAGTCGTCCTCGAGCATGCTGGCGGTCGTTGCTTCGCACAGCGAGCCCTATGTCAGAATTTGGATTGATTATGTGTTTTCAAGACCTGGTTGGAGCCCGCCCAGGGGAGTGGGGCGAGCCCTATGGGGTGGTTGCGCCAGACCCCCAGTGTGTATAATACTATATCAGTGTGAAAATTTACGTCTGGTTGTTTTCAAGTCGCCAGTTGCATACATAGAGAATAGTAGGTTAGTACCGTGAAAGGGAAAAGATATCTGGCAAGGCTCAGGAAACGGGATGGGCGAGGCTATGCCGAACACATCCCGTTTCCGTGCCTCGCCAGATATTTTTTCCCATTCACGGCACTAACCTACTATTCTATTTATCCCGTCAATACCTACAAATGGCTGTAAAATGCAAAAATAGTACTGACTGGATATCAAAAATGTTTCACGGCACCGTGTTTCACGGCACATACGCATGTGTTGACGGGATAAATGTATATGTTCTATAACGTTACAATAACCTCTTTAGTCTTGAAAAATCACCAGATTTTCGTCCGACACGATTGGATTTAACATTTGTACATGGTAGTGTTTTTATTGATGATGTGGCAAATTTGCAGTACGATTTTATTTCTCCATGACAATAAAATACTCGATTCGTAGGGATTTTCCTGCCCCGCCGATATTTGAGAATCAACGTACCTTTTTTATGACCTTATCGATTTTTAAAATTTGGTTGGAAACAATTTACATAAAATTCATAATGAGTACTGTTATGAAAACGTGCGCATAACTTTTTATCGGATTGTAATTTTTGGATGAGGTTTGCTGTATGTGGTTTGTATTTTATGTATCATAAAATATAGCTTGAGGTTGATGTCTTCCTAGTATTTAACTCCACTTTAATATAATATATGGCGATACTACTTTTATTTTTTGCTCGCCTTCTAGGTAAGGCGTTTTTATGTTGCACCCCCTGTAGTGTCCGTCTTCAAATTTCAAATGTTAAGTTTTGAGGTTTTGATCCGTTTCTATTTATCTATCTGTCACATATTCTACAGCAATACAATCTGTCACACTTCCTTGTCCTCTGACAACTCTTGTTTTTTTGGATTCGGTCTGACAAAACCTGGCGTATTTCAGTTATAATCCATGTCGATCGTGATCAGCTGCCGCACTCGTGCTGAATGATCAACAGTCAACCGAAATGTAATCTGGATATTGGTGTGTGGAATGGCGATCAGTGCAAACCCTGATCAGACTGCGGATGCGCAAGATGATATGGTTATATCGGAAACTTGTCCGATTTTGTTTGCTTCGGAATATATTCCGCGGAATCCTTGGACCAATATTCCGAATCTGAATGTATTCGAAAACTTGTCGAATTGTGCTTGCTTCGGAATATAAACAGAATAAATCGGAAATTGCTTAATCGGAGATATGTTGGACTATAATTATTGCCCGCTCTAATATCGCTGCTGTCCTATTTGTATATTCGGAATTCCGAAGATTATTCTGCGGAATCCTTTGACCAATACTCTAGATAGGAATTTCTTCGGAAAATTGTCCGATTTCCGCATATCTTTTTCGGAATTTCTAGAGACGGACACGGTACCTTCGTTGGGTGCAATATTTGTAACGGGATCTCCCTGTGTCAGACGGAGGCCGCTATCTCAATATTGTGTTGGGTCAGTTTAACGTAGGTAGACAGTAGGACGAAGATTTACCTCTATGACATCTCATTAGCAATATCGACCATCTTCATCCGCACAGTGAGTTACGAACCATGACATATTCACCTATGTGGTACGCAATGTCAGGAGATTACATATATTTAGACCCCGGCCCACTCGGGAAGCCGCAAGCGCCTGTGACAGATACCTGTATCCGCGTGGTGTGCATACAATATACAAGCTGTGTCACAGGCGCTCGGCTTGGTGATAGGATGGTGTTAGGATGGTATAATATTCTGATTTACACACGTGTAAAAACAAATGTTCTCACGACTGGAGTATACATTTATAAACTCTGGTTGTATATGATAGGTATTGACTAATTAAGCTTGGATAGTTATTTTATTAGGCAGTCACGTAACTAACAAATGCATTCTGCATGCGCACACAGATTACTGCTCACTTTTTCACTTGACTCCATGTTACATGTATCGATAGACTATATATATTTGATTCGTAAATATTGTATTTACAGGTAAAGTTTTGGTTTATTAATGTGTATTGTCTTGTTTCCACAGATATGTGCGATATGGATCGTTCTGAAATCTATTGAATTGTCACTGTTTAACTTGCCACCATATTACATGTACATGTATCTATATGTACATGTATCTATATACTATATATTTGATTCGTAAATATTATATTTACAGTTGCTGTTTCACAACCCTGATCTGTCGCCGCCCAATCCCAAATTATAATCCAATATACTATACCGGCGTGTAGAAGACCCATTTTACCCGGCTACATAACATTGTAACAGCACAGTCGAACATGTGCTAAAGACCGCCTGGGAATAGCAATTCCCTGTCTATAGCAGCCACTCTTTTGCTTTCCCAAGTACTCAATGACTACATAAATGACCCTTTGAATAAAGACCACCTGTGAACAAAGGCCCACTTATTTCCTCCCATGGCTGGCCTTTATTCACAGGTTTGACTGTATATAAATTATTAGCACATCCTGTCACAAAGCCGACCGCCTGTGGTTGTGTTGATGACGTCGTGGCTTATCACTACCCGGTAGCGCTACAACTGGTGACAGTGAACTTCCTAGGACAGTGAGGGATTGTCACGCGCCAACTGGAGCAGACGACACAGATTTTGGACTTCCAGGAGTTATGCTACAAGTCGGAAGAACAGTAAGTAGATCAGAATTTCTAACTTTTGTCTTTTCAGTTAATTTGAAAATACCACTTATTTGATGAATGGAATAGTGCAGAAGTTTTGAGCATGGAAATATTGATCTGATATATAGGGTGTAAGGTTAACCCATTACCTCCCCAACCCTTATATTCTCACTATATTGGACCTGCAATGTATGTATATTTTATTATTGAACGGACCTGGGACCTACAGAATGTGCATTTATAAGAATGTGAAAGGACGTAAAACACAAGTCAATGGAATACTGTTTGTGTTATCCCAAGTATAATGGGAACATCACGTCACCAGTCGCACGACAATCGGGTATGGTATACGACATGATTACACTCTAAATCAATTATAGAGATAAAACGTCCACTCGATACCACTCGAGGTTGTAATAACTGTATTGTAGTGTAGCAGTAACGGTAGCCGGGATTTATGGTACTATGTATCGTGTCTCTGCTGATAGCAGCGACTATTGAAGGCTCTATGCCGTACACTTATACGTCGGGTGTGTCCCCAACTTCGTCCACATGATTATCGAAAATACGGTATTTATGGTATATATGGGCTCTGTGAAAACCAGCCTTAATGACATAATTTCAATTTGCACTTTTTTACATTTGTTGATGCGGACAGCTTTCAAAAACAATATGCTGAAAATAAAATGCAAATATGTTTCATAGTTTTTGTTTTATCTCACTTTTTTATAGCACCATGTGAATCACGCAAGGAAAAAAAGTAACGTTATCGAAAAATGACGTTATTGAAACGCTGCCGTAGAAATGCGTGTACATAGACTCATTGACGGTGCTTGCTGTAAACTGTATTTTCTGATAAGTTACACTAAATGTATCTACAAGTGTTAGTATGAATACTATCAAACATTGAACAGAATACAACAATGATATGTACATGTAGTGAATAAACCAAACGCACCACTATCGATTTTAAATCTATAATGAGCCGACATGTGACTTTGTAATTTGCTACCATCGCCAACTATCAAAGATTATGCATATACATGTACCGTTAGAAATATACATTGTAATTATTTGAGAATTTAGTTCAGAATCTATTTATGTCATTTATTGATGTAGACATTACGTCACTCACCAAAGACCAAAGACCAAACAACTAATCGAAATTCCTGGTGTTTGAAATTGAAACAATCTGTGATTGAAATAAATGCACCTTTTTCTGTAGAATTGAATGACCTGAATTTGGTTAGAATTTGGATAGGCCTATGGCTGCACATATCAATGACTTCAGCGCCCGATGGTGTCTAGAGGGTAGTCGGACACCCCCGTGGAATTTTAAACAAATTAAAAATCGACCGTCCATTCCCGACTCTCGGAATTAAATTTACATCTCAGAAAGCGGGAGGAACGTTTTCCTGTGTAGCCAATATGACTGACGGCCGGGCTAATGTACATGTACCCCGTACTAGCAGGTAGCAAGTCTATGGGAAAATGCTGCGCTGACCCCCACTCCCTCGGCTGCTCACCGCCGCGCCAGTGCCCCCCCCCCCTTCCCCCACACACACCGAGAGATATTGTTAGGTGTGTCCGCTTAAAAAGTTATTGTTTGGCTTATCCGTCTCGATCCTGTTTATGAATTTACTGCTGGTACTGAATTTTTTTATATTAGTTTCTTCAAATTGTATAAATGTACGCATTTATCAACCGTACTGTGTAGATTCCTTCATATGTTTGTTATTTGCGTGACTGATGCCCACGCGACAGCTACATATTTATTTAGAAAATGGAATATATAGTTGTTAAATTCAAAAGTGGGCAACAGAACATTCAGGGTAAAATTATCCATTACTGTGTATTTTTAAATGTGTGTGGGTTTGAATATTTGAAAAAAGAATTATATATACATAAACCTGTCAATGTCGGGAAAATGTGGCGATGTAACATACACGATTGTATAATTGTTACAACATGTCGTGATAAAAATACCGGCAGTAAGCTTAATAGTACTCGTGCGTGTTACTGTATATGTATATCCTCTCTTGTCGGGAATAATTAATTTGAAAACGAAATTTGCAATTTAATTGTGTGATGTTTCAGAAAAAGTACATTCAACGCCTTTGTAAACAAAGAAATGAGTGGCCAACCAAGCCATGCTAAATAGCAACGTGGCGTACGTACATGTATTTTGAATTCATGTCTGCACACTATATAATCCAGTCAGTGATTTACACACTAAATGTATACCGACCACAAAATTGCGATATTTGTTTGAAGCGGCTCGTTTGAATTTAGACGCGTTGAATCTGCATATATAGGATGTGCGTATTCAAGGGCGGATTCACGTGGGGGAAAACCGCCCTACAATTTAGCGAGTAAAGATAGTTTTGCTCTGAAATGCGCCATAGCGCAGCAAAATGGGGTGTATATATCAAAAATATTCCGGAGGGCATACTAGTTCGAAAATATAGTAAACTATTTCAATTAAGAAGTCCCGCTCCCCCTAACCTGAAATTCTGGATCCGCCCCTGGTATTTGATATATATTATTTACACGCCTCCGACTAGAACGGCCCTTTGATACAAAAGAATAAAGCACGCAGACGTCTAATTAACAACGATCTAAAGTCGCTACAATTTACGTGACATTAGAAGGTGCATGCAAGTGGTTGCAGATACAGATACAAATCAGTAGGCTACGTCCCTGGGACCGTTTCACTAAACTGCGTACGACTAAAATGGTCATAACTACAACATTAAGATAGTCTGTAAATTCCACATTAACAACGTTTTCTTGTAAACAATTAAGCCTATGCTCAATAAATGTAAATCAATCAATTGAAATTTCCAGACGTTCATAGATTTGCATTTACGAACATTTTAGTCGTACGAAGTTCAGTAAAACGGGCACCCTGTGGCTACCCTTATGTTCGCAGTAAATAAGCCTGTCAAAACAATACCAACACGCTAAATACTAAATAATAAAACATGTTTGGCCCAGTGTCAACATGATGCGATATAACAGGAGCCACGTAATTAGCATTACCATAATTTTTATCTGTGATTGTGATACTGTCGTAACCCCTTCCCGGCTAGCTCATGATGAGGGGGGAAATGCTGGGGTCACGCAAGTTGAATCGATACACCACGAAACACCTATCAGTAAGTAATTTTTATTGGTATAAACACGTAGATAAATATTTCTGAAACAAACAGTACATAAAATAAGCTTCTATTTACATAACATTTACATAATATTGCACAGTACATGGATCCAAGAAAACCTACTCAATTATTGCAATTTACTATATTGGAACTACCACTTTCATCGATAAATACCACAGATTCACATATCAGTATGATATACACTAATACCCAATATCAGCTGATTTTACCGAATGTGACACCTCTGTCACATCCAGTAAATCGTAAATATCATAAATCTCTTAACCTCGAACATATGGAGAATATAATGAAAAGGATACGATTCTCATGAACCAAACATGTTCGCACAGTAATTCACCTAACTGATAATCCAGTGAAATGAAGGGATTGAACCTACAACCATTCTGGGATAAATATACAGACATGCACTAAACCCCTTACAATATATGACGATAACCTACCGGGATATGGTCCAAAAACGTTTACACCATAAATCAAGTCATCGTCCTCTGGCCATCGCCACACCGACAATCATCCCTAGTGAATAATGATAAGATGCACTAGTCAAGTGAATCACAATGGCATTACATGTATTACAATTATCCTGATATGATTCTAATGAATCCAGTGCACCAGTTATCACATGGAGACGATTCTCATGTGCATAACTACATGACTAAATCTATTACAATCGGTGCATTCACTTAGCCAATAAAACATAATAAAACAGATCCTATACATACAACATCCATTGGACGTTGTCCTAAACCTAAACAGACTGCACAGACAATCGGATGCACATGAATGCTCCTGCACACATTGTCAACCACTGATTACACATTTACCCATATACTATGCAACAGTTATTCAGTTGTGCATCCCTGTAGACCCTGATCAAACTAAACCCATATCAAATGATCAGCGACAACGACACACAGAACTGACATAATAGCTGATGCATATTATATCACAGATCAACAATAATACAGACTTATGTAACACAATGCAAATATGCAGCAACTGCACAGACAGCATACTTGGCTATGCTGGCACAATGCCATTGACACAGTCGACATTATTTGCTCGCGGCTGTGGTCATGGCTACTAGCAACCCTTTCATGGAAGAAGGTAGCCGACAACATTTGCAACCAGTGTAGACCCAGATCAGGCTGCACCTTTGTGCAATCTCATCAGGGTTTATCCTGTTTGCCAATGTCCCAAAGCAAACAATGCTACACACAAAATACACGTAAACTGATCACATATATATGAAAATGGATCACTTGGCCTTTGCAAACAGCGTAAGCCCAGATCAGCCTGCGCAGCCGCACAGTCTGGTCGGGCGAACTCCTGTTTACAAAGACGGCGACCATTTCCACATAGTTTATGAATAACTGACGGAAATATGATTTACGTCTCAACAACATATAAAACCACAACTCGTGAGTTTCCTACATGACATGCGAACAGTTTATATCCAGTGCACACAGTGCAATAACGGACTCTCGTTACTGCCGACTCATATGGCGTGTAGCACTGGACTATAACCTGTTCCGTTTACAAATACAAATGTACATGAATTAAAATATAATAAAATGTTACATACCACTCACACTCTATCCACAATTCTTCTTATACAAAATACATCAGTCACTCGAAGTCGTTAAATGAAGAAGTATGCAAATAGCACGGAGATACATATATGAGGTTGATGTTGCTTTGGCAAGCTATAAGGACCGAATGATTTGAGTGGACAAATATTACCCTGAACTGACATTGATGACCAATTAAATTACCTTAAAATGGACTATGCCAAACATGGCATTAACATAGCATGGATGTCAAGCCTGAATAATATTCAACTGCCATGGTTCAAAATAGTATACTGTACTACAAAAATAACTTCACCACTAGCTAAAATACGGGTTAAAAGTAACACTACCATTATTTAGTCACTACACCGAGTATCGCGTCTAAAACCTTGCCCTGCATTGCCTCTGGAACACTCTCTGAAAGAGATTTGTTAAAATTAGCTTTGGCAATCCAGTCAGGCATCTCGTTGCTAGTTGTAGCCATGATACATTCACCAGAAGTTTGCCATTCTGGTTTCTTCCTGGCTCTAACAGATCGTCTGGGCGCCGGTTCTGGTGCTACCTTCGGTCTGACAGAGGGTTCCTCCACACTGGCCACCATTTGTCACCGACTGGGGCTCACACGCTCTTATATGGCGGTGGTCAATAATGTAGAGTTGGCTCTACACATAAATTCCCCACGCGGGTTCTAATGGACCAAATTACAAGTAAGCGCCCACTGTCTTCAATCTCTGTAATTATACGATCTGTAAATATATATGAAATATATTTAAGTCAATGTAATAATATAGGCATCTGAAGTTGTGAAAACACAACTTCAATCACACAGGTCTATGGAAAAGTGCCCTAAGAGTACATGCATTACATGGTTACAGATCGTACAATAATAAGTAAAAGTATTTAACAAAGCAAGTTATGATTATGTAAACAACACATACAAAATGGCGGAGCAGGGCTGTGTCTAACCAGTTTAGAACCTAGTTGTTTTGCAGTTTCATGAATTAAACCAATACTATCAAATGAGAAGCATGAAATCTACACATCCCTGAAAGAATAAATGAGTTTACCAAAATAGAGTAATAGAACATACCTGTAAATATATATGAAATATATTAAGTCAATGTAATAATATAGGCATCTGAAGTTGTGAAAACACAACTTCAATCACACAGGTCTATGGAAAAGTGCAACCGGGCATAGCGCGTAGCATGCATTGTGCATATTAGTGATCACATGACCTGAACGTGTACAAGGGCCCATTATTGCAGTACCGTTATTGCAGTAGCGTGTGAGCCCCAGTCGGTGACAAATGGTGGCCAGTGAAATTGGACCAAAACCGGTGATTTGAATCGCACAAAGAGTAAACATCGTGTATTCTCTGGATTATGAATATGTATGAGATGTGTAGTGTGACGTCACTCACACCGACCAGTGCCTAAGCCAATCAGATTGGATATATTATATTCCACCCGGTTCCCTGAGATTGTTTGTAAACAAACAACTACACGTGCGTGTTAGATAGAGTGGATCCACATATAAACTGTTGTACCGGTGATCACCAAGAAGGAGGCGGCGACACGGGACATCAGCAACACATAGAATCGTGTACGACGGAGCTGAAGATTGGTTGCGAACGTTATTCCACGGACGCGTTTGGATTATCTGTGACCAGATGATTAGTGACAGTTACATTTGTGTGGATTATTTAGGTGTAGATACTTTACTGTGACTGTGATATATACATGGATTTACTATACTAGTCGGCTGTTGGTGAGTCAATTTTCTCTGTTTTGCAGTTTCATATCCGTTTTGATTGCGTGCAATGTTGTCATGACCGGTGACCTCATAGGACACATAGTCTGTCAATTTACAGTTATTTGTCAGTGATTGTGTAACAATTCAGACAATCCATGACGGTATACGCCTTTACCTGGCAATTGTATCGATACTACATATTCACTGCACATGTGAATCTGTACATGCGGTCCGATTGTTAGCACGTGTATCTGTGTATACCAGTATTGAATTGTGGAATTGTTGACACCATGGAGTTGATTATGTGAGCTTTGGGTTGTTGTATCTGTTCTGTCGATATTGTATCAACGTCACATATTCTTATGGTATATGTTCCGTTACATTTGGGCCAATATATCTGTATATCCTGCCCATTCCTATAGCTCAGCCCTATAGCTCAGCCCTATAGCCCAGCCATATAACCCCATCCATATAGCTTGACTTATCGCCCGCGCCCAGCGCTGCATTTCACTACTAACCAAACTGCTTGATATTGCTTCTTTGGGAAAATATTTTGTACATTTCTTGTTGGAAAATCCGATCGACCAGATTTTCACAGTTGCGGACTCTGATTTTGTGACAATATTTTTTTTTCCGACCCTGTTTTTTTTTCCCATGAACTCCCCTGTTCGCGCGTTTTTCGCTAAAGATCGATAACATCGTAAACTACTCAATAGGTTTTGTTGATTGTCCGACTAGCGCAGTGGTCAGCGAGGTCGGCGGCCAGTTGTGGATTGTAAGTGAGAAGTTTTAACGGTGGTTCGAGGCTCGCTAGGTGTTCTATCCCCAGAAATACAATTCTGATTTTTTTTTATTTAAAGTAAATAAGTATACAGGTACCTTGATCCAGTTAATTATTTGAAAAGCGGAAACCGCTCAAACATAATTTTCTTAGTATCTATCTCTGACTCGCGACGCCGCGCCGTATCGTATCGTATTTTCGCGTATTTTGTTGTTATTAGTGTGTGTGTGCTAGTATGAGTGGACGTAGGTAGTTGGCAATTTTAAAAACATCATCTCCTCCATTATCATTATTCATTTCATGAACAATACGGTGTTGAACTCTGGAAGTTGTACACACAACGTGTGAAGTTGAACTAAACTAAATAGTGAACTATTGTGGTATAAATATTTGGAAACGTGACGTAAATGCTGAAAGTTGATCAGCAACCGACGCCAATGACGTCAGGATTACAGTGAAACGACAAAACAAAATAATTGCTTGTTGATGAATGCTGAAGTGCATTTGCATAGTGAAATTCCAATTAGTACAGGAGCCACGTGAGAGTAATTCTGGAACTGTGAAGGACACGTATGTGAGGAAATATACACTGAACGTTTATACAAAGTGAACCATTTACTACGTAGTGCAACATCAATGGAAACTTATTTAGTGAAGTGATACTTGATCAAGTCCAACGGACGTGGATATGAACAATCAGTGAACATATACATTGATAGTATATATATATAAATAGTGATTATTCATAGTGAGACATCCAAAAGCCAAAGACAATTTATTTACCTATATTGTGCTGATTTTGATTGAAAGATCATGGCGGATCTTTGTGAAAAGCGGGAAGAAAGAGATCGGAGGAGATTAAGGAGGGAAAGAAGGATAGCAGAGGAGGAAGTACGGAATAGCATGGAGGCGGAAATGGTAGAATTACGAAGGCAACGTGAGGAATGTGTAGTAGCAAGAAGGAGAATTAGAGGAGAAGCGGAAAGAAAAACTGAGAGAAACAGTTCTTCAAGAGAACGTCAAGGTCGTGATGATCTAAACAGTGTTGGAAAGTATCGGTCGCGATTCGCCAGTGATTCTCAGAGTCGTGCGTGTTCAAATAAAGATAGTGAAACGCAACTCGAGAGATCATATCATGGTGATGAAGATGTACTTCGCCGTCTTAGGAAATTATCTGAATCGAGAACGACTGGAAGAAGCACGACAAGGAGACACAACGTCGAAGTTACTGACAATACAGAGGAGAACTATGGAACAGACAGAAGGAGGGCTGATAGAAAGGGACGGACCGAAGTAGAGCTCTATGATGAGGAGAGTATATCAGAAAACGACGAGATGGAAAGCCAACCAGGAGAAAGATGAAAAAAAAGAGACATGAGTCCACAATGAAAATGAGCAAAGGACACCGGAGGAAAAACGGGGGTAAGTAGATCGAGTGGAGTAGATGGAGACGACAGAGAGGAACAAGACATAGAGTGGATAGATTTAAATAGAGAAATTGAAGAGAACATAAAAGCGATGCAAGATTTAGCTCTGACCACAAAGGAAAAAGCTCAGACATTTGGAATACACGAACGAGATATAAGAAGAGGAGCAACAAAGACGTACGAGAAGCAGTAGTAGGACAGAAACGTCATTTGACAACCTTCGATCAGACAGAATGGGTACAAAGAGTGGAGCGTATAGGAAGGACAGACATATTCCTCATGTTGAAAAGCACTATTATGAGCGATGGAACGAGACGAGTGATGAAGAGGAGGACACCATGGAACAGACGAGAATTAAGGGTACGAGAACAAAGGAAGAAGACAGATATGTGGGACGAGTAGCTGCACCACTATCAAGATCGAAGACTGACTATGCTGAAGTTACCGGTGGCAGACAGACTCACCCTATTAAACAGGAAAGAGACGACTACTATACATCATATAGTGATGATTATATGGACGAAAGTTCAGAAGTTCAACTACAGCAAAGACGGTTACAGACACTGCGTACCATGGAAGATGACATGTTCAGACGAGAGAAGGAATTAGAAGCCATGGAGAGCAGGATGAAAGAAGAGGAACAGAGAGCCTCACGACAGCAGAAATATGCACAATATGATGAAATACTAACAGAGAGGGAGAGTAGATTGAAGGTGAAGATGAACGAGATAGAACGGAGAGAGAAGGACCTTAAGGAAAGGAAACACAATTTGGATGATCGTAACAGTAGTAACATCGCAATCGACAGAAAGGACAACCAATCTAGCAACAAGGAATGGCACAACTCGTTCCCGAAGTTTTCGGTGTTCTCGGGGGAGGAACCTAAACCAAGAACGGAGGCCTCCTATGAAGAATGGAAATATGAAGTCGCTTGTAGCCGACAAGATATTTACCCTGAACATGTAATGTCACAGGCCATTCGGAAATCCCTAAGGGGGCAAGCAAAGAGAGTTTTGCTGCCGATGGGAACGCATGTCACAGTGGACGAAATACTCAGTAAGCTGGAAGGAGTATTCGGAAATGTTGCCGCTGGCGAAAGTTTGTTACAGGAATTTTACACCACCACACAGAAACAAGGAGAATCGATAGCAGCATGGGGATTAAGGCTAGAGGAGATAGTTCAGAGAGCCATGGATAAAGGACATGTTCGTGAAGAAGACCGGAACGACATGCTGAGATCGAAATTCTGGAGGTCCTTGAGGAGTGAGAAGTTAAAGATGGCGTCAAGGATACACTATGAAAATATCAGAACATTTGAACAACTACAGAGAGCAGTTAGAGCAGAGGAATACGACATGAAATTAACAACGGGAGTACAACACCAACAAATAAGAACAGAAACACCGGACGGGACAAAGTTAGACGAGATGATGAGAAAGATAACATCACTGGAAAAACAAATGCAAGAGATGCGAAAAAGACCGAGAAGACGAACACCTTGGCGAGCACCACAAACAGAATCACAGACAAACCAACCAAGTAGACAAATTGCATACCGAGAAGAAGGAGGGTGAACATAAGAAGCCTTTAAACTGACAGGTGTCTCCGTTGAAGCGCGAACTGGAGACAGCACAGAAAAGCGCCACAGAAGAAAACATTGTTCACTAAATTGGTTGGTCACGCTAATGAAACCAGATAACATTTTGTGGTAGCGACACACCTGCATTAGTTGACAGTGGGTCTATGGTGACCACTGTATCCGAGGATTTCTATAATTCCCTCCAGCCGCCACCTGAAATGAAGCCATTGAAAGACTTGGATTTGAGAGGAGGACCGGACGGAGGACAAGTTCCGTACATCGGATATGTGGAGGCTACAATTGAGATAGCATTCATCAACGACAGTGAGCTGTTTGTCCCCGTCCTTGTAGTCCCTGCAACAGAATACAACTTGAATGTTCCTGTTATCGTCGGAACCAATGTCATTCGGCTGTGTGAGGAAGCGACTGGAGAGGACAGTGTTGTACCGACTGAATGGATAGATGCTTTCCAAGCAGTACACCATGGATGTGTCGGAAAAGTAATGTCAACTAATCGCAGAATTGAGATCCAACCAATGGAAACTGTAACCGTCAACGGATTTGTTAGACAGAACTGTTGATACAGCAGTTACAGAGACGGCGGATGGGGTTTCATCCAAACTTGGAGTATGCCCTAGGGTAGTGAAGCTGGATAAACCAGGAAAGAGCACCAGGATCCCCGTCAGACTATACAATATGTCAGCAAAAGTAGTGATCATCCAGCCACATTCACCTCTTTGCGAGCTACAAGAAGTCAAA